>CM032414.1:1641503-2061503 GCA_019049465.1 Dryas iulia moderata | reverse complement strand
TCACTCCAGGGTAATGCAGCTTTAATTATTAAAAATATTGATTTTAAAGGCGATCATTACAATATTGCATGGGATCTTTTACGCGAACGATACAATAATGATCGCATTCTTGTCAATAACCACATACAAGCCCTTGTTGATGTCGAATCAAATATTAATCTTTCTCGAAATAATATTATTGTTGCTTTAAATAATAATCATTCAAATAAATTCGTTCCAAATAACTACTCAAATACCTAAAAAATCTAATAATAATTTTAATTTTAAAACAACGACATTACCAGTTGTTTTAAAAACTCTACACCATATCTTTTCGCTGACGATCTAAAGTTTATACGTACTGTAAGCACGTTACAGGAGTCATCCCTGTTACAAAGTGATATGCTACGACTGTCAAATTGGTGCCATAAAAACTAAATGGATCTGAACATAAAAAAATGCAAATATATAAAATTTACCAGGAATCTAAAAAGTACTGACTCTGAATATTACATTGGGGGGATGAAACTGCAAGAAGTATGTGAAATTGACGACTTGGGTATAACTCTAGATGCAAAATTGACTTTTCTTCCCCATATTGACCGTGTGATAAAAAAGGCTTCCAAAACTTTAGGCTTCATTATTCGTACCACGAAAAAAGTGTTTGGGCCATCAACAAAAATACTGTTGTACAACAGCATGGTTAGAAGTGGACTAGAGTACGGTAGTGTTGTTTGGCGACCACACTATTCTACTCATTCTCTTAGGATTGAACGCCTGCAGAAGCGCTTTACATGGCATCTTTCATATTCCACGGGTAAAATAAACACGCTAGAAACATATGAAAGCAGACTACGTTATTTTAATATGATATCACTTAGCACAAGAAGAGATATTCTAGATTTGGTGTTTCTATACAAAATTTTCAATAACGAGATCGACTCTCCCCAACTTCTGCAGATGTTCAATTTTTATGTTCCATCTCGCTTCCCACGTGGTACTATTAAACCTTTACATGTTCCCTTACGTAAAACAGTACTCGGGGCTAACTCTGCCATACCGCGGATGACCAAGCTTTTAAATAAATGCAGTGGCTCAACGGATATCTTTGGCGTCTCTATTAACATATTTAAAAAAAAGTGTTTGCATTGTCTGATAGCAAACTAGCTAATTACTCATGAATATTTTCTAATTTGTTTTTTACTTTTGCATGTGGTGTTAACCTTAATATAAGTTTACAATAATATTACTTAAGTCGACAATGTTTGTGTTTTCTGGATATGTTAAATTGTTAAACTGCTGGTTGACCTAAATAAATAAATAAATAAATAAATAAATAAATGTCCGCTTTGCTCCCAAGCACATGCTTTATACAAATGTGATTCATTTCGAAGTTTATATATTGAAAGTCGCATACAAAAAGCTAATGATTATAATGTTTGTCTTAATTGCTTACGGTTAGGCCATTCTGCTAAGCAGTGCAAACTATCACATTGCAAATATTGTAAAATAAAACATAATACGCTTTTGCATTTAAATTAGAATGACTTCAAAACTGTCAATCCATGGCCTTCTTCTTTGCACCCTGCTACGTCAATTGTTGCACTTTCGGCCAATTGCTTGCAGCTTACTACTTCTGCGCATGTATTACTGTCCACAGCTTTGGTGAACGTGATCGGCGCGTCGGGTAAAAAGTACACTGCACGTCTACTGCTGGACAACGGTAGCACGGCGAACTTTGTTACGCAGACATTCTTCGAGAAACTGGGTTTGCCATTGGGTTTGAAATTGCCACGCAAAAGTAGATTGCTTCCTTTGACTCCATTCATTGACAATCATAATATCATTCGCGTGGGCGGGAGGCTTGATAACTCCCCCTACGATTTTAACATAAAACATCCCATTGTAATTTGTAGTAAGCATATTTTTACTAAACTTTTATTTCATATGCAACATTTTAAACTTTTACATGCCGGCCCACAATTATTATTGTCACATATAAGACAAAGCTATTGGCCTCTAGATGGCAGAAACTTATCCAGACTTATCGTAAATAAATGCCTCACATGTTTCAAAAATAGAGCACAAAATGTACAGCCGCTAATGGGTCAATTACCTAGTGCTCGAACTAATCTAGAATTTCCATTTCTCAATTGTTATGTAGATTACGCGGGGCCAGTATTGATAGCCGATCGTAAAGGCCGCGGTTGCAAACTTATAAAATCTTATATGTGCATCTTTGTTTGCTCCGCAGTAAAAGCAGTGCACTTGGAGCTCGTCTCTGATCTTAGCACTGATGCTTATTTGGCCGCGTTACATCGTTTCATAGCGCGTCGAGGTAAACCGCGGACGATAACATCTGATAACGGCACGAATTTCGTAGGTTTCGTAGGTTCTAATGAAATACAGAACTTTATTAAATCATCGAATGTTGCATGTGAGATAGCACAAGAGGGTATCGACTTCATTTTCACACCTGCTTATAGTCCTCATTTCAACTCATTAGCAGAAGCAGCAGTCATCATCCAAGCACCATTTAAAAAGATTACTTTCTCTAACCCATTTCACATTTGAGGAGATGACTACGTGTCTCACTCAAATAGAAGCGATTCTAAATTCGCGTCCTCTAACACCTCTCTCTTCAGACCCTAATGATTTTTCGGCACTAACTCCCTCTCATTTTCTAATTGGACGACCACTCTTATCAGTACCATGCTCTCAGGTAACTGAAGCCGACATCACTCGACTGGACCGATGGAGGAGAATCCAGTATATACGACATCATTTCTGGAGCCGCTTCCATAATGAGTACACTTCTTTGCTACAGGCCAAATCCAAATGGTTTAGTTCCAAAGGGGAGGTAAAACCAAGGTCTTTAGTTCTAATCAAGGACAAAACAACACCACCGCTGCTCTGGTCCCTGGGTCGGGTCACACAGACCTTTCCCGGCGTTGACGGAGTCACGCGGGTAGCAGATATCAAAACGAAGAGAGGAACAATTCGTCGTGCATTCAACAACATCTGCCCCCATCCTGATCAAGATTGAAGAGCACTCTTCAACCCGGGGAGTATGTCGGCGCTTCACATATGCCGACGACGACGGAGGCGCGGGGCGCGGGGCGCGGGCTCGCAGCCCGTTGCGCGTGCGCCGCGATTCACCGGTCACTCAGCGAGCGACAGCCAACTAGACGGACACTTTATCGTCCTTGCGTAAAATTTTAATACGCGAATAAATTATTATAATACAGTCCAAGTTTTATTACACCGAAGTCCCGTTAGGGCTCCGTCATGCCGTGCCGTGTGGTTGCCGGCTTAGAATAGCACCACCCCCTCTCATCCCGTGGGTGTCGTAAAAGGCGACTAAGGGAGCCGCGAACTGGGCGCAGGGGGCTATGACGCGTATCTGTGACGCGTCTATGCCCCGCTCAAGGCCGCCCTCCGTGGCGGCATGTGTACTGGTGGTCGGGCGAGATCGCTCAATTGCGATCATCATGCATTGAGGCGAGAGGCCAGTACACACACTATCGCAGGCGGCGGGTACACCGGACTCAGGAGGAGGAAGACCGGCTGTACCGCGCCTACGTCGAGGCGCGTACGGCGCTGCAGGAGGAGATCGGTCGTGCGAAAGGCGAGTCGCACGACCGGATGCTCGAGGGAATCGACTCGGACCCTTATGGGACCCCGTACCGCATGGTGCGGGGTAAACTCCGGTCATGGGCTCCACCCGTGACTCAGTCACTCCAACCGGACGTTCTCCGTGGAGTGCTGACGTCGTTGTTCCCGCAGCGGGCCAGCTTTACAGCACCAGCGATGGCCCGCTCTGCAGCGCCCGAGGAGGAAGAAGAGAGTGTCGCACCACCCGTGGAGGAGGAGGACCTCGAAGAGGCGGTTCGCCGATCTCGCGTCAAGAGCACTGCCCCAGGCCTGGACGGCGTCCCTGGCCGAGCGCTAACTCTGGCTCTCCCCTTTTTGGAGACCAGAGTAAGAGGGCTATTCACTGCCTGTCTGGCTCAAGCCATAATTCCACAGAGGTGGAAGACAGGTAGGTTAGTCCTCATTCGCAAGGAGGGGCGCCCGGCGGATTCTACGTCCGCCTACAGGCCAATCGTGCTCTTGAGCGAGATCGCCAAGCTCTTCGAGCGCGTAGTAGCGAGGAGGCTGCTACGGCACCTGGAGGAGTCAGGCCCGGATCTCTCGGACCTGCAGTATGGCTTTCGCCGTGGTCGTTCGATGGTGGATGCCATACTCAAGGTGAAGTCCCATGCGCAGGACGCAGTGGCACAGGGCGATGGGGTACTGGCGGTGTCTATTGACATCGCCAACGCCTTTAACTCCTTGCCCTGGCCCTGCATCAAGGAGGCACTGTCATATCATCGTGTGCCTCCATACCTGCGCCGCGTTATGGGGGCTTACCTGTCCGGGAGGTCTGTGGCCTTTCCCGCTCCAGGTGGAAGGTGGGAGGAGATGGAGGTTTCGTGCGGTGTTCCACAGGGTTCGGTTCTGGGTCCGCTCCTGTGGAACATCGGCTACGACTGGGTGCTGCGGGGCAGCACCCTTCGAGGAGTGAGCGTCGTCTGCTACGCCGACGATACTCTCGTGTTGGCGCAGAAGAGGACGTTCCGGGAGGCGGCGGTTCTCGCCACGGCCGGAGCGGCCGTGGTGATCGGGAGGATTCGTCGTCTCGGTTTGGAGGTCGCCCTCGACAAGTCCGAGGCGCTCTATTTTCATGCTCCGCGAAAGGTCCCACCAGCTGGGGCCCACATCGTCGTCGGCGGTGTCATTATAACCGTCGCGCGGAGCATGAAATACCTCGGACTTGTCCTGGATGACCGAGTGGGCCGACTTGTCACGGCGTCCTAACCTTCCGCTCCACGCAGGTGCTCTCGGGACATGGATGTTTCGGGAAGTACCTGTGTCGGATTGCCGGGAGGGTGCCCGACGCTCGCTGCCACCACTGCAAAGACTGCCTCGAGGAGACGGCCCAGCACACGCTGGAAGTGTGCCCAGCCTGGACCTCTCAACGCCGCGCTTTGCGCGGTGTCATCGGGGACGACCTCTCGCTGCCCGCTGTGTTGAAAGCCATGGTGGGTAGTGAGGCGTCGTGGGACTCGGTCGGAGCCTTCTGCGATGCAGTAATGCTCGCGAAGGAGGCGGCGGAGCGGGCGAGGGAGGAATCTTCCGAACTCGCCGTCCGTCGCAAACGACCGGGTCGCCGGAGGGCGGCACACGACCGTCGCCTTCCGCCCTAACACCGGCCAGAGAACGGTCAGAGTGGGGCTTTCTGACCGCCTACTCACCTGGCCCGATTATACGCGCGCGGTTGCTCCGCGCGCTACTCAGAGCAGGCCGTCGGCGAGCAGGCGGGAGAGGAGCACCGTCAGGTTTTAGTGGGTAAACGGTGGTGTTACCATCTTGCCAAACCGGGAGTCCCACATAACCGCGCCCGGGATCCCACCCCGGGCGGGTATCCGTAACGGATTTCCTGACGTTAAAAAAAAAAAAAAAAAGGTTCCCAAATGGCGCTCTACGGTGCCCCCGTCTGGGCGGACGCCTTGGATCGGCACAACGTCACCCTGCTGCGGCGTGCGCAGAGGGTGATAGCCATCCGGGTGATTCGGGGGTACCGGACCATCGCAGTTGCGGTGGACGCCCTGGCTCAGCGGACGGCGTCGGAGGAGGTGGTACAACTTCGCCTCCAGAACTCTCGTCTCAGGGAGGAGCTGAACGAGATGAGGTGAGAGGTTGGGCTTCTGCGGGCAGATATAGCCCGTAGCACTGTGAGGCAGGAGCGACCACCTCCAGCCCAGAGGAGAGCGGAACAACAGCCGGCGGCCTCGGACGAGTTGCTGCGTACCATCATGGTCCAGGTGGGAACGATGGTGAGCACTCGTCTCGAGGCATTAGAAGAGAGGCTCCTGCCGGCGAGAGACGTGCGTCCCCCGCTGGCCAGTCGCCAGAGGCAGACACCTCCGGCGGCTGGGAGTAAACCGGCCGTGACCACGCTCATGCCCCCCGCCAATCCTGCTCCTGCACAGCAGAAGGGCAAGAAAGGCAAGGGCAAGGGTCAGAAGAAGGCCCCAGTAGCGGAGGCCCAAGAGCAGTGTAGTGTAATAAGTAGTATGTAAGTCAGATGGCGTATAAATATTAAGATCGTTGCCTTAATTAGTTAGTAATAAATCATCTTCTACCAAATGCACTCGTTTCAATAACATAAGTCCCCTCATGGCGACCCTTGCCATATTTGGGGCGCGCGACGCGAATTTGATCGCAGTATAGTGGTGCTCCAAAATCGGACGATGAGTTGAAGAATTGGATAAAAGTTCGAATTAAAGCAATATGTAGAAATTTCAGATTATTCTTCGTTACTGTTTTACTCAAAAAAAAATCTAACTATGTGTCGATCCAGTGTAGAGAAAGATACTGTATTTGTGAATCAAAGCGCCGCAGGTTCGAACCAGGGACAAGTCGAAGAAATACGAATGCATCTGTCTACAATCAGCATAGTTTTATTGGTTATTTGTGTGCTACTGGACATTGCAGCGCTGTACTTTATTTATAAACAGTACAAAAAATGCCATAGAAATTGGATATCACACCAGATTATCCAAAACAACTTAAGACGGTCATTCACCCGTCGAGGCAATCGGGAAGAAGAACGCGAAGTTCGCATACCAGCCAGCCAGTAGAGAAGTGACGGCATTAAAAATAAAAAGAAAATGTGTGAAAATCAGGTGGTTATATCTACTATTAATAAAAAGTGCGTGTTTTGTAAAGTGATCCAATAAAATTTCAGAAATAAACTGTGAACTGTTAAAATGACTATTTATAAACTCTAAGGTGTATTTTAATGAATTAGTGTAGTATGTAGTAAAATAAATGTATCCTATTAATATTATTTGATCGATTAAATACAATGTAAACAAAGAGTTTCATATTGCAATGTATCAAGTCGTAGCCCCTACCATGGTAACTACTTGTAAGTGAGATAATATACTTGGTATGTATTTCTTTTACTAATATGTTGTTAAAAAGGAATGGAAGATGAATTAGTTAAATGTTTAGATGAACTTAAATTGATAAGAAAATATTTAATTGAGAAGGGAAAGTTAAGATATAAAGGTAATGTTATAAGAAATAAGTTAGCGGAAACTGAGAAATTATTTGAGAAATGTTCTAATTAGTGTCCGACCGAAGGTTCGGTTTCGGTTTCGGTTTCGGCAAAAAATTGTAGTTTCGGCCGTAGTTTCGGTTTCGGCAAAAAAGCTGCCGAACCTTCGGCAATGCCGAAACTCATGACGTACTCAAGAATTTTCACGTAGCTTAGATACTTTTGAGTGCTTTTATAGCTTGTCAACCTAATCTTAAGATGTAGTAAATTTTAATATATTTAAATTAATGATGAGAATACTATGAACTGCTGACGACGATTTTAAATGAACTATACCTGTTAGTTTGTAACGAAATTATGTGTCTGTTCGCATAAATGTGGCTCCTTTCAGGGGTCGAATACCTATGATTGATTGATATTTTGCGAGCCCTGGGCTAGTTACTATATTGGAGGCTTGCCTTAATATTATTTAAACATAACCGTTTTCTATATAAATGTTACACAGTATTATAGTCGACAAGTTAATATAAATATATAATAAATCTAATGTAAATCTTATCATAAATTAGCACATAAATTTCTCTGCAAGAAATGCACAGGTACGTTAAAGGTGAAAACCTTTTTGTAAAGAAATACCTATTAACACAAGTGTTGCCAATCTTAAGTGGCGACTGAGGGCCTTGATAACCCACAGGTCCCTGCGCAACGGCTCAAAAAACCTCTATGTAAATCCCTAGGAGCCTTGGGTAAAGAGAACTGGCGTAGGTCTAGACTAACAAGTGATCCGATCCATATATTGGTCAAGTTGAAAAAATGTTTCAACTTTTTAGAAAAAAAAATGAACTGAAAAAAAATGTTTTTTTTTTCTCTTTCAATATTTATCAGGATAGATAGGAACACGTCGTTTGAAGACATTTTTCATCTTAAGATCTCAAAACTAGACACTTTAAGCTTTAAAATGGTTTTTTTTATTTCAATGCGACTATTTTTGAGGAAACCTCTCACTGCCACTTGGAAAACCTCAAAAAAAATGTTTTTTTTTATGATTTTTTAATAATTCCGCTAGTATATATAATAAAATCAACGTAATCACAATAATTCAAATGCACGTGTAATTTTGAAAGCGTAAAAAATGATTTTTTTTACATATTATTCTAATTTTATGACGTCATCAGCAGTTTCGGTTTCGGCTTCGGTTTCGGCCGAAACTGAAGTCAGAACCGAAGGTTCGGTTTCGGTTTCGGTTTCGGCTGAAAATTCAGTTTCGGTCGGACACTAGTTCTAATATAATCCAATGTGTTACTTCTAAGGAAATAAAGCCTAAATCTCTTACATTCATAGCTTCAATAAGCGATGAAATAAAGTCATACTACTCAGAAATTATCAATTTATGTTCTAAGCCTGCATGTCATACGAGTAGTAGTGACAGTGATTCTAGCGAGACGTGTTCGAATCCTGAACTAAAAATGAAGTTCGATTTGAAAACAACGTGTAGTTTAATTCCTGTTATGAACAATAATGAAAACAGCATTAAAGGTATCTTTGACTCTATAGAAATGTATTCGGATATGTTGTCATCATCAGGTCAAAAATTACTTATTGCATTTGTTTTAAAAAGTAGGCTGTCACAGAACGCTAAATTACGTATGTCACCCGAATACAGTTCTACAAAAGACTTAATTAAGGATTTAAAAAACAAATTATTGGTAAAGAAAAGTCCTACTGCAATACAATCACGGCTGCAAACTGTATCTCAAGGATATCGCACTATAGAACAGTTTGGAACCGAGATAGAGAACTTATTTGCAGATTTAACTATAGCTCAGGCAGACGGCGATACTGACAAGTACGAAATTTTAAAACCTATTAATGAGCGATTCTCAATACAACGTTTTTCTGACGGTCTAAGAAGTTCAAGACTGAGTACGATTATTGCAGCACGCAACTACAAACACCTAAGCGAGGCGATTCAAGCTGCGAAAGATGAAGAGCTGTCAGCTGCATCTTCATCGCGAGGTGAGGATGTCATGCATTTCTCCATCTGAATTCCCATACTAGAAAACAGGTTCGCGGCCAAAGGTCATATTTCCCACAAAATAACGCAGGTAAGTCAAATAATTCCAGTTATTTTAATAATCGAAGAAATTTTAATAATAATCCACGCGGACAAGCATTTTATGATGGTAGACCTCATTATCATAAAGTGAACCGAGGACGCGGTTCAAACGAAAATCGATCGAGTTCGACTCGGAAAATGACTGTGTTATCCACAGTCAGCAATTAGCTGATAACGTTTTCCTTGCAGGATGTATAAGTAGAATACGAAATAACAGATTACTTGTTAAAATTTTAAATACTAATGAACATGATGTTACTTTGCCAATGTTTCAACCGGAAATATATTCGATTCAAGATTATGAATGCGACTTTAAGTCAACTGCTGATGACTTAAATAGGGCTAAAGCTTTATTAAATATTTTAAATTTAAATCACCTCAATACAGAGGAGCGTAAATCTATTCAGGATATATGTGCAAAATATTCAGATGTTTTCTTTTTGCCCGGCGATAAATTAAATATTACCAATATTTATCAACAATCAATAACTTTAAAACCAAATACTAGTCCGGTATATGTTAAGCAGTATAGACTACCACACTCTTTAAAAAATGAAATTAATAATCAAATTACAGAAATGCTTAAGAATGACATTATAGAAGAAGCTAAGAGCGAGTGGTCAAGTCCAATTTTGTTAGTACCAAAAAAAAGTGATAGTGATAAAAAGTGGAGACTTGTTATCGACTATCGGAAACTTAATGACTGCATTGTGGACGATAAGTTCCCTTTGCCAAACATAAATGAAATTTTAGACTCCCTCTGTGGTTCTATCTATTTCTCACACTTAGATCTTAATCAAAGTTACTATCAGGTAGAGTTAGATAAACGTAGTAGGGAATACACGGCTTTTACAACAAACACAGGTCAATACCAAATGAAAAGATTACCGATGGGTCTTAAGACTAGTCCTAGCGCTTTTAGCAGAGCCATGTCAGTAGCAATGTCAGGGTTAACATTTGATAAGTGTTTTGTTTACTTAGATGATTTAGTTGTATTTGGACGAAATTTGAGTGTACATAATAAAAATTTGATTGACGTTATGGAAAGGCTAAGAAAAGTTAATTTAAAATTAAATCCCAATAAATGTAATTTTTTGAAGAAAGAAATTCTTTATTTAGGACATTTAGTTTCAAAAGATGGAGTCTTACCTGACCCTGCAAAAATGGAAATCTTACAAAAATATCCCATACCCACTAATACTGACGAAGTTAAAAGGTTCGTAGCATTTTGTAATTATTATCGAAAATTTATCAAAAACTTTGCCGAAATAACATATCCCTTAAATAAGTTAACAAGAAAATACGAACGATTTGTTTGGACTGAAGAGTGTCAAAAAAGTTTTGAAACATTAAAACAGGCTTTGACAAGTCCTCCAGTATTAAAATTTCCAGATTTTTCAGAAAATAATGAATTCGTCATTCAAACTGACGCTTCAGGTACAGCAATTGGCGCTGTTTTGTGTAATCAAAATACGAAACCTTTATTAGACCTCTTAATAAAGCCGAAACAAACTACCCCACTATTCAAAAAGAGTTACTTGCTATAGTGTGGGCAGTAAAATACTTTAGACCATGTATACGGTAGATCTTTTACGATTATGACAGACCATAGACCTTTATTATATCTATTCTCGATGAAAGACCCCTCAAGTAGACTTCTTAAGTTTAGGTTAGCACTAGAAGAATACGACTTTAAAATTAAATATGTAAAAGGTAAGGATAATAGCGTAGCGGATGCTTTGTCTAGAATTAGCATAACATCGGACACTTTAAAACAAATGAACGAAGAGATATTGTTAGTCATGACTAGAGGCCAAAAGAGACGTTTAGAAAATAAATTACAGCAGGATGATACATCTAAAATTAGTAAACCTAACGAATCGTGGCCTGATCAACCACGAGTAGTTGAGGTACTCAAGATACCAAATGATTCAGTAGAAATGACTTTTATTAATAATGACCTTTGCAAAAGGACATTGAAGACAATTGCTACATTTTAACACTTCAATGTGAATTGACTAAGTTCGTAGAGGCCTATCCTTTAAAAAATATGGACACGGTTAGTTATAGCAAAAGCATTAGTTAATAATTTTTCATTAAGGTTCGGGATACCAAAGACCATAGCTACGGATCGTGGGACAGAGTTTGTATCTACTGTAATGGAACAGGTTTGTAAAATTTTAAATATACAAAAATTGACTTCTACAGCCACCAATCTATCGGTACCACCAATCTATCGGTGCACTTGAAAATTCGCATAAAAATTTAGGTTCTTTCTTGCGCATTCAGTGTGATGGTCAGAAAGACACCTGGAGTCAATGGTTATCTTTTTGGTGTTTTAGTTTTAATAATACTGTTCATACAGAAACCAAATACACACCATTCGAGCTAGTTTTGGTAGACCTAGTGTAATACCTTGTAGAGTAAGTCAATATATTGAACCATTATATAACCCAGATAATTATGCTTTAGATCTTAAGTTTAAGTTACAAGTAGCGCAGCAAGATGCTGAAGAAAGAAGAAGCCTGCAGGATCAGATCCATCTAACACCCCACAGAAGGGTGCGGAGGTGCCGATGGAGCACCAATAATAATGGCCCTCCAGATTCTGCAGGCGGACATCAACCACTGTGCCCGGGCCCAAGACTTATTGGTCTAAAGCCTGGCGCAGTGGTCGATTCAGGTGGCGATCGTTGCGGAGCCCTACAGCGTACCAGCGAGGGACAATTGGGTCGCTGACAGCACCGGGGTGGTGGCTATTGCCACTCAGGTGGCCGCGGGGTCCCCGCCCTTCTCGCGTATTGAGAGGGGTGCAGGATGCGTCGCGGCAACTGTCGGTGACCTCGTTGTGGTAGGCGTCTACTTCTCCCCTAATCGAACTTTATACGAGTTCGAGGAATTTTTGATCCGTTTGGGGGAGATGGTGGACCGCCATCGTCCGGCTGACGTTTTGGTCGCAGGTGATCTCAACGCCAAGTCGGACATGTGGGGCTCTGCAACGACGAGCGCGCGTGGTGCGACACTCTCCGAGTGGGTAGTTGCCTCCGGATTGTCTGTCCTCAACAGGGGGACGGCCCATACGTGCGTGCGACGGCTGGGGGGGTCCATCGTGGACGTCTCGTTCGCGACCCCGGCCTTAGCGCGTAACGTCAGGGGCTGGCGAGTGCTGGATGATGTGGAGACTCTGTCGGACCATCTATTTATTTTATTTATTTATTTATTTGTAGCAGCACTTTGTTAAGACGTCCGAGAAACAGGAGACTACTGTAGCAGCACTTTGTTAAGACGTTCGTGAAACAAGATGTGCATGCCGCAGAAGCAACGTCTGTCCCATGAAACTGAGATTAGTCCCGAAAAGGACTGTTTTAGTTTTGATCTTCATCTCTTCAAATCACATGGCGAGTCGACGAGGTGATCTTCGGTGCAGACGTCCTCTCTCCAAGCGGCGCTCGAACAAAAAGGCCGACGCATCGTGCGACGCGATATTTATACCTATTGCATCGCGGCGGCAGCGTCGGCGGCTCAGATGCTCGCGCAGCTCGGCGCGTGACGTCAGCATGCGCGAAACAGTCGACATGATATTTTCTATCTTATTTATTCTTATTGTTTTTTCTATTGTTTTTTTATACTGTTTTTTAATTGGCTGATTGATTTGATTAGTTTTGTATATATACCGGTGCATTTTTGAATAAAATTATTCCTTCCTTCGACCACTCAATAAGTAGTTTGATTAAGAAGCCTGACTCTCCTCTAAAGTGGTGACCCCGAACAAGAGCACTGAAGAAAGAAGAGGAATCCCTGCCCGGCTACCTACAGAAAAATTTCTGCTGGTTATTCTGCCGGAACGAATAGCTAGCACTTCTCTCGAAGAGCTAGCACTACTCGCCGACAAGATGCTAGAACAAACTCAAGAGGTCGTTGCCGTCTCCACACAACCAACTACCATACAACCGCCGACGCCGTCAACTAATCACGCCGATACTCAATCTCTCATCAATGAAATCCGAAAACTGTCACTGGAAATCGCCGAACTAAAAGCAAGACCGACTTCAAGACCGCCATATAATTACCTTTCAAACTGTATGCCGCGAACAAAACAACCATATCTACATACGGCGAGAAAACATTAGAACTCGATCTCAACCTACGACGTCCGTATAAGTGGAAATTCATCGTTGCCGACGTGTCGAAACCAATACTAGGAGCCGATTTTCTCAACCACCATCAACTCGTCGTAGATTTGAAAAATCGAAGATTAATTGATGCAGTCACAAACCTAAAAATCAACGCTCCGATCACATCAACAAATACGTCTACAGTACGAAGCATCGATATTCACAACGCCTACCACAAAATATTAGCAGAATTCCCTGGCACTACAAGACTAACCGCAATGCAACTACAACCTAAAATCAACGTCGAACATTACATTGAAACACAAGGTCCGCCTATCCACTGCCGTGCTCGACCGATCCCGCCACATCGATATGAAAAAGACAAAAAGGAATTCGAAAATATGAACAAGGACTCTGCAGACCGAGTAAAAGCCCATGGTCTTCGCCACTGCACATCGTTCCCAAGAAAAACGGCGACATACGAGTATGCGGCGATTATCGGAGACTCAACGCGATTACGAAACCCGATCGCTACCCGGTACCGCGAGTCAAGGACTTCACATATCATCTCTGCAGAAAAACAATATTTTCGACCATCGATCTCAACCGCGCATATCAACAACTGAGCGTCAGGGAAGAAGACATCGAAAAAACCGCCATAATTACACCTATGGGTTTATTCGAATTTCCCCGAATGTGTCCCGGCTTAAAAAATGCCGGACAGACTTTCCAACGCTTTATTCATCAAGTTCTCCGAGGACTAGACTACGTATTTCCATTCATCGACGACGTACTCATTGCTTCATCAAATGAAAACGAACATAAAGAACATCTCAGAACCGTTTTACGAAGACTCGAAGAGAACGGAATCACTATCAACCCCGCCAAATGCAACCTAGGCCAGTCTCAAGTCAAATTTCTCGGGTACATCGTTTCTAATGAAGGAATTAAACCTCCTGAAGAAAAAGTAAAAGCAATAGTTGACTATCCTAAACCAAAAACTATAGAAGAGTTAAGAAGATTTCTCGGTATGCTTAATTTCTACCGTGACCACATACCGAACGCCGCTACAATACAAGCTCCGTTGAATTCATATTTACACAACGTTAAGAAACGCGATAAAACTATCATCCAATGGACCGAAGAAGCAGCACAAGCCTTTGAAGCGTGTAAGAAGAGCATAACCGACGCCACCTTACTCGCTCACCCTTCACATCAAGCTACTCTCGCAATATTCTGTGACGCATCCGATACATCCGCAGGAGCCGTACTACAACAATATTTCGATGAAAAATGGCAACCTATCGCTTACTTCTCTAAGAAATTCTCAGACACACAAAAGAAATATTCTACATACGACCGAGAACTTCTATCTATCTACATGGCTGTGAAACACTTTCGCAAGATCTTCGAAGGACGACAAATAATAATTTTTACCGATCACAAACCGCTTACTTTCGCTATGAACAAAACGCAGACATCGAACGAAACTCCGCGGCGAACAAGACAGCTGTTATATATCAGCGAATTCACCACGGACATACGTCACATAAGCGGGAAAAATAATATCGTCGCAGACGCCTTAAGCCGTATCGAAGCAATAGCCTGCCCGTCTACAATAAACTACAGCGAAATAGCGAACGCACAAGAAAAAGATAGCAACATTCAACAACTTTTGCAACTAAACAATCTATCCTTCAAGAAAATAAATATCCCGAACACCGACAGCGAAATATACTGCGAAATATCAACATCTAATATTCGACCGTATATACCTGAACGACACCGGAGAGAAGTTTTTAACAGCGTACACAACATAAGTCATCCCGGAACCCGAACAACACGCAAGCTGCTTACGAAAAAATTCTTTTGGCCTTCAATGAACTCGGACATCGCTCAATGGACGAATAGTTGTATTGCCTGCCAAAAAAGCAAAATACAACGCCACACGTCAAGCCACATAAAAGCATTCCCGCCAAGCGACCGATTTCAACACATACACATCGATATAGTCGGACCACTTCCTACTACAGCGCAAGGATATCGCTATCTCATAACAATGATGGACAAACAAACCCGCTGGCCCGAAGCTATATCTACCTCCGACATATCAGCCGAGACAGTTGCAGAAATCGTCTATAATCACTGGATAGCAAGATTCGGATGTCCCGCCACACTAACAAGCGATCAAGGCCGACAGTTCGAAAGTCACCTGTTCAATAACCTAATGAAAATTCTCGGAATAAAGAAAATCCGTACTACGTCATATCACCCGCAAAGCAATGGGATAGTTGAACGCTGGCATCGTACATTGAAGACTGCACTACGAGCGAAGCTATCGAACACGAGTTCGTGGAGCAATGAACTCGCTACAGTATTATTAGGACTGCGAGCCGCAATACGCACTAATACCGGCGTTAGCACAGCTGAGCTTACCTACGGCTACAACCTACGATTGCCCGGCGACTTTTTCGACGCAAGCACATCCATACCTACATCTACGATGGATAGTACGTATGTCGAAAAACTACGCGCGAACATCGCTCAATACAAGCCTCAGCCGTTCCAAACTCATCGAAACAATAAACACATCTTCGTGCATCAAGACCTACGTACATGCAGTCATGTGTTTATTAGAATCGACGCATTACGAACGCCACTTCAAACACCATATGAAGGTCCCTATCGAGTCGTACAACGATCAGATAAGTTGTTTACGATTCAATTACCAGATCGTCAAACCAATATATCGATCGACCGATTGAAACCTGCATATGTACTACAAGAACAGGAAGAACCAAATAACCTCAACTTACCTTACCTCAAGAAAATCATTACCTTACCTTACCACAAGAAAACCGTTACCATAGAAAACCAGTTACCAGAATTACCTAACGCATCGAACACCTTGACGTCACAGCCTGTCAATATCAAAACATCAAGATCAGGCCGCATCATCAAACTGCCGGTACGTTTCACTTGAGGGGGACTCCTGTAGCAGCACTTTGTTAAGACGTCCGAGAAACAGGAGACTCCTGTAGCAGCACTTTGTTAAGACGTTCGTGAAACAAGATGTGCATGCCGCAGAAGCAACGTCTGTCCCATGAAACTGAGATTAGTCCCGAAAAGGACTGTTTTAGTTTTGATCTTCATCTCTTCAAATCACATGGCGAGTCGACGAGGCGATCTTCGGTGCAGACGTCCTCTCTCCAAGCGGCGCTCGAACAAAAAGGCCGACGCCGAAGTAGCATCTCGCTCCCGGTGGGGAGCGGGGAAATGGCTTCAGGGCGTTGCCCTCTGGCCATGGCTGCAGCGTCGCCCATTAATATGGGCGAGTCATTTGGAGTGGCCTTGGGAGGTCACTATTCGGAAGTTCCCAATGAGGGGATGGGGTAGAGACGGGGAGGGACGAGCATGTGCTGACCGGGCGATCGCCCAGCCGGGTGAGACCCACGTGAAAACGAGGGAGGCCCAGCTGAGGCGTTCAGCGGCCGTGTCAGCGCTCGGGAATCAGTTTAGATTAAGTAGGTCCCGGGGGAACTTCCTCTTATCGGGTGGACGGGCGTGCCACGGCGCGATGTCCCTGATGTGCGGGAACGCGGAGACCTCAGCGCGGTGGAATAGGGTTGCTGTCAGTCTTCGGATGTGGTCGTCCAGGAGCTCCACCCCTAGCGCGGAGCGGTGGAGGGTAGCATTCCTGACGCACCATGGGGCTGCGGTGACTCTTCGTAGGGCCAGGCTCTGGGGGATCTGGAGTTTCGTCCGGATGGCTGTTGTGGTGAGCGCGTACCAGGCCGGCGCTGCGTACGTCAGGTGGGGCCTGACGTACGTTTTAAACAGCGCGACCTTGGTGCGCAGCGGGAGTCTGGAGCCGAGGAGTGGTCGAATCAGCATCGTCGCGACCCTGGCAGCTTGGGACGCCTTCCTGACGTGGCTGGACATCGTGAGGCGATCATCCAAGATCACGCCAAGATAGGTCGCCTCCCTCTTCCAAGGGATGGTTTCCCCGTTTAGCATCAGCGGCGGCGGATATGGGCGCTTCCCTCTGCCGAATATCAACGCTTGGGTTTTAGGGATATTCAAGCAGATTCTCCAGTCCGCCAGCCAGTCGGGCAGCAGGTCTAGAGATTCCTGGAGGAGGGTGGCGGCTCTCTTGATGTTGATGGACCGGGTTAGCAGTGCCAGGTCATCCGCGTACAGGGCCAGCGTGGTGTGGGCCTTCGATGGGACATCATCCGTGTATAGGTTGTACAGGGCGGGGGAGAGGATGCTGCCCTGGGGGACTCCTGCAGTTATTGGGTGGGCCTTGGAGATCGCCCGCTCGACTCTGACCTGGAAGCGTCGGCTGGTGAGGAAGCTGGCCAACACGCGCATCAGGTGGGCCGGGACTCCGGCGGTGATGAGTTTGTGGAGCAGTCCTGGGTGCCACACTCTGTCGAAGGCTCGCGCGACATCCAGGAAGGCTGCGGCTGCGTGCTCCTTCCTGTTCACTGCAGCCGTTGAAAAGTGAACTACCCTTGCTACCTGGAGGGTAGTGGAGTGGCCGCTGCGAAATCCAAACTGTTCGGGTCGAGGGTGTAGGTGAGCTTGTAGTAGTGTTAAGAGCAGCCTCTCGAACAGCTTGGATGATGCGCTGAGCAGGGTGATGGGGCGGTAGTCTTCTGGTCTTCTGGGGTTTTTACCCGGTTTCGGAATGGTGATTACCAGGCCTTTTTTCCACGCCTGGGGGAAGTATCCCAGACGTAGGATCCCGTTGAAGAGCCTGGTATATGCAGCGATCAGTTGCTTGGGGAGGTGACGGAGGGCCCCATTAGTCACTCCATCGATGCCTGGGGCCTTTCTGGGCTTGAGGGTACCGATGGCCTTCTTCACCGCGGACGGCGAGAAGAACGGTGGGGGGGTGGTCGCGTCGTCTGCTAGAGTGCGGAGAGAAGCGGACACTTCCTCCTCCAGTTTGGCATGTCTGGCTGGGCGCAGACTGGGGTTGGGGGAGAACTGGGTGGCCAAGTAGTTGGCAAGGATCTCAGCTCTCTCCTGGGCTTCGTATCTGAGGGCCCCCGTGCTGTCGTACAGGGGGCGAGCAGGGGGCTTCCTGCGGGTGAGCTGCCGGCAGAGGCGGTTCAGAGAGGTTTGGTCCTCACTCGCATCCCTGATCCGCATTTCCCATTTGTCGGCTGCCTGGGACTCCAGTTCGGCGCGGATGTCCTCTATTAGGGAGTTCAGCTGCGTTTTGAGCGCAGGGTCTCTGGAGCGCTGCCACTGGGCTCGGACCACCCTCTTCCGGGCTATCATGGCGGCGACTTTCTTGGAGGTAGGCGGGAGCTTCCGGGAAGGTTGATCCATCTGTGCTTCGTGTGAAGCTTGTTGGATGGCCGAGGTGATCCTTTCCTCGGCTGCGTCGATATCCGTCGGGGTGTTCAGGGGCATCAGGGGGATGCAGTGCTGTTGGAGCACTTGTTCATAGCGCTCCCAGCAGATCCGCCGCGAGCCAGGAGGGTTCCTCGCGATGGTCAGCTCCCCTGATATTATCATCAGCACCGGTAAGTGATCAGATCCCAGCGCCGATGGGAGTGTCTCCAGCGATAGTGCTGGGACTCCTCTGTGAACCACAATATCTATGGTGCTGGGCTTGTGGGTTGCGACCGGGGAGAAATGTGTTGGCTCGTCAGGTCCGGACACCTCGTAGTTGTACTTCCGGGCATTCTTGTACAGGGTGCGGCCGTTGGTACATACGTTGCCGCATCGCCATGCCGGGTGTTTGGAATTCCAATCCCCGGCCAGAAGAGTGGAGGTGGCGTTGCTCAGGGTTGTGTGTATCTCCTTGGGGTTTAAGCTGGTGGTGGCTGGGCGGTATATGGCAAATAGGGAGACGGGGGTCTTCCCTATCTGCACCGTTGCTCCTAAGGCGTCGAAGGTGCTGACTGCAGGCGCCGGTAGCGGTTGGTGCACGATGTTGCGCCTGATCGCTAGCAGTAGGCCCCTGTAACGATGAAGAGGTGGGGCATCCAGGCGCATCACGTGGTACCCCGGCAGGTTGATGGAGTCCATGGGGGAGAGGTGCGTCTCATTTAGTAAGGCTACGTCGATATTCTGGACGCGCAGGAGGTGCCGCAACGGGTGTATGCGGTTCCTAAGACCTGCGGCGTTCCAGTACAGTGCCCGTAGCTCAGCCATTGGTGGTGACGATCCTGGTGATGCAGTCCATAACCGCCCTTACGGGATCCTGGCCTTCCCGTATGGCGGTGAGGATGCCCATAAGGGCATTGATGGCAACGTCTAACGGGACGCTGCCTGCCTTGCCCGGGGGCTTGGATAGCTGGGAGGGTTCCGTTGGTGCGGGCTCGGCTAGGGCGGCAACGGGGGGTGCCTGCTCTGGTTGGGCCTGGGCGTTCTTGGGCTTCCTCTTGGCCTTGGACCTCTTGGATTTGGGGCGTCCTGGGGTCTTCCCTCCTCTCTCCGTGGGAGGGTTGGCAGGGGCCATGAGGTTAGGGGCCTGAGCTTCAGCGGGCACCTCATTGGGCGGAGTCACTCGTGGTTCTTGGGTGGATTTGGGCTTGGTGGCTCTGGTAATGGCCACCGTGCCAGCCTTCTTGTTCCTTGCTTCTTTCTTGTATTGGGGGCATGCCACGTAGTTAGCGGGGTGCGCCCCTCCGCAGTTGACGCACGTGGCGGGCTCCTCCAGAGGTCGAGGGCAGTCACGGGCAAAGTGAGGGGTCTCCACAGCGGACACATGCCTGCTGTCTGTGGCACCCATGGCTTGAGTGCCGGAAAGCTTGACAGCGGTGGCATTGAGCGGGGCCTTGTTTGCCCCTCCACGCCTCCACCTTCACCCCAGGCATGTACATTAACTCGGAGATGGAGTAGAGGCGGGGGAGGAGTTCCCTGGGGTTCTTCAGTATCGCAAGGAAGATACACCCCGGTCTTCCCTGCTTGGCCATGATGGGGCGTACGAACTCCGGTTCGTACCCGAGGTCAGCGAGTGCCATGTGGAGTTCTTCCGCGGTGGTGGTGGCTGGGAGCCCTCGGATGGCCACCTTAACGTTTCTTTCTGAGGGTAGGGCGTAGGAGAACCAGGAAAGGTTCTCCGTCCTCTCTAGCTCCGTTAGGTACCTTTGATAGGTACGGTATTCAGTCTCGCTGGTCGGCGAGAACCGCACGCCTTTGCCGAAGGGACGAGCGTTTGGGGTATGTCCTAATATTTCCCTGAGCGCCCGGAAGTGTGGCGCCCAGTTAGGAAAATTTTCCACCACTATGGGGGGGAAGCGAGTCTTGATGGGTGCGCTGGGGGGCGGGGGCGCCGTCCCAGCCACGGTGGGGCCCTGCGCGGCACCGCTGTGTCCTGTTGTACGGAGTGCGTCCGCAAATGAGGGCCTTGTCTGGGAGGTTGCGGCGGAGGGCTGCGTCGAGGTCGAGGGCGCACTGGTACTAGGAGCTGTGCGCGGAGTGGGTGCTGTGGTCGTCCTTGGCGGGGTCGGTGAGACCAGTGGGCTCGCTGGGTGTGGTGTGCCCTCAGGTTGGCCAATTATCTCGGCTGGAGTTGTCCTTGGCCCTTGTCGGGGGCGGAGGCGGGGGTCCCGGGGGGGTTCGGGGGACGGGCTGGGGCGTGATGATGTGGCACATAGACGCTTCGATGTGGCGTCGGGGGCCTCGTCTTCACTCCTGGGTCGCCTGGCTGGTGTCATCGGGGATGGGGGCGGCGGCATCACGTCAGCGGCGGCCGCGCTCTTGGTACCTCCCGCGCGTTCGAGGTCCCGGCGTCTATCCCTGAGGAACATTGAAATATGTTCCGTCAGAGATTGCGACAGGGCCCCGCGCTGCTGCAGCTTGGAGAAGATGATCATGTCCTGTTGCAGCTGCGACTGCGGGGACAGCGCGGCGGAGATGCGGGGGGGCGCCGACGGTGAGCGCCTCTGGGCTGTCGTGGCACCAGCAGGCCTTGCCGGTCTGCTGGTGAGTGGCGTCGATATGGGGGTAGAGTCGTCCCTCGACCCACGTTGCCTCCGGGAGGGGGTTGGGCTTGCGAGCTTGATTGCTCCCGCGACGCGCCGGAGCGGCCCGACATGACGGCACGCGGTTGGCTCTTGGGTGCCTTCGCGTTCGGCAGTCAGTCGGCCATTGTCGCCGGGCGTCGGTGGTGCCGGAACTCACTCGAGTACAATCGTTGATCCTCGTACGTTGTCGTTGGCATTCGTGAATCCTCGGGTATACTCGACGATTCCCGTCGGCCGCGGTCGTCGTCGACAATCTTCGTCCGTACTCGAGTATGTTCGGGTGCCTTGATCGTGAGTCGTCGGGTGTTTGTTACAACCACCGAGACACAGGTCACGAAGGCACGTTTGCGCGCTCTTGTGGGTGTTTTCCGGGGAAAACTCCTTGAAGAGCCCGCGGGGGTTGACTCGAACCGAATATTATAGCACTGTAGTAGCGAGTATAATACGCGAAGGCAGACTGTCCGAAAGGCCGACGCATCGTGCGACGCGATATTTATACCTATTGCATCGCGGCGGCAGCGTCGGCGGCTCAGATGCTCGCGCAGCTCGGCGCGTGACGTCAGCATGCGCGAAACAATCGACATGATATTTTCTATCTTATTTATTCTTATTGTTTTTTCTATTGTTTTTTTATACTGTTTTTTAATTGGCTAATTGATTTGATTAATTTTGTATATATACCGGTGCATTTTTGAATAAAATTATTCCTTCCTTCGACCACTCAATAAGTAGTTTGATTAAGAAGCCTGACTCTCCTCTAAATATTTACTCACACACACATAGAAACAACTTAAATACTATAATTACAATTTATAACTTACAAGCTAACAAAATAATCTAAAAATCCGTTGGAAAGGAGACTGACGCCTGAACTAGGATACCCTGTATTTCAGGTCACCAGGTCCTTCTCCCTTGAGATATAATAATGTAAACACTTCCTTACAACTAAAAATTAGATAAGAATTATAAACAATTGTAATATATACATGAATGGCAATTTTATATGTGTGTGTGTGTGTGTGTGGGTGTGTGTGTGTGTGTGTGTGTGTGTGTGTGTGTGTGTGTGTTTGTGTGTGTATGTGTCTTATGAGATAGGTCATTAGGGATAGGTTATATTATAACGTTCTTTAGATATCTTTATGGAGCAGCTTTTCAGTTTGGTCATAATTATAATTCATCAACCAGTCATGTACTATTTTTTTAACGCGATACTTATTTAAATGGTATATGTTTTGATTTTCGTTGCATTTATTATATAAAAATGGACCAAGAAAACAGGGGAACCTCATACTAAATTTTGTATTAAAAAAGTTATTGCTGCAAACTGCATAGTTTCGCCTTTTATAAATAAATTTAGAGGGAATATACTCCAGAGAAGTATGCTGCTTTAGAATTATATATAAGATAAACAGTTGTCTGATTGTTAACAGTCCGCATGATTTGAATAGTTTATCTGTAGGGAAAAGGTATGGTCGGAAGGTTGCCACCTTGAGAATAGCACGTTGGGCTACTTCTAGCTTAATTAGGTGTGATTTAGCAGCTCCACCCCAACATGTAATGCAGTATATAAATAAAGACTGACAGAGAGCGTAGTACACAGTTTTTATTATATCTAAATCAGCAATATTACGGAGGGTTTTAAATATGTAAATTAGTTTTCTAGTTCTAGAAGTTAATAATCGGATATGCTCTTGGAAGGTTAAATTTCTGTCAATAGTAACGCCCAGGTATTTTATATAAGGGACTAATTCTAGACATGGACAGATACAGGTATTATATTCAGGACTCCGGCAATGATGGATAAAAAGATTGTATCTCTCGGGGAGTATATGCGTGTTATGGATGGAGAAAGTAACAAATTTTGTTTTAGAGCAATTAACCGTCAAAAGATTAGAATTAAGCCAATTGGTGACATTATTTATTCCTATTTGTGCATTATGAAAAGTTTGTTCCCAGTTTTCACCTTTTATCAATAAAACAGTGTCATCAGCAAAAGACAAAATCCTACCCGAGCTTATAGATAAGTTACAAAGGTCGTTTATAAATACTAAAATCCGATATATCGCCAGATGTGCAGAGACCTCGTATCGTATCCGATACGAGGTCTCCGCACATCTGGCGGTGCCGTCGGCTCCGGGTCCAACCTCTCGCGAGGGCGGACCGCGGTGGCAACTGTGGCGCCTCGACAAGGAGTTGTTGGAGGAGGCTGCGATAGTGCAATTATGGCTGCCCCAGGGAACGGTGTCCGCCGAAGACGCCGCGAACTGGGCGCAGGGGGCTATGACGCGTGTCTGTGACGCGTCTATGCCCCTCTCCAGAGGCCGCCCTTCGTGGCTGCACGTGTACTGGTGGTCGGGCGAGATCGCTCAATTGCGCACATCCTGCATTGAGGCGAGACGCCAGTACACGCACTATCGCAGACGGCGGGTACACCGGACGCAGGAGGAAGAGGACCGGTTGTACCTTGCCTATGTCGAGGCGCGAACGGCGCTGCAGGAGGAGATGTGTCGTGCGAAAGGCGAATCGCACGACCGGATGATCGCGGGGATCGACGCGGACCCTTATGGGACCCCGTACCGCATGGTGCGGGGTAAACTCCGGTCATGGGCTCCACCCGTGACTCAGTCACTCCGACCGGACGTTCTCCGTGGAGTGCTGACGTCGTTGTTCTTGCAGCGGGCCGGCTTTTCTGCACCTGCCATGGCCCGCCCTGCAGCGCCCGAGGAGGAAGAGAGTGTCGCACCACCCGTGGAGGAGGAGGAGCTCGAAGAGGCGGTCCGCCGATCTCGAGTCAAGAGCACTGCACCTGACCTGGACGGCGTCCCTGGCCGAGCGCTGACTCTGGCTCTCCCCTTTTTTGGAGACCAGAGTAAGAGGGCTATTCACTGCCTGTCTGGCTCAAGCAATAATTCTACAGAGGTGGAAGACAGGTAGGTTGGTCCTCATTCGCAAGGTAGGGCACCCGGCGGATTCTACGTCCGCCTACAGACCAATCGTGCTCTTGAGCGAGATCGCCAAGCTCTTCGAGCGCGTAGTAGCGAGGAGGCTACTACGCCACCTGGAGGAGTGAGGTCCGGACCTCTCGGACCTGCAGTATGGCTTTCGCCGTGGTCGTTCGACGGTGGATGCCATACTGAAGGTGAAGTCCCACGCGCAGGACGCAGTGGCTCAGGGCGACGGAGTGCTGGCGGTGTCTATTGACATCGCCAACGCTTTTAACTCCCTCCCTGGCCCTGCATCGAGGAGGCACTGTTATTTCATCGTGTGCCTCCATACCTGCGCCGCGTCATCGGGGCTTACCTGTCCGGGAGGTCTGTAAGCTTTCCCGCTTCAGGTGGAAGGTGGGAGGAGTGAGAGGTGTCGTGCGGTGTTCCACAGGGGTCAGTTCTTGGTCCGCTCCTGTGGAACATCGGGTACCTCCGAGGAGTGAGCGTCGTCTGCTACGCCGACGATACCCTCGTGTTGGCGCAGCAGAGGACGTTCAGGGAGGCGGCGGTTCTCGCCACGGCCGGAGCGGCCGAGGTGATTGGGAGAATACGTCGTCTCGGGTTGGAGGTCGCCCTCGACAAGTCCGAGGCATTATACTTCCATGCTCCGCGGAAGGGCCCACCAGCTGGGGCCCACATCGTGGTAGGCGGCGTTACCATCAGCGTCGCGCGGAGCATGAAGTACCTCGGACTCGTCCTGGATGGACGGTGGAGTTTCCGGGGCCACTTTACCATCTTGGCCCCGAAACTGTTGAGGACAGCGGCGGCTCTGGCGCGCCTTTTGCCCAACGTCAGTGGGCCGGGCGTGTCGAGCCGCCGGCTGTACACCGGAGTGGTCAGATCGATGGCGCTCTACGGTGCCCCCGTCTGGGCGGACGCCCTGCATCGGCACAACGTCACCCTGCTGCGGCGTGCGCAGAGGGTGATGGCCATCCGGGTGATTCGGGGATACCGGACCATCTCCGGTGAGGCGGCGTGCGTGCTGGCTGGAGTCCTGCCGTGGGATCTGGACGCTAAGGCTCTTGCGTCGGTCTATTGCCGGCGCAGGGAAGGTCTGCCTGAGGGGCTCGCGGCAGAGCCAGCACTGCAAGAGGAGGAGCGCGGAAAGGCGCTTGAGGTGTGGGAGTCCCGGCTGGCAACACCAACCGACGGCCGGTTGACTATCGAGGCGGTTCTTCCGGTGTTCCGCCAGTGGTTAGCGCGGCGTCATGGCGTCCTAACCTTCCGCTCCACGCAGGTGCTCTCGGGACATCGCTGTTTCGGGAAGTACCTGTGTCGGATTGCTGGGAGGGAGCCCTCGGGGGGAGTCATCGGGGACGACCTCTCGCTGCCCGCTGTGTTGAAAGCCATGGTGGGTAGTGAGGCGTCGTGGGACTCGGTCGGAGCCTTCTTCGACGCAGTAATGCTCGCGAAGGAGGCGGCGGAGCGGGCGAGGGAAGAATCTTCCGAACTCGCCGTCCGTCGCAAACGACCGGGTCGCCGGAGGGCGGCACACGATCGTCGCCTTCCGCCCTAACACCGGCCAGAGGGCGGTCAGAGTGGGGCTTTCTGACCGCCTACTCACCTGGCCCGAGTAGGCGCGCGCGGTTGCTCCGCGCGCTACTCAGAGCAGGCCGTCGGGGGTGCATCACACCCACCCCTTGACTCCAACGGCGAGCCTTGCCGGCACCCGCCGCCCAGGTCCACGGACGATTGGGACCAGTGCCCGAGACCTGGGCTAGTGGCGGGTAAGGAGCACCGTCAGGTTTTTAGTGGGTAAACCGAATAATGATCCGGAGTCCCACATAACCACGTCCGGGTCCCCACCCCGGACGGGTATCCGTAACGGATTTTCCTGACGATAAAAAAAAAAAAAACACCACATCTTTCCTTCTGAGGTGCCCCCGCGATTTTATACGGGCGACAACACAGAACTTTGTTGGGCAAAAGACTTAAGTTATTTATTTTGTGGACTTTGAGTAATTCCAAAATTGTACAGATATATGTTTAGTGAGTATGGAAAATATAAGACTTGAGCAATTTGAGGACTATGAAGTTATAAGATATTATAACGAAAACCACTATACTCTATTTACAGTTTATTTACAACTTATTAACAATAAAGACTAAACAATTTTTAAACACTAAAACTTATTTACATTAAAAAATTATTAACACTAGAAATTTTTGGTCATCATCAGGAGATTGACCTATTAAAGATCCGTAAGCTATCCATGACAAACGAGATGAAATTAATGAGAGAGTTTACACTCTTTTTATCTTGCAAGAGGCTGTGGATATCAAAGGGTGAATTCATGTGGCTGCAGGCTATTTTATGTTGGACTCGGTGGGACTCAAACTTAAGGCAAACTTTTATGAGGTGGTCTAGTGTCTGGGTAGACTGGCCATCGCACGGGCAAAGGTTTGAAGACTTTATACGGAATCTATGGAGATAATCCAGGTGGTACCCATGTCCTGTTAAGAACTGGGTGAGGTAGAACAAATTAAGGGATGGTGCGGAAGAGACTAGTTCATTTAATTTGGCTATAGATTCTAAATTTGGAAGGAGGGATTTGGTGCGATGGCCAGTGTCTGAGGTTAAATATATATTGCAACTTTCTAATAAGGTGTCATTTTTTAATTGGGTTTTGATGTAACTGACGGGGAAGTTTGTGTAGGAATATGCTGCGTGAGTGGTGGCTGCATGCTTAGCAGCAACGTCAGAAACCTCGTTTCCGTCTATTCCAACGTGGGCCTTCACCCAGACGAAGACGACGCTGCCGACGCTGTTGAGTTGATGTATATTTTTATGAATATCAGCTATAAGTGGGTTTGTACTATCCCTGCAGTTAATGGCTTTCAGACCCGATTGAGAGTCTGAAAGTATACAGATTGTATGGTAGTGTTTAATGAGTGCCCAATTTAGTGCTTCCTTAATTGCGTACAACTCCGCTTGGAAAGCAGCTGTGAAGCCGGTATTTACGGATGGTATGATTTCCATCGGCGTTGTACGCAACAAAGGCTGCACCCACTCTGCCGTCACTGAGCTTGCTTCCATCTGTGTAAATTTTTATGTGATTGTCTATGTTTAAGCTATTGATGTCGGAGATGGTTGTTGTTTTATGTATATTAATATTAATTCTATCAGCTGGATGTAGAGATTTAAGTAAGGGAATTTGTTTTTCAAGTTTTATATCTTGCGGAAGACTGTCTATTACTAATGTGTTTTTAATGTTTTCTAACTTGTGGACTTCTTTTATTTTCAGATTGAGCGGGACCAGTGACGCCAGGGCAATTGCGGCAGAAGCTGAAACGGTGCGGAATGCTCTGATAATTTTGATGGCGAACATACGCTGCATGGATTTTAGGGTGTCACAAACAGTTTTAAACCTGATTGCGTCACCCCAAACCCCAGCAACGTATGACACTATTGGTTCTATAACGTGTTCGTAGATTATTTTAATATTAATTGAGTTTAAGCCCCACATTGGGCGAACAAACCTACAAATGGACCTGAAAATATTTAGGGTTAATGTTGTATGAATTTAAGATTTCTGTCTATTATTATACCTAGAAGTTTAATTTGTTTATTATTTTCTATTTCTCTATTGTTCAGTTTAATTTTTGATATTTTTAGCTTTATTTGTGAATGTAATTAACTGTGTTTTTTCAGGTCCAAATGCAAGTTTGGCCCCCACACCCCACTGGGCTATTTTGTTTAGAGCAAAGTTAGTTTTGATTTCCAGTGTATGGACATTTTTGTCATGGACAACAAGAAGGACGTCATCCGCGAAGACCTGGAGATGACAGCCAGGAGGCAATCGCAGG
Source organism: Dryas iulia moderata (assembly GCA_019049465.1). Taxonomy (NCBI): domain Eukaryota; kingdom Metazoa; phylum Arthropoda; class Insecta; order Lepidoptera; family Nymphalidae; genus Dryas; species Dryas iulia. Next base: position 2,033,401 of record CM032414.1, on the reverse strand, counting down.
TCAAAGAGGTCGTCAAGTATCATGTTCCAGAACAGAGGACCAAGGACTGACCCCTGTATGCAGCCCTTGGTCATGTTCTTCTCCACAGTCGCGTCCAAGTAATTAAGATGCACACTTCTGTGCATCATGTAATTCTGTATTAGGCAATACAGGTTCCTCGGACAACGCATTGTTTTCAGCCTTTTGAAAAGAACTGGCCACCATGCGTTGTCGAAAGCCGCCTGTATGTCTAGGGATATCGCTATCACTTGATCCTTATCATTTTTGGCCGATTTTATTCTGTTTATAGCTGAGTTTAATGCGTGAATTGTGGATGTTTGTTTTTTAAAACCAAATTGAAGGGGATTATCTATTTTGTTTATTTGTATGTGGTGATTAAGGCGCTGGGCTATTGACTTTTCTAATAATTTACCAAATATATTAATTAAACCTATGGGTCTGTATGAAGAAGTATCCGCATAGTTAGTTTTGCCTGGTTTAGGTAAAGCTATCACCTGTGCCACTTTCCATTGAACTGGAAAGTAGCCAATGGAAAGACATCTATTGAAGAGATGGACTATTATATCGGGAAACTCTAAAAAGAATTTTAAACAAATGTCTGCAGTTAGGTGGTCAGGGCCAGGGGCTTTATTTGGGTTCATGTTTTGCAAATTATCTAATATTTCATTATAAGTAAGTTGTTTGTCATTTGTGTTTGGCGGTTCAATCGCATCTGCTCTAAGTTGTTTCTGGGTTTCTGTGTCATTATGAACGGAATCATCGGGGTAAAATTTTTGAAGTAAATTATTTGCTGACTCTACGGTGGAGGTTGTAAAAGTGCCGTCTGGCCTACGAAGCAAGGAAGGAGGAGTCGGTGTGGGACCACTTTTCAAAATACGATTCGTGACCGACCAGACATCCTCCTTCCCTTGGGCAGTGCAGAATTCCTTAAAGTTCTTGGTTGACTCACATTTAATTTTATTTATGTATTCTTTTCTGGCTTCTTCCCTTTCTATTAATATATTTTCTAATGGTTTTTTGGACTTTTTGAGGTCGTGGATCCTGTGATGAAGTTTTATGAGTTTTAATTTTAGTAGTTCAAGTTCGGGTGTCCACCAGGGTACTTTATTTATATAGTTGTTAGTTTTAGTTCTTAAAGTTAATTCACACTTGCATTGGATGGCTGATGTAATTTCTGTAATATATTGCTCTATCTGTTGAGGTTCTAATTTGTCTATGTGCACTAAATCTAAGTTATTTTGTTTGATTTTGCTGTTTACTACTTCTATGAATTGATTCCAATCGGCGTTTTTAGTGTTGTATTTATATGTAGATTTTTTCTTGCTTTTAATTATTTTATTATTTTTATCCAGATTAAATTTGTATCCAGATTAAATTTGAATTTTTGAAGCAATAATAAAAATAAACGAAAAGGAGAACTGCAATACTATAAAAAAACATTACCTAGGACATATAAATCACGAAATATACTAGGAAAACATATAGCAATACACAGTTAGAGGTATTGAATTTGGGTGTAAATATAAACAATTTAAAAATGGGAATAAATATACTTAAATTTAAATAGAATTTCGTACGAAGCTTATTACAATCAGAAGCCCATTAAAATCAGACTGAATAAAATCAGTTATACAATCATAAAGAAGAATACCAATACCGAAGAATAAATAACTAAAAAAAAAAATAAAAGATAGAAGACGTACACGAACCGTCACTATGGGTATCCCATTATGCATTGCTATGCGTTATACAAGCGCAGCTATTCCACGTGTAAATCACCGCCTACCTTGCATGGAAAATTTGTTACCTAAAATTATAAAACACAATACTTCTCGAAGATTGATATATTATTTATATTTTGCTTTCTATCAAATAGAGCTTTATCCTAATTTGAGATATTTAACTACAATTATAACAACAAGTGGTTTATACAGATAAAAAACTATTTATATTCGGAGTTGTGTCCTGAGTTGTGTCCTGAATGTACAAAACGCAGATAATTAACTATTTTGAACATGAATGAAAATGAAGATATGAATAGAATTTATGACCTGAATGAGCAAAATCACTCTGCAAATATTTATCTGAACTTAGAGTACCAAAAACATTAGAGATGAGTTGCAAAGTTTCTAGGATTAGCAAACTACATAAATAAATAAATGGATCCTTAATTTGGCTGCCATAACAAAGCCTCTTAAAGAAATACTGAGACAGAAACTAAGAGGAAAAGCTAATATTGGGAGACACTGGTATAGTAATAAAGATCGAATAATAATCGACTCCAGAAAGGGGTTTGGAACTTAATACTGTAAGAAATGGAATTTGTAACTTTATGAGTGTGTATCAATGTGAATGTGTAAAGCAGTACAAGCATTTCAAGATGAATTTTATAAATATGAAAATATACTTTTAAAAGGAAATAATTATTTAAAAGGAATCATTTGCAAGCTCCTATAAAACGCAGTGAACTCCTTTCTGAACCGTGGACAGATATTGAATAAATCTATTTATTGAGGCATTATTATGTAATGATTATATTTTGTTACTATTGACTGTTATAATCGTTATAAAGAAATTAAAATTACAAAAACCATAATGAGTGCACATATTATAAAAAAAAATGGAAGAAATTTTTACTAGGCTAGCCTACTTACTTACAATCCACTATAGCTGTCAGCAACGAGGTTGGCGATTTTGGTAAAACTTTCAATACTATACTCTTCAATACTGTGCCATATTCGCCAAATGAATGGAGGAGCGTCAAAACAGGGACACATTGAAGAGGTTAAAGATAAGTAAAAGTGGAAAAGAATATGAAACTAGCAATATATGGATATCTGATAATGTACAACTCCACTCCTCATTCTGTTACAACTCCGTCTGAACTTTATTTTAGAACAATGAACAGGAATAAAATATCGATGACAAGAGAGATGAATTCCTCAGAGAATAACGGTGAAATAAGAATTAAAAAAAAAATCGGCAAAAAAGAAAAGGAAACGAATATAGGGACAAAAAGAGAGAAGGAAAACATGTGAAGTTTGAAGAAAAGGAGAAGATAAAACTAGAAACTTGCAAGTACGCTTGATGTCACAACACATGTGGTGATTAAGGACAAGGATTAAAAAGAAATGTGATTTACTTAAAGCGGGTGGAAAGACAATGGAAGACAGTGGAGGAAGGGAATGATTTAAATTAAGATGATATAAAAGAATAATAAATACTTCAAATAAATATTATGAGCAAGAAATAATATAATAGGTATATTAATTGATAATTATAAATTCTGTATATTTACATAATGATGATTTAGTAAATAAATAAAAATATATAAAAAGGAAGGGATGTAGTGTTTGTATCTATTAAATAGATATGTAGCATTGTCTCATGTACACCAGTAGTGAGTAGTGGGGGAAAGTGGCAGTCTTGTGACAGACGTCGTGGACGGTGGACGTGCGCCTGCGCTGCTGCGGTACTGGTGTAGTCGTGAGCCAGTGGTATTCCTGTTCCGTTTACGTCGTGCGTATATCATTTGTAGCCGGCCATACACTACATGGTGGATTGTTGAAAAGTCCTTTTGGAGTTGTTGCTCAAAATACACATCTCGGATTCTATCAGGTGATACGAATAAAAAACAACCCAAAAAACAAAATGTTATTGTTAACATGCACATATGTGAACACACAAATAAATTATTAAAGAAGTTTTGGGAAATAGAAAATGATACAATTAATTCACCAAGAAAACAAACTAAAGAAGAAAAAGAGTGTGAAGAAATTTATAAGAAAACAACAATTAAAACAGATCAGAATAGATATAAAGTTAATTTGATGATTATTGATGTTGTATATGAAACAATGACTTCCACCCTGAACAAAACAGGACTTGTAGGAGGCATTTATTCAACCTCATGAGATGAGAAGGGGAAAGTTTTGGAAAATTCTTCATAAACTTAGGAGTTAAGCTGGAAAACGTAAATACGAGAAGCAACGTGAGGAACATATAACTAATAAAATTATTGGAAATGTCAGTCAAAGATTAGAAAAAACATTGAAGATGGGCGATGAAATAAAATTGGATAAAGGTATTACAATTGCTAATAATTTAAAAGTTGTTATTTATTAGGAAGATACATATGAGCAAAAAATTACTATAAGCGACAACAGAGAGAAATACACTAAATTGTCTTAAAAATTAATAAGTTTAATATATATGACTGACGATGCAACAATCAAATGTAAAATAGGGGGACTATATATAAAATAATAACTAACTCTTTATGCAAGATAAACTTATTAACTTATAGATCTTAGGAATATCTAAAGAAAAACTAAGTAATTGGCTACAATCAAGAAGGAAAATCTAATTAAATATTACTCGTGTATGGAAGTAAAACGCTATCGTTAATATCAAGAAGCAGTAATAAAAATAAACGAAAAGGAGAAATGCAATACTATAAAAATACATTACCTAGGACATATAAATCACGAAATCTACCAGGAAAACATATAGCAATACAGTTAGAGGTATTGAATTTGTGTGTAAATATAAACAATTTAAAAATGGGGATAAATATACATAAATTTAAATAGAATTTCGTACGAAGCCTATTATATTTGTACCTATACAACAAATATACTGTATAGCTACTGTATGTATAGCTACATACAGCTATAGATTTATGAATAAAATCAGTTATACAATTATATAGAAGAATACCAATACCGAAGAATAAATAACTAAAAAAAAAATTAAATAAGAACAATGGCATAGAAGACGTACACGAACCGTCGCTTGTATGAGATAAATTCGATAAGGTTGTTGTAACACAAATTTGTAAATCATCGGCATAGAGGTGGTAGAGAGAAGATATTTGAGGACAGATTTTATTAATGAAAATTGAAAACAAGAGTGGAGACAACACGCCGCCTTGTGGAACACCAGCACTTACAGTAGACCAGTCGGAAAATGAGTCTTCTATACGTATACGTTGCCAGCGGTCGCACAAGTAACTTCGAAACCAGTCAACCACCTCAGGAGATACGTTAAAAGAAATTAATATGGCTAGCAGGATATCATAGTCCACAGTGTTAAAAGCATTACTGAAATCCAATAACACCATTACAGTGACCATCCGATTATCCATACCTTTTCTAATATCATCTGTTATTTTGACCAACGCTGTTGTCGTACTATGGCCAAAACGGAACCCGGATTGGAATGGATTTAACAAATTTTGGTTAAGTAGGAACAAGCTAAATTGTTGATGGACCAGCCTTTCTAACACTTTGGATAAGAAAGGAAGTATAGATATAGGACGGTAATGGGAGAAAGAAGAGAAATTGTTTATTTTCGGTATAGGAACTGTCTGACTATATTTCCAGGAAAAAGGGAACTTAAAGGAATTAATAGATGTGTTAAAAATAACTGTTATAACAGGAGCTACTATCTCGATGATGGGAATAATCATTTTACGACAGATGCAGTCAGATCCAACAGAATTAGACTTAATGGCTATAATATTTCTCTTAACGTCACCTACGGAAAATTGACTAAATTTAAAACTCAGGAAATCGGGAGTGGGTGAAGATAGAATCTGACTTAAAGTATTTAATTTATTTGTACTATCTATAGTAGCCGAAACAGAAAAGTGCTTGTTAAGCTTGGTTAAATCTAAGTTAAGTGGATTGATGTTAAATTTTGACTTCCCCACTCCTAGAGATTTGAGAAAATTCCAGACTTTTTCAGAGTCTTCTTCTTCGATAACAGACTTATAGATATGGCGTCGTCTACTATCTCTACACACTCTATTGCAATGGTTACGTATTTTTATGTATTTATCTCTATTCGTATCACTTGGATTAGCTACAAACTTAGTTTTTGCCAAACGCTTTTTAGTCTGGAGTTTTTTAATTTCAGATGTAAGCCACGGGGCTGGGAGATGCTTGATTCGGACAGGCCGAACAGGAGCGTGAGTGTCGAAAAGTTGTATTAATAGTGAAGTAAATAACGACACTTGTTCGTCTACTGTTTGTGCATTAGTAACTAGCGACCAGTCAATATTTTTAGCGTCTTGTTGCAAGCTCTCTAAATCTACACCAGCAAAATTGCGCCTCAAGAGAATTCTCGATTTTACTTTTGGTGGCTTTAATTTATATGATATGTAAAGAAGATCATGATAAGAAAACTCAGAAGCAGAACACTGACCATGTTTTGCGACAAGGTCAGTAGATGAAACAATTATGAGATCAAGAAGAGAAGGAATGCTGTTAGGAAATTTATGAGTAGGAGCAAGGGGGAGAATATTTAAATTCGCTCCAGTTGCTGAAGAATGCAGCCGTCGAGCACGATGGTCATTCTTTACGAGACAAGTGTTGAAATCGCCCATCAGCAGCGTGTGTTCATAAAGAGGTTTATATTTATCCAGCAGAGTCTCAAATGAAGAAAAATAATCAATGGTAAGGCTGGGGTTGTAGTATACACCTAGAAGTATTTTGGAGTGAGAAAAAATAACTTCAGAGATGTTCAGCACTTGCATTACCCGGAGTTTGAGATACATCGAGGATAGAAAAAGGAATATGGGAACGCAAGTATATAGCAACACCACCACCAGACCTTCCGACACGATCATTCCTAATCAATTGATATCCAGGTAGGGCATAAGATACTGATGAAAGGCATGGCTTTAACCAAGACTCAGACACAAGAATAGCGTGTATAGGTAAATTTTCAAAAGAAGTTAACATATCAGGAAAATGCGCAGGAATGCTCTGAGCATTAATATGAACAAGATTAAAGTTTTTCCCGACATCTGAGAAATGTGACAAAAGGGTTTCGTTTAGTGAAGGAATGACAGCTTCTCTAGTGAGAAGCTGTCATTACTCCCACAATCTTCAGAGGATGAACAGAATATATAAGAGTCACTAAGACTATAATTACTCAGCGCCATTTATGAATACTATTTATTTATGGAACTATGATATGTATGTATATGTCGGTGCAACGACAGTTTAAATTATTATAATAGTTAGATTAATCGATTTAAAACAACTTTTGATAATAATTTGTAAAATGGTCAGATTTTATCATAAAGCCAATGCAAAAATAATAATAAAAAGTAGTAGGTAGTTTTGACTTGCTATTTGCAGTATAAATACGCCGGCATTTTCTATAGTCGGGGGTCTCGCGTCAGTCTTCGGACAGTGCAGACCTCTCTGTGATAATATTACGGTGCCTAAATAATAAACTAGGCTTTCAATAATATTAAGCAGTTTAATTTTAGTCCTTTCATCGTCCACGATTATCAAAATCATACGAGTGACGTCAGCTGTAGTGATGTCACTCCTTCATAACATAGCTATGGCCTTTTTCACTCCGACATCAGAAGTGGGATACGACCGACGACGAACAGTCATTATCGGATTAATCTTGTGAGTTAAAACTGGTTTATTTTAATTTTATTTCATTGTTTTCATGATATTTATATCTACCCCTCTATAATTATATTCTACGAAACAAAATATTTATAGAGTGGTACCTCTGAGCTACAGCATGTGTTACCCTTGTGCTACCGACGGGTCCTCGATGTATCCAAAAGTGAACCTTGAGATGCTGTCGGGACGCCTTGTGGTGGCACCTCTGAGCTTGGCCACGTTTTATGCTTGTGCTAACCGCGGGTCCTTGTTGCATCGAAAAATGGACCCTGAGATACCGTTGGGATGCCTTGTGGTAAGACCTCTGAGCTAGCCACGTGTCATGCTTGTACTAACCGCGGGTCCATGGTGTATCCAAAAGTGAACCGTGAGATACTGTTGGGATGCCTTGTGGAACCATGAGTAGACACGTACACACCAGATTTCAAGTTAATAACGCAGTGCCTTAGAGTTGTCTTTGTGTACTCACAATAATAATTTTTGTAAAATAAGCAACGTGGGTTGCTTACAGATACCTATCTCAAAGAGAAATATTTTTGCAATTTCAGGTATCAAACATCGCCATACAAGAAGGTCCAGTGCACGCGTCGCCTGTCGGAATGGCCGGGTCGGCGGATATTCGCACTTTAATAAATATCTAGTTTTGCAGGAAAGACCGAGCACGCACCGGACTAACCGTAGCAGTCGGATCTTCTTGAAGTAAAACAAAAAGGAAGACAAAAGAAAAAGAAAAAAAAAACTTTTTTTCAAACTAACGAAACAAATTAAAAATCATTGTTTTATGTTGTATCATCAAATTAATTTTAAAAGAAAAGTCCCGCTGAGTTTCTTACGCCGGTTCTTCTCAGGTCTGAGGCATTAACTTTTGTGAACCGGTGGTAAATTATTTGATATTAATTATAAAAAAAAAATAACTTCTTGTTTTAATAAAACTATTTCACTTTGGCGGTTCAGAGCACGCACCGCTCATCAGTATGGCCGTGTCGGTGCAACGACAGTTTAAATTATTATAATAGTTAGATTAATCGATTTAAAACAACTTTTGATAATAATTTGTAAAATGGTCAGATTTTATCATAAAGCCAATGCAAAAATAATAATAAAAAGTAGTAGGTAGTTTTGACTTGCTATTTGCAGTATAAATACGCCGGCATTTTCTATAGTCGGGGGTCTCGCGTCAGTCTTCGGACAGTGCAGACTTCTCTGTGATAATATTACGGTGCCTAAATAATAAACTAGGCTTTCAATAATATTAAGCAGTTTAATTTTAGTCCTTTCATCGTCCACGATTATCAAAATCATACGAGTGACGTCAGCTGTAGTGATGTCACTCCTTCATAACATAGCTATGGCCTTTTTCACTCCGACATATATGTTAATAATAAAACAAAAAAAGAAAAAAAAGTTGAATAACAATATAATATGTAAATAAATATGATATAAATAAATAAACAAAAATTTAAATTACAAAAAATAAACTAATAATGATAAAAGAAAAAAAAATGTGTAAATAAATTAAAAAAAAATACACTATGATAATATAAGCAAGTTACTAAACACAAAACCATAAGATTTACTCACCCACCAGTTGCAAGAGTACAGTATAGTATATATTACTTAGAAGTAAATAAAATAAAGAAAAAAAAATCAGCTTGAAATAAGTATAACAATAAGAAAAGAAAAATAAAAGTATTTACATACAACAAAACTAAAAGAAAAAAAAACACACAAAAATAATGAACTTGGTAGTTCTAAATTTGTCTTTTTTAGTACTAAATAATAATAATAAAATATAATAATTGTTATTATTTTACTTTACAAGTGCTGTATATATATCACTTAAAAGCAAATAAAATAAGCAAAAAAAAAATAAGACTAAAATAAGTATAACAGTAAATAACAAAAAAAAAACACACACACACTAGTCTACATGCCCATAAGAAGAAAAGAAAAATAAAGTATTTACATACACAAGCAAAACTAAAAAAAAAAAATATCAAAATAATGTAATATCAATACTAGCAATATACATGTAAACATTGACTACCACTTTCAGTTGAGTACTAAATAATAATAATAAAATATAATAATTGTTATTGTTTTACTTTACAAATGCAATTTATATAATCTGTAATAAAAAGAAAAATAAGTAATCTGTAACATTCTTTTGTCAAAGTGGCGTAATATAGTGAAACAATAATATAAACAAGTACTAAAGAATTAAAGAAAGTAAAGAAAGTATTGAAAAAGGAAATAAACAAACCAAATTTTTCCTCAGAATCTAGTAAAGATGAATATATTATTTTTTAACTGCTCGTTTTGCACGTAATGGTACTGCCTTCGCATTGTTTTTGGATGCCGTTGTCGTTTGCACAGGAGATTTACTTTGAGTAGATATGTCATTGAGATCCGACTTGCACTCCACGCGATGCCTGGTACCATCAGGTGCGATAATGTAAATAACACCGTCCCGGGTCCAGCATTTACCAATGCCGAAACGCTGTCTTGCCGCCAGAAATGTTTCGTGTCTGCTTTTAGTCAGAAACTCGGATTGGGTGACACCAGTACCTTTAAGCTTCGTTTTTGCAAACCACACTTTATTCCGCACAAAAAGTCACTAAACTACTACGATAGGTCTGGGCTTATCATAAAAGCGGCCCAGACGATAGCAGTCTTTGACGCTAGCAGAAGAAAAATTCGGCAAGTCGAGGTCTTTTTTTTTTTTTTTTTTTTTTTTAACAATTTAATTTACACCACTACGGACATAAGGCCTGTAACTTTTTTTAAAATAATCTTTTTCTTTTTATATATAAATTCCTTATTTGATTACAATATCAGAGCTTAAAACTAAGTTTATTAAATATACCATAAGAGAGTCCAGTTTTCTTAGTTATTAAATGTAAGTTATATCTATTACAAAGTATTAATATGACTTACTATGCGCCGCTGTCGTTATTTGGGTACAGTCGATGGTTGGAGGCTGACCGATCAGACCTTGATCGGCTGCGGTGTCGGCTGTGACTTCTATCCCGTGGTTGTGGCTTATCGTGTATAAAGGCAGTAAGCGCACTCACCTGTCTGGTCAGCTCTGCGACTTGTTGGGTCAACAAGTCAATACCTGGCGCTGATGATGACGTGGCAGCTACTTGCCGTTGGGGAGCTGCTATGTCGTGCATGCGGTCGGCGAGCTCTGCCAACGCGTCCAGGGGTCGCGTTGACTGTGATGCAATGATGGGCTGGAGTGCCGCTGGTAAGCGGCTGGTCCATATGGTCTGTAGAAACTCTCCGGGTATGTCGGGTTCAGCCAAGTGTTGCAAGTGACGCAGGAATTGGGATGGCTTTCGGCTTCCTAGCTGCTCGTGAGTCAGCAGCTGTTTCATATTGTTCTCGCGAGATTCTGATAAACGCTTAATTAATTCCGTTTTGAGGCGTTTGTAATCTGGTGGGCCAGTGATGACGTCTTCTAATTCTGCCGCGCATTGGCGGTCTAATGTTGCCAAGACGTGGTAAAATTTGGTCGCGTCGTCAGTTATTTCATATAAATTGAACTGACCTTCAACTTGTGCAAACCAAATTGCAGGTTTTTCTGGCCAAAAAGGTGGTATGCGGATCTGTCCCGTAGGTGAAAAAGTAGGTAGGTCACCAGCGCGTGATTCTACCCGTTTCATTTTTCTCACAGAATGTGCTCGAATAGTGACGTTTGATTGCGAATGAGATGAGTCACTATCACTATTCATCGTAGTGCAGATAGTCTCCGGCGTGTGGTATCGGGGTCACCAATCTTTTACATATTTCTTAACATTAATTGATATTATATTTATTTTAATATATTTTATTAATATTACAATTTCTTATTCAAATAATGGGAAATGAAGGCATTATCGATATTGTAGTGGATATAACCGCTTCGTTTCTATCTTTAATGGCCATCTTTAAATTATATTCCATAATACCTTTAGTCGTTGCCCCAGTTGCATTTCTTATCAGCCTTTTAACCGCGTCGTCCTCACCACCACAGTAGGTCTCACCACAGTCGAGGTGTTCAGCGACTAACCCAGTGACCCTCTCGATAACATCTTCTGATTTCTGCTCAGAAACACCATGAAAAACGACCATTTTATGCCTCTTCTTCATTTCTTGTCGGTCAAGCTCCAATGCGAGGCACTCCACTTGACGCTGTAGCGTATTTAGCACAGAAAGTATAAAACTACGAAAATTGTGAAATTCCGCGGGCAGGGAGTTATTCGAGACAGGTGTTGAAGTTTTATTCAGGTTTTGCTGGAAGTCATTCATTCTTGTATTGAACATCTCAGTGAGTGTAGATAGTGAATTTTTTGATGGACTCCATACTTAGTTTCAAGGTGATTACAAAGTGATATTTTTACAGGAATATCTTGCTGGTAGGTGAATTTTCTCACAAAAGCATAATATAATGCTAATAACAATTGTAAAATATAAAATCTTATTTTATTAACAAAACAGCTGCTACAATTGCGTCTGTACTTTTTCACTCCTACCGTCAAAAAAAAAAAAAAAAAAGAAAAGAAAAAAAAAACACTAAGACAGAAACTAAGAGGAGAAGCTAATATTGGGAGATACTAGTATAGTAATGATGATTGAATAATAATCGACTTCAGAAAAGGATTTGGAACTTAATACTGTAAGAAATGGAATTTGTAACTTTATGAGTGTGTATCAATGTGACGAATGTGTAAAGCAGTACAAGCATTTCAAGATGAATTTTATAATTATGAAAATATACTTTTAAAAAGAAATAATTATTTATAAAGCAATCATTCGCAGGCACCTATGTGACGTAGTGAACTCCTTTCTGAACTGTGGACAGATATTGAATAAATCTATTTATTGAGGCATTATTATGTACTGATTTTATTTTGTTACTATTGACTGTTATAATCGCTATAAAGAAATGAAAATTACATTAAAAATTTTGAAAAAACCCACGACGGTTTAATTGTAATTGAAAAAGGATAAAATAACTGTAAATCCCCCGCCTAAATGAATATATGTAACGAGATGATGGGGACGACTCCGTCGGGGGCTGTCATTACTTTAAGTTTTCACAAATCTTCTCATAGGTTTTATTGCTGTTAAAACAGGTTCCCAAAAAATTAAAATATTAATATGAATTTATAGTTTTGATAACTGGTATTTTAAAAACTTTAAAACGAAAACTATACTGTTAGCTACTATATTTAAAATAGGGATTGCAACTGGCAGCCAATTTTTAATTTTGCTTTTTATTTTAAACTTTTTAAAGTGAATAGATACACATTATATATTATTACATAATATCGAAATACTTCATATTAATGTTCATACAAACCCAAAAGAAATTATAAACCCAATGCTTTCTGGTTATCAAATGCTTATTGCAGCGCCTGGCAGATTATCACTGTAACATTTCCACGAAACTTAAGTCTAACCAAATCAGTGAAAATCACAAAACCCAGTAGTAGTTTTGATTTTGAACAAACTAATTTATACTGGAGCGTCCCGTGGTAGTTCGTGATATGGCATATAAAAACACGCAGCAATTACACCAGAACCTATCACAGAAAGCAAATGCTTACTGCAGCGCCCCCTGGTGAGGTGTCACCATGACACATATACGAGAACACGCACTAATTAAGCCTGATCCTATCTTTGATAACTGCATCCAAATTGGACTTGTAGTTTTAGCTTTGCATAATTAAATGTTTAATGCAGCACCCCCTGGCGTGTTCATAACGTAAAAAAAATACCTAAAAACTTACACCAAGTAAAGGTAACTCTAATACTGAAAACTCTGCGCAATCGGACTAGTAGTTGTGGTTTTGCATTAAATATTACAAACAAATGTTTACAGCAGCGCCCTCTGGTGAGTTAACACGATAAAACATATTCAAGAACATGTAGTAATTAAACTTGAACTTATCATTGACACTGCATCCAAATCAAATTCGTCATTTTATCTTTGCACAAACAATATTTTACTCCAGCGCCCCCTGGTGACTTGTCACTGTAATATAAATTTAAAAACATGCTATAAGCAAAGCGGAATCTAATACTGAAAACTCTTTTCAATCGTACTAGTCGTTTTGGTTTTACACAAAAAAATAGAAGCAGCTACTTAATGCAGCGCCCCCTAGAGAGTTAACACATACATGAAAATATGCACTAAGTAAACATACATGACACATATATGAAAATATGCACTAAGTAAACTTGAATCTATCATTGAAAACTGCATTCAAATCGGACTGGTAGTTTTAGTTTCGCACAAACAAGTGTACTTACTGCAGCGCCCCCTGGTGAGTAGTCACCGTAACGCATATATGAAAAGAAACACCAATTAAACCTGAACCTGTCGTTGGAAGTTTAATCTAAATCGGACTAGTAGTTTTTGCTCTGCATAAACAAATGTTTACTGCAGCGCCCCCTGGTGAATATTCACCGTAACCAAAAAACAAATTCTTAAAATATGCACAAAGCAAAGCTGAATCTAGTTCTGAAAACTCTATCTAATCGAATTAGTAATTTCGGTTTTAGACAAATAAATACAAGAAAAATTTTGGTTTTACACAAAAAAGTACAAACAAATGCTTACTGCAGCGCCCCCTGATGAGTGGTCACTGTAGCACATATGTAAAAAGATGCACCAATTAAGCCTGAACCTATCCTTGAAAGTTACATGTAAATCGGACCAGTAGTTTTTGATTTGCATAAACAAATGTTTACTGCTGCGCCCCCTGGTGAGTTTTCCCCGTAACAAAAAAAGAAAAATCTTAAAATATGCATCAAGCAAAGATAAATCTTTTTATGAAAACTCTTTTCAATCGGAGCAGTAGTTTCGGTTTTAGACAAATAAATACAAAAAAAGTACAAACAAGTGCTTACTGCAGCGCCCCCTGGTGGTTTGACACGATAAAACATATCCAAGAACATCCACCAATTAAACCTGAATCTATCACTGAAAATCTATTGAAATCAGACTATTATTTTTTGAGATAATTGAAAACATTCGTTTTCACGTAAAATGCTTACTGCAGCGCCCCCTGGTGAGTTAAGGCAATAAGACATATCTAAGAACATACGCCAATTGAACCTTAACCTATCATAGAAAACCGTATCAAAATCGGACTTATAGTTTTGGAAATAATTGACATAGTAATTTGCACAAACACACAAACAAACAAACAAACAAACAAACAAACAACCTCTCACCCCAAACACATATACAGTCGCCGTTCCGTCGCGGGTAAAAAACCATAATGAGTGCACATATTATAAAAAAAAAAATTGGAAGAAATTTTTACTAGGATAGCCTACTTACTTACAATCCACTATAGCTGTCAGCAACGAGGTTGGCGATTTTGGTAAAACTGTCAATACTATACTCTTCAATACTGTGCCATATTGGCCAAATGAATGGAGGAGCGTCAAAACACATTGAAGAGGTTAAAGATAAGTAAAAGTGAAAAAGAATATGAAACTAGCAATATATGGATATCTGATAATGTACAACTCCACTCCTCATTCTGTTACAACTCCGTCTTAACTTTATTTTAACAATGAACAGGAATAAAATATCGATGACAAGAGAGATGAATCCCTCAGAGAATAACGGTGAAATAAGAATTTTAAAAAATCGGCAAAAAGAAAAGGAAACGAATATACGGACAAAAAGAGAGAAGGAAAACATGTGGGGTTTGAAGAAAAGGAAACGGTATGGGTTAAGGAAATTGATAAAACTAAAAACTTGCAAGTATGCTTGATGTCACCACACATGTGGTGATTAAGGACAAGGATTGAGAAGAAATGTGATTTATTTAAAGCGGGTGGAAAGACAATGGAAGACAGTGGAGGAAGGGAATGATTTAAATTAAGATGATATAAAAGAATAATAAATACTTCAAATAAATATTATGAGCAAGAAATAATATAATAGGTATATTAATTGATAATTATAAATTCTGTATATTTACATAATGATGATTTAGTAAATAAATAAAAATATATAAAAAGGAAGGGATGTGGTATTTGTATCTATTAAATAGATATGTAGCATTGTCTCATGTACACCAGTATTGGGTAGTGGGGAAAAGTGGCAGTCTTGTGACAGACGTCGTGGACGGTGGACGTGCGCCTGCGCTGCTGCAGTACTGGTGTAGTGGTGAGCCAGTGGTGTTCCTGTTCCGTTTAGGTCGTGCGTATAAAAAAAAAAATAAAAATATTTATTGTTTAAATCAGTTTGTACAGCAATAGTAAGCAACAGGAATTTTGAAGTAGGTTAAACCTGTATCTCAAAACACCCGCTCCTCCTCCTGGATATACATATATCGAAACACATAATTATAAACTAATAAACATTTAACTCATTTTTAAGATTAAAAATGGAAATGGAAAACATTTTACATGTGTGTGTGTGTGTGTGTGTGTGTGTGTGTGTGTGTGTGCGTGTGCGTGTGCGTGTGCGTGTGCGTGTGCGTGTGCGTGTGCGTGTGCGCGTGCGCGTGCGCGTGCCTGTCTGTGTGTCTGTGTGTCTGTGTGTCTGTGTGTCTGTGTCTGTGTGTCTGTGTGTCTGTGTGTCTGTGTGTCTGTGTGTCTGTGTGTCTGTGTGTCTGTGTGTGTGTGTGTGTGTGTGTGTGTGTGTGTGTAATTGTGTGGGTGTGCATTTTATAATTTTATTATTTATTTACACCTATTTACTTATTCATTTATTTATTTTTAATTAACATGAATATATCTTACGTTTGTACAGTTAATAATTCTTCAGTAGCACGATAGTCTAAAGTATAAAGCCAATTAGTTAATGTTTGTTTACACTGATGATATTGAAGGTCATACATGTTAATAATCCTATTAATTTTATTATAAAGGAAGGAAGACTGTTTGTTGTATTGTCTGTTTGCAAGTTGTGTGTTGCAATGTTGTAAATTAATTACTGCATGATTTCGTCTTCTATTCTTGTCTGGTTTATTATATGTTATTGACTTATGTACTCTTAACACAGTTTGTAGAACGTAAAGTTGTCTGATTGTGAATATTTTGGTTGTTGAATATAGATTATATGTTGCGCATCCATACGTTTTAAAAAACATTACTTTTAATAATGATCTGTGGGCTCTTTCTAAGTGAATAAGTTCGGTTTTGGTGGTACCTCCCCAGACCGGGACACAATACGTGAGAATTGACTGTCCGAGAGCCAAGTATACTGATTTTAAAAGATCGGGTTGTAGAACGTGACGGAGTTTTTTAAAAACCCATATTAGATTTCTTGTCCTTTTTATTAAATTATCTATTTGTTTATACCAATTGAGATGTTGATCAATTATAACACCTAAATATTTATATTCTGTTACTCTTTCGATATCTAGACAACTACAGTTATTAATATATGGATAGGAGCATGTATGACATTTTAATTGAAAGTTTTGTGGGGGTTGGGATGGTTTTCTAATCGTAAAAGTTAGGTACTTAGTTTTAGTCACATTTAAAGTTAATAGATGTTGATTTAACCAATGGGTTATTATGTTTAGACCTTTCTCAGCAAATAATTTTGTTTCTTCCCAGGAGTTACCATTAAAGATCAAGGCTGTGTTATCAGCATAAGAGTAGATTTTACAATTATTAATTTTTAGCATTGATAAGTCGTTAATATATATTAAAAATAGGGTCGGCCCGAGGACACTGCCCTGTGGCACACCAAATGTAGTTATAGCATCTTTGCTATAGTTATTTTCAATTTTAACACGCTGTTTTCTATATTTTTTTTTTTTTTTTTTTTTTTTTTTTTTTATGGGATGAAGGAGGCAAACGAGCTGAAGGCCCACCTGGTGTTAAGTGGTTACCTTCGCCCATAGACATCCACAACATTCAAGTTTTGGATGCGTTGCCAGCCTTGGGAATGTAGGACAGAAGGAGGGAGGAAGGATGGGAACGGTGGGAATAGGGAGAGCTGGCTTACATGCCATCGAACCGGAACACATCATAAGATATTTGGCGGTTCGTCTTTGACATGATAGTGGTCGTGAGCCAGTCGGAGAACGAATCTCCTACCACCAAACTACTGGGTTACCCGCCTTTTACGGGACGCTACCCAGCGGCGGGGGGAATTGTATTCTTAACCCGTCCCCCCACGGGAAAAAATATTTTAAGTAACATTCAAAAAGTGAAAGAGGTGCACCTCGTATTCCAATTTTTTCAAGCTTATTCAGGAGAATAGGAACAGAGACGGTATCAAAAGCCTTGGCCAAGTCCAGAAATATGCCTAAACATTTCTGGCCGTTGTCAAGTGTTCTCACTACTTCGTTCGAAAGATCTATGACCGCATCTTCGGTACAAATTTTAGTCCGGAAACCATATTGCGAATCGGAAAGTATATTGTGATGTTCTAAGTATTTAATTAGCCTTTTATTGATTAACTTTTCAAGAATTTTAGATAGTGTTGGCAATATTGATATTGGTCTATAATTTCCAATCACGTCTCTGCTCCCACTCTTGTGAATAGGATGTATCACAGCTAACTTAAAAATATCTGGGAAGATGCCCCTATCAAAACAAGTGTTACAAAGATGTGTTATAATTGGGACAAGAATATGTTTAGCAAGCTTAATAAAATTAGTAGGTATGTTATCCCATCCAGTAGCACAGTTATTCTTTAAATTCAAAAGTATAGATTCTACTTCGGACTCATCAGTATCAACTAGTGTCCGACCGAAGGTTCGGTTTTGGTTTCGGTTTCGGCAAGTTTCGGCAAAAAATTGTAGTTTCGGCCGTAGTTTCGGTTTCGGCAAAAACACTGCCGAACCTTCGGCAATGCCGAAACTCATGACGTACTCAAGAATTTTCACGTAGCTTAGATACTTTTGAGTGTTTTATAGCTTGTGAACCTAATCTTAAGATGTAGTAAATTTTATAATAATAACAATAATAAAAGCCTTTATTTCAGAGAAAATACAAAATTTGACTTATTAATTAAGATTCTACATTTTACATGACATCAGCAACTTCCTCTGTGTGCCCTGTTTTGGCAAAGGCCTCCTCCAATTTATTCCATTCTATTCGATTACTTGCTTTCCTAGTCCATAGATTTCCCGCTATGTACTTAATCTCGTCTTCCCAACGTCTAAATTGTCTTCCCCTTTTTCTCTTCTTATCTCTTGGGTACCAGAATAGGATGGTTTTGTTCCACTTCTCTATACCTCTTACAATATGTCCAGTCCATTTCCATTTAAGTTTTTTGACAGTCGTGGTTACATCGGTTATTTTTGTAATATTTCTTATGGTCTTGCTGTGAATTTTTTGTATTTTTTTAATGTTTAACATACTTCGTTCCATTGCGCGTTCACAAGTTTGAAGTTTCTTTAAGTGGGCTTTTGTAAGAGACCAGGTTTGGCAGCCGTATGTTAGGATAGGTAGTATACAACTATTATACAGTTTCCTTTTGTAGAACATCTTTATATTTTGATTTTTCATTATTTCTTTTAGTCCATAGTACCTTTTCCAAGCGTTACCAATTCTGATGTCCACCTCTTTTGTCATTAAATCTTCTGTTGCAATTAACTGACCTAGGTAACTATATTGATTGACATACTCTATAGCTTGGTTATTAATAATAATGGGTTCCTCTGTGGCGTTAGTCATAGCCTTAGTTTTATGTGGATTCAGTTTCAAGCCTACTTTTTGACTTTCACTAATTAGATCGGAGAGCATGGCCTGAAGATGATCTTTCGAGTAGGCAAATAGGATTATGTCATCAGCAAATCTAAGGTGAGTTAGTTTTTCTCCATTTATATGTAGCCCATATTTACCCCAATGGAATGTTCGGAATATTTCTTCCAGGACTGCCGTGAATAGTTTTGGTGAAAGGGGATCACCTTGGCGTACACCACGTTCTATTTTTATATCCTGTCCTTGTTTTTCCAGTTTTATTCTTGCCCTGCTATTGTGATATACAGCTCTAATTAGTCTTATGTATTTCTCTTCAACTCCTTGTGATTTGAGTGATTTCCATATGCTTTCGTGTTCAATCGAGTCGAAGGCTTTACAATAATCTACAAAGCAACAGTAGAAGGGAACACTGAATTCTTTTGACTTTTCTATTATTTGTTTGACTACTTGTATATGATCGAGGGTCGAATAGCCACTTCTAAAGCCGGCTTGTTCTCTAGGCTGGTTCTCATCGAGAGTTGTGGATATTCTGTTTAGTATCATTTTAGCAAAAACTTTGTAGATGTTGGAGGTAAGAGTAATGGGTCTATAATTATTAATATCATTAACTTCACCCTTCTTATGTATAAGAGTTATAGACATTCTTGTCCATTCCTTAGGTACTGTTTCACTGTCTAATATGTCGTTGAATATATCCTTGAGTAGTGGAGCTATTAAGTCTTTACATTCTATAAGTTGTTCGTTGCTTACTTGGTCAGGTCCGGGTGTTTTATCCTTTTTTTGAGATTTGATAGCTTTTAAGACTTCATCTAGCAAAAATGGAGGGACATTTTCTTTGTTATCAAGTGTAACTTTTTCGTAAGTGCTTTGTTTCGAGTATAAATCCCTGTAAAAATTAGTTGCAGTTGCAAGTATATCTGGTCTTTTTGTTTTGGTTCTGCCAATACTATCCTTGATCCTTGGTATCCATTCTTTGTTTCTTTTCAACTGCTTAATTGCCTTTTTGATTCCCCCCGTTTTTGCAATACATGATTTAAATATAGCGAGTCTCGAGTATTGTCTCTCTTTTCTCATATTCAATTTAATCATTTTACTTGTCGTGCTAATTTCCTTTCTGATGTCTCTTGTTTTATTGGGTTCCTGAAGGAGTTGTAGTCTCTTTTCTAGTAGCTCCTTGGTGGTGTCTGAGAATTTATATTTTGGTATATCTTTTACTGTTTTATCATTTTTTATTGTTAAGGTATCTTGTAAGATTTTATATTTTTCTTGGACATCCAGGGTACGTGATAGCATTATTTTTCTTAAAGTTACTAGTTGTGACTTGATGTACTCCGGTGTTTTGATGGGATGCGAGATTTTCTCTTTTATTTTAAATGGTCTACATTTGC
Organism: Dryas iulia moderata; assembly: GCA_019049465.1. Taxonomy (NCBI): domain Eukaryota; kingdom Metazoa; phylum Arthropoda; class Insecta; order Lepidoptera; family Nymphalidae; genus Dryas; species Dryas iulia. The sequence goes on along the minus strand of CM032414.1, from coordinate 2,012,904 downwards.
TATCTGAAAGTTTAACCTTAGCTCTAACCATTCGGTGGTTAGTGTTGTAGTTAAGATTACATATTACTCCACAATCGTTAAAGTATTTGGGTTTGTTTGTAAGGATGTAGTCTATTTCATTTTTATAGCGACCATCTGGTGAGATCCATGTCCATCTTTTCTTTTTACTTTTTTTATATAAACTATTAAGTATAGTTAAGTTATTATCATATGCCATTTCTAGCAACTTTTCTCCGTTTCTTGTTCTTTCTCCTGAACTATATGGACCTAGTATCATCTCTTGCCCTCTTAGTCTTGAACCAGTTCGTGCGTTAAAGTCGCCCATCACTATGCAGTTTTTATATGCGTGCTGTTTAATTACATTATCTAAGTTTACGTAGAAAGAGTTAATATCGGATTCGGATGCCTGTTCTGTAGGAGAATAAATTTGTACTATGGACCATGGTTTTTTATGATAAGGAACTGATAAATTTAATATCGCGATTCTCTCAGATATACCTACTATTTCTATTATGTGGTCTTTGAGTTCTTTCTTTATTATAAATCCCACTCCATGTTTACCTGGCGTTTCACCTTTGTAATAAAAGATAAAGTTTTCGTGCTCTTCAATTTTTTCTCCATACCGCCGTACTTCGCTTAGTCCAATAACATTCCACTTTATATGTTCTAGAGCAGACATCAGTTCCAATAAGCTTTCATCAGTTCTCAACGAAAGTGTGTTCAATGTTCCTATGTAAAAGTTAGAGGGTTTAATTTTCCTTGGGAATTCTGGAGGGTAGTAGTCGCTTGTCCCCACGGTGACTAGCCGGCTTGGGGTGTTTTTGTTTGCTGCTTGTTTTGATGTTTTGCCTTTCTGGTTGTGATTCCAGTTGCCGATGTCTATTGGTCGTTTTTTGTTCTAGTTGTGAGAGATAGGGAAGTTGATCGGCCGCGTGCAACATAGTCTAGCATGTTTGTTTTATTAATTTTATTTGGAGCTGCGTTAGAAGTTTGGCTGGGAGATTCCATACAATCTCGTTTTCTTTTGTCCCTTTGATCTTCCTTCTGTTCAATAACTATAAGTCTATCACGTTTGATAAAACACTTCTTTCCTTTGGCTCGCTCACTCTCGAGTTGTGGTTGTAATGCTTTTCTTTTTTGTAGCACTTCTTTACTGTAATCTTCCTTAATATATATTTCTGTTGGTAGTTTCTTTCTGTTTTTGTAAACTTCGTTCCTTTTCCAAGTGGTTGTGAAATTGACGAGTACTGGGCGTGTTTTATTAGTTTTAGATCCTAATCTGTGTGCTCTGTTTATGTCAGCTGGGGTAATATTGATCTTATAAGATTGGAGCATTGTTAAGATTCGTTGTACAAGTGAACCATCATATCCTTCTGTTTCCTGAATGCCAAAGAATATCAAGTTGTTTCTTCTTCTATCATCTTCCAAAAATTTGACCTTATTTTTGAGAGTATTTATTTCAAGTTTTAACATTTTATTTTCTTCCATAATCCCTTTCAGTTCTTCGTTTATACTTTCTTTCACGCTTCTTGTGACTGATTCAGTTATAGCGATTGTTTGTGCTTCCATTTGGGTCTTCATTTTTTCGAAGAAAATTTCCATTTGTTTTTCCATGATTTTTAAATATTTAAATTAAAATAGCAACACTGACTTGACTGTTATAATCTGTAATGCTGTCAGTTTGAATTTGAAAGTTGACTTCTTATCATTGAATTTGACAGATAGGATTAATTGTTGATTATCTGTATATTGAAATTGTCAAGTTCACTATGGCAGTTGTCAAATGGGTTTGACAGACATTTATTTTATTTAAACAGATGCCTTGAATATGGCAACTGTCCGTTAATTATTTGATGGTAGAAGTTTTTATAAATGTTAGTATTTTATTATTCAGTAAAAACTACCCTCACCAATAGCCTCAGATTGCCGTAATTCTTCGTTGTTTCGTTGTTTTAACTGCAGAATATCACTTTATTCTTCGACGTGTTTGCTATCCTTGTATTCTGTAGTGTTTTTTCTGTGTTTTATGAAGAATAACTCGCGATAGTGGTATTTTTGACAGAGAGAAGTGTAGACGATGTTTACGGTTTGACATCTCAACCGGAACTATCTACTATACTAGTAAATTTTAATATATTATAAATTAATGATGAGAATACTATGAACTGCTGACGACAGATTAAATGAACTATCCCTGTTAGTCTGTAACGAAACTGTGTGTCTGTTCGCGTAAGTGTGGCTCCTTTCAGGGGTCGAATACCTATGATTGATTGATATTTTGCGAACCCTGGGCTAGTTACCTTAATATTGCTTTGCCTTGATATTATTTAAATATAATTTTCTATATAAATTTTACACAGTATAAAGCCAATAAGTTAATATAAATATACATATATGTAATGCAAATCTTATCGTAAATTAGCACATAAATTTCTCTGCAAGAAATGCACAGTTACGTTAAAGGTGAAAACTTACCTTTTAACCAGGTGTTGCCAATCTTAAGTGGCGACCGAGGGCCTTGATAGCCCACAGGTTCCGGGGCAACAGATCAAAAAACCTTTATGTAAGTCCCTAGGAGCCTTGGGTAAAGAGAACTGGCGTAGGTCTAGACTAACAAGTTATCCGATCCATATAGTGGTCAAGTTAAAAAAATATGTTTCAATGAAAAAAGATCGATTTTTTTCTCTTTCAGCATTTATCAGTATAGAGCGGAACACGTCGTTTGAAGATATTTTTTTATCTTAAGATCTCAAAACTAGACACTTTAAGCTTTAAAATGGTTTTTTTTTTATTTCAATGCGACTATTTTTGAGGAAAATACAGCCACTTGGAAAACCTTAAAAAAATTGTTTTTTTTTTTATGATCCTTTAATTATTTCCGCTAGTTTATATAATAAAATCAACGTAATCACCAAAATTCAAATGCACGTGTAATTTTTAAAGTGCAGTGGCCAGTCGTGGCCCAGTGGCACAAGAGTGTGACTGTAAACGGCTGGTTGTGGGTTCGATTCCCACTCGAGGAGTGGAAATTATATTTCCATTTTCTTCGCTCTGGTGTTAACACGCAAGCCTCCGAATTCGGCGGAAAGTGGGGAAAGGAGTGTCTTAACACTAGGTTCCCTCTGCCTACCCTGCTGTGTGCGGGATATAGCGTGAAGCTATTTAATTTTTATTTTTTTTTAAAAAATGTTTTTTTTTACATATTATTCAAATTTTATGACGTCATCAGCAGTTTCGGTTTCGGTTTCGGTTTCGGCCGAAACTGAAGTCAGAACCGAAGGTTCGGTTTCGGTTTCGGCTGAAAATTCAGTTTCGGTCGGACACTAGTATCAACTAAACCGAAAGAATTCGGTAAACCACTAGATGCTGGAAACCTATAAGTAACGTCGTTGTATGTTCTGGTGGATTGCTTATTTATTATATCTTCAGCCAAGTCTTTACCAATTTTTGAAAAGTAGTCATTGACACTTTCTAACGATTCAGTTATTGAAGGCTTTATTTTTAAAAGTTCTGTACAGGCTTGATTTTTTTTAGTTATGTAAGCAATGGATTTAATATTTTTCCACATTTCCTTTGGATTTCTAATAGATTTTTTAAGTTGCGCGCGCTCAAAGTTACGTTTTACTTTTTTCAACAGATCATTACAAAAAATTCTGTAGCGTTTGTAAGTTATTTGTAGTATATTATCATTTGGGTTCTTTTTAAGTTTATATTGCATTTTATTTCTGTTCTTAATGCATTTAAGTAATCCAGGAGTTATCCATGGTTTTATAATTCTTTTATTTCTAGGTATTTTAGCCGTAATTGTATTATTTTGAATAACTGTAGTAAGTTCATTTAATAACTTATCAGCAATTTCATTAGGGTTAGATAAAGAAAGTAATGGAGACATATTACAATTCTCTAGTTGTTTCAAGGCTGTATCGACATTTAAGTTTGATACGAATCCAGCACACTTATTTTTAATCGTAGGCATTGATGTTTGGCATATAACCACACTCAGATGATCAGTTACGGATGAGTTTAATACCATTACAGCGACTTTTTTATATGCTCGTATCATAGCGTGGTCGATACAACTTACTTCTCTAGTGGGGTATGTATGAGCCGGTAAGATTCCGTATTCAGCAAGTACATTCAGATATGTCTGTTTCTGTCAGAACTATTCGCTGATATATTAATGTTTATATCACCAGTTATTATAACATTTCCATAATGCTTAATAGAGTGTAACAATTTACCTAAAGAAACAACAAATTCATCTGCATTGACAAAAGAAGGTGAACGATAAACACCTAAAATAATTGTGTCATCATCAATCGTAATGGACATGCAAGTGGCATTAACAAGAGAAATTTCTTCTATTTTAATATTTCGGAACCTGTTTCTGATATACACAACAACACGATTCGATTCGTGAACGGTAGCTCCAATAGACAACACGCTCTGTACGCAAGTGATATTAGAGTACCCTCAATATGAATTTGTGTGATAAATGTTCTAAAAATATTACAAAAAGAAGTCCTGGATTAGAATGTAGCAAATGTGAGAAAGTGGTTCATAGCAATACTTCATGCTCAGGTCTTACCAACAAACAAATTGCTGCACTACGTGCTGCTGAAAATTTGGACTGGACATGCCAAGAATGTCATAACTCTTCCTTTAGGCGTAGCTCCTTTTTCATACCGGAGGAGAACGAAGACGAAGAAACGTCTCAAGGTTCAGCGGAAGTTTCCAAGAACGTCAAACAACTTTTGAAAGAAATGACAAAGGAAATGGAAAAAGCTATACAACGGGAGATGAAGGATTTTATGAAATCATTACAATATCAGAGCGATAAAATGGATGAAATAATGGAAAATATCGAGTTTTGTAAGCAATCAATTCAAGAATTAAAAAGAAAAATACAGAATTAATGAATAAAAATAGTAATTTAGAAACTAGAATTAACGCTTTAGAGCAACGTCAACATGAAATAGAACAACAGAAATTAAATAATCAGCTAGAAGTTTTTAATATTCCGACTTCTGATGACAAAGAAATTAAGATTATAGCCGAAAACATTGCAAAAAAAGTTACATATGCCATGCGAAGATATTGTTAGTGTACAGGTAAATAGTTCAACACGAAAAGAGAACACCGGAACAATTCAAATAAAAATGAAAAATACTGAAACCCTTCATAAATGGTTGTCTGTATCTAAATCTACAAAAATTTTAGTTAAAGATATAATAGTCAACGAAAGTGAAAAATTATGTAATAAAACTGTGTTCTTGAAAGAATCTCTTACGCCCTACAATAAAAAATTGCTATGGAATGCAAAACAGAAATTAAAAGACGTTTACAAGTTTATATGGTGTAAAAGAGGAATAATTCGTGTAAGAAAAAACAGCGACTCCGAGCAAATCATACTGAGATCACTAGAAGATATCAATAAGCTTATATAAGTAGATTAGTCATTTCTTTGGTTATTCATCATTCTATATTTGTAATAGTTTCGTTAAATTGTGCCTAAATGGATGAAATCAACGAGGAGGTAACTGAAATTTATAATTGTGCAAATTTGTGTGATTTTATAAAGAATATACCTAATAATAATACTATAACCTTGTCTTGTGTTCATGTAAATATAAGGTCCATGATTAAAAATTTCTCAGCCTTAGAACAAAGCATTAATATGTGTAATAAAGTTCTGGACATCATAGTTGTAACTGAAGCTAACATCACTGACTCAATAAGTAATATGTATAATTTGGAAGGGTATGAAATGCACACAGCGTTGCGTAAAGCGAGAAAAGGCGGTGGAATTATTATCTATGTAAATAAAAAAATTAAAACTACTATTATCAAATCACAAACAAATAACTTTGAATGTATACTAGCTAAAATTAAAACACCAAACAATTGTACTACAACACTGTGTGCAATCTATCGTCCACCAAACTACAGCAAACACTTATTTCTAAATGAACTTAAACAACTTCTGAAAAGTTTCCATTGTAAAAACGATTTGCTCATAATAGGTGATGTAAATATCGATTTAAGATCAGATAATCCTGTAAAACATAACTATATAAATATGATGTCTAGCCTAGGTCTAGTGTGCGGGATATCAGATTACACACGAATTGAGTTATGTAATAATAAAATTTGTAAATCATGTATTGACCACATATTTATCAGGTCCCGTTCACTAGATCTATACACGGCAGCGCTCGACACTGTACTAGCGGACCATCGAATGATTGCATTGGCCTGCGTTGGCTCAACGCCTATACAGGATGATCGAATAAATTATAAAATATTAATTAATAATAACCGTCTAAACAATCTTTTCAACGATATTAACTGGACATCTGTGGAATCTTTGAAATGTCCTTTAGAAATATATGAATTAATTAAAAATAAATTTAATAATTGTTATAACGAATCAAAAGTAAAAATCAAAATCAAAACTAATCTTAGGCGTATAAATAATAATTGGATAAATGAAAGTATAATTAAGGCATGTAAATTCAGAGATAACCTATTCAAAAAATGGAAAAAAGATGTTCACAATATGATACTAAAACTTCAATATAATAAAGCAAGAAATTATGCAAATAAAAAAATTAATTACTTTAAAAATAAATACTATAAAAAAGAAATACATAAACATAGAAAAGATTATAGACAATTGTGGCAGTTATTAAATTCACTAACGGGTAGAATAAAAAAAAGCGTAGATAGAATAATATTACAATCTTTTAACAAAAAATCAAGTTCAATTCAAGATATAACTAATCAATTCGCAAAATCTTTTGATAACGGCGTAAAAAATATAATTCCATCGTGCAAGACTCCACTACTAAACATAAATAATTATAAAAAATCAGTAAATGTCACGTGTAGATTTGTTAAAGCTAACGAATATGAAGTATCAAAAATTATAAAATCACTTAACATCAATAAAACGGCCGGAATAGATAATATTAGAGCAGTTGATATCAAAAAAATATATGAAACATTTACTTCTATTCTTGTAAAGTTTATTAATAATAGTGTCATATCAGGACTTTATCCCAAAGATCTTAAATCTGGCATTGTAAGACCTATATTAAAACGAGGAGATGGTAATAAATTTGAAAACTATAGACCAATAACTATTCTTCCTATGATCGATAAAATTATGGAAAAGTTCATCAGCCAACAAATATACACGTTTTATAAAGAAAATAATATATTATATAATAATCAATTCGGTTTTCAGCCCAAGAAAAGTACCACACAACTACTATCAATGTTTACAAATTCCGTTAATAAACATCTAAATGATAAAAAACACGTTTTGATAGTTTTTGTTGACTATACGAAAGCTTTTGATACATTGCGACACAATACGCTATTAGAGGCCCACTGTTAAACTGGTGCTGTAATTATCTAACTGACAGAACGTACCGAGTTAAAATTTCTGACACTATTAGTGACGAGATACAAGTGACAGAAGGAACAGCCCAGGGTTCAGTATTAGGACCCCTTCACTATATAACATATGTTAACGACCTCGGAAATGCCATCAGGCAATGCGAAATGTACCAATTCGCTGATGATACATGTCTCTTGTCAGCTCATCGCGATATAAAAGAAGCAACAAAACAAATACAACACGATTTTAATCAATTGGCGAAATGGTCTCATGACGTTGGTCTTGTAATCAATCAAGAAAAAACAAAAGCAATGTACATAAGCTCAAGTCACAACAGATACACTGGAAATATAAAAATTATTGCTCATAGTCATCAATGCTTTCACAAACCATACGTTGATTCCTGCAACTGTTCTTGCATTGACACAGTTAAAAGTCAACGCTATCTTGGAGTCATCATTGATAGTAATTTAAATTGGAAGGGTCATATCAATAGTATATGCGACAAATTAAGAGCCCTATTAGCTAAATTAACAATAATTAAAACGAAAATTCCCTTTTCAATTTTATTAATGCTATACAGATCTCTTGGTGAATCAATAATATCATACGGACTAAGTAGCTATGGCCTAACCTTTAAAACAAACATCGATCGTATTTACAACCTTCAACTAAGATTATTAAAAACTATTGTACCCAAAAAAATTAAAAACCAATCTCGAAACGACCCCAGCCAGTTATTTAATTTCTGCAAAGTAATGCCAATATCTACTAAAATTAAATATACAATATTATCAGAACAATACTTAAATTCAAAATTACAAATAAAAAAATGTCATAATAAATTTACTAGAAACATTATAAATCAAACATTGGAGATCCCTAGATATTCAAATTTTTACGGTAAACGAGTTCTGGAATATATTGTTCCTACCTTATTAAACAACTTACCTGGAAATATTAAACAAAAAATAACTCATAAAAATTATAAAACTGTACTTAAAAGATACTTTCTAGATCAACCTGTATAAGAGAGCAAAACAGCGTCAAACCTGTTTTTATATAAAAATAAAATCAATTTACCCACATATTTATAATAAGTTTATTTTATTATTCGTAGTACAAATCTTTGTGCAAAATATTATAAAAGCTGTATTGTGTGTGTTTTGTTTTTTGTAAACTTTTATTATTATTATTATTAACTACTGTTTAAGAATCGTCAGAGCACAGTAAAACCGACTGTGGTTTATGCTGCACTGATTTGTTATTTTTTTTTCTTAGTAAATAAATAAATAAAAAAAAAAAAAAACACCGCCATTTTGATTAATATTGAATTTACTACTATACAAGTTGTAATGATCAATTGTAGGTATGTGTTTTTGTGACGATATCCTACACTCCGTAAGTATTAAAATATCACAATCGAATTGTAACAATGACAAAAGAGTTTCGAAATCATTAATATTTTTGTATATACTACGTATGTTCTGAGTAATGATGCTAATATGTCTATTTACTAAAATATTGCTATTAATTAAGAACTGGTTACAATCCTCTGGATTACATACAGTTGATCGCGATATACTTATGGATTCTAATTCTTCTTCTATATTGAGAATGTTATCCATAAACAGTAACAAATAATTTTAAAAATACGTTGCTATAAGTATATATGTAAATAAAAAATAAATGGTTATGCACAATATTTGTGTAAAAAATATTAAATCCAATTATAAATCTGACTTTTATTTTTGTTAAATGTGTGTACATTAAGTAGTGATTATTTGTAAAAGTAAGTAATGAATTAATAATAAGGTATATTTGAGTACGAGAATAATTGTAAATAGTGTAGAAAGTGTAATGTAAGGTAGTGTGTAGTAATTATTGAAAATGATATTATAATACACATTTTGTTTGCAAACAAAAATTTACAGAAAAGTATATTAAGATAACTAAGTATGAATAAATTAAAAACTATGAGTAGTCAATCTTTTTGCATTAAGCTTTGTACTTGAAGTTCATTTTTAATCAATATAACAGGCGAGTTTTCGGTTTTTCGAATATACACACGTCCGTAGCCCGTCCAGCAAAATCTATAAGCCTTGGATTTGGTTAGTTCTCGAGCAATGAAGAATAAACGAGCCGCCTTGGGTGTTAGTTGTTCGGAGACGTAGATTGGGGTATCCTCGTTCCCGGTTAAACCCATATGCTTGACTCGGAGCTTTTCTTTGTTCTTAATATTGAATGTTTTACATTTGGCAAGAAAGGCAGTTTTTAGCATAGTAGAAGAAGTCTCGACAATGATAGGCGTATTATTTATTCCTTCTTTTCTTCCCTTCACTCTATATACATCCCTTAAGTCTGCTTTTGAAAGATTACAATTAATGGTTTTGGACAAGCTGAGCACCATATTAATTAGGTCTTCATTGGTTTCTTTAGTTGTTTTCGGCACATTTTTAATCTCTATATTCGTTTTCCGATTTTCTCGTTGCATATCTTCAAGTTTTTCTTCTAGCAATGTGATATATTCCTTATCTTACTTATTTTCTCTTTCTAGCTTTTCGACTTTTAGTTTGAGCTCTTCATTCTGGGCTGCTAAGAAAGATATAGAACTTTCTATGTTGCTGCTTTACTTTTCCATTGACATTTGTTACGTCATAGAATAAAAAAAAACAAACTTATGAAAAAATGAAATAAAAAGAAAAGTGCTATTGACGCGCGGAGTAGTTCAATAAGCCAAGTATTTAAAAGATGCTATTGGTGCACAAAGCGACCAATATGCCACTTTTCCTATCCTAAAAGAATTATGATCCCCTGTGTACCACGGCGAACAGGACCGCCCAGAGCACAGCATCAACCTTACTTCCTCCTTTTTCCTCCGATCCTTACATTCATAGGGCCTCTGCTCTACACAGCAACAACCTCTCACCGACCTATCCTTCCCTATAGATACTGTGATACTGTTATCATGTAAAATGAACAGTATTATTACTGATGTCATGTGAAATGAGCAGTAAATTAGTAATTACAATTATTTATTCTTACTGTTGTCATGTGGAGTGAGCAAGACATCCATAATTACAATTATTTATTCTTACTGTTTTCACATGTAATAAACAATAAGTTCATTATTACAATTGTTTATTATGCTAATTTTATGTGGAATGATTAGTATTTATCTTATTGTGTTCTTACGAATCTTTCCTTATAAAATTAATAGTTATCGTATTCTTACTTCAATATATAGCGGAAGTTATAAAATAACTTCCGCTATATATTGTTAGTATCTGTGGTTATTGATTATTTTTAGTAAGAGATGTTCTTATTCTTATTTGTTAATTAATCATTGTAATTATTAATAAATTAATTTTAAAATATTTATTATTGATTAGACATGTTAAAGAGTTAAAAACTCATGTCGCATTCGTGTCGCCATCTTTCGGCTCAGATAATAAATAGTTTAATTACGATGGCACTGACACGAACGCGCCATATCGTTGCTGGAAGTTGAAGTAGTAATAAGTTCTGAAAGTGTGTTATATTGTGGATAGAAATATAGAATTACAAGACAAAAGGTTGTATTATTGCTTTCAACTCAGAAAGCGGGATAGTACCGAGATATAAAAAGTATTCTTGGTATCTAGGACTTTACGCCCAAATAAAGGTATGTGGTTTGTATATAAAATACATCTATTGTATCTATTGTAGTACTGTATAAAATTATTATTTGATATATGTAATGTATAACATAATATAGGATATTTTACATTAATTTAGCATAACATAAAAAAAAAAACTAAAATGTTTTTTTTTCTACCCGCTTTTCGGTGCTCGAGTTCATCCGACACGTCTTCAAGCGCCAGTTCCAAGTCGTTACGATGGAATAGACGACAGAGACGACTATGACGTTGGCGTAGACCTACACAGCGCCGATCACGTATGCCGAGTCAACTTTATGCATGGCTACATTCTGCGTGGTGGCGTTTGCGCCGCCCTCTTACGCACTCCTGTGGTGCGCTGCTATATATATATATATATATATATATATATATATATATATTGTAATGAATTAAGACGACAGTCAATAAAAACACAATTGAGTTTCTCTGTAAAGAAAAGATTTATTTTGTTATGTGATTAACTAGATTGATAAAATCATTTGCATTTTGAGTTTTGGAAGTTAAGATATAAGCATATCTAGTGAAATGATCTGATAGCAGGTGTAGATACTTTTTCGTTGACCTAGAACCTCCAAAGCCTCCAATGGTATCAATGGAACATATTTCAAAAGGTTTCGTAGCGGGACCTAAGTGAGACATCAATCCATATTTATTTTGTCCTCTTGATTTGTTTTTTATGCATACCATACAATTTTCACATATTTTTTTAATGTTTTTTGTCATGTTATTCGCTGTATACAATGAGCTAATCATTCTTTGCATATGTTTAATTCCTATATGACCTAGGACAACATGTACATTTCTCATCAATTCTATACTAAACTTCTCTGATAGGATAATTTTTTCTTTTCCTTTAACTTTCTTGTAATAAACATTGTTTTTTCTTAATAAATTGTTTTTCTTATATTGTAGTTCTTCATTCTTCATTTGGTCATTTAAAATATTGTCTAATTTTATTATATTAACAATTTTTAATTCTTCATCAATATTTTCATTTGTTTCTAGGACTGGGTTTCTACTTAAGCAATCATATTTAACTTGGAAATCATATTGTGATAGGTAGTATGTTAGATCCCCTAATTCTTCATCTGTTCTTGATTTAATATTCATATTTTCCAGCGGCTTGTGATCTGAAAATACGGTAAATTTCCTACCTATCAAAAGATGCTGCCAATATTTTACACATTCTTTAATTGCCAGGCATTCCAGATACATGGCTTTTTTTCTTTTTTGTGTTTCATTTAATTTTTTTGAAAAGTATGCCACTGGTTTTTCATCATTGTTTTCTTGTGGCTGCTTGAACACTGCACCAACTCCTAGTATACTGGCATCTGTGTAAATGTGAATGGGCAAGTTGGGATCAAAAATGGTCAATATTGGTTGAGAGCATAAAATTTGTTTCATTTCATCAAATGACTCTTGGCATGCCACTGTCCATTTAAAAGTTTGTCCTTTTCTCAAGAGATTATGTAGAGGTTCTAACTTAACAGCTATATTTGGGACATACTTATGATAAAAATTTATTTTTCCCAGAAACTGTCTCACGTTTTTTTGTGTTTTTGGTGTTGGGAAATTTTTTATTGATATTAAATTGTCCTTCAGAGGTCTAACAGAATTGTTTTGTATTATGTGACCGAGGTACTTAACTGAGTCAGCTGCAAATGTACATTTAGAAAATTTGAGTCTTAGTCCTTCACATTTAATTGCTTGAAATAATTTTTTTAGATGTATTACATGATCTGAAAAAGATTGTGAAAATAATAAGATGTCATCAATGTAGCATACTGTGAACTCTCCTTATTATGTTACACATTATTCTTTGAAAAATTGCTGGAGATGTCTTTAGACCGAATGGTAAACAAGTCCATTGGTAATGACCTTCCTGTGTGACAAATGCAGTTTTATGTCTGTCGGAGACACGTAGTGGTATTGACCAAAATGCAGAATTTAAGTCCAGCGTGGAGAAGAATTTGCAGTTTCTTGTTTTTACTAATAGGTCTTCAATAAGTGGAAATGGTTGTGATTGTGGGACTACAATTTTGTTTAGCTCTCGAAAATCTATGCACAACCTGGATTTTTTATTTTCATCTCTTTTGTAAGCTAATGTCACTGGAGCTGCAAACGGACTATATGATTCTTCTATTATATTTTTCTGTAACAATTTTGTAATCTGATTCTCAATTTCCTTCTTATCTTCAACTGTACAACGATATGGCCTTTTACTGCAATATTTATCTACTAATAAATCTATGTGTGCTTCATAATCTGTGACCGTTCCAATATCATATTTGTTCTTTGCAAACACAGATTTGTGATCCAATATCAAGTTATCTATTACTGCCTGTTTTTGGTAGTCAAGATGATTTATAAAAATTTTGAAGTTCTCTTCACTGAAGTGTTCATTGAAATTTACTACATTACGAGACTTTATTTCTTCAGAAATATTAGTTTCTGATTTATTTGTTTCCTTAGAAACTGTTTCACTTCTTTGTATAGGAACTTTTTGAGAATTTTTTTAAGTTTTCATCTTGAATTAAGTAAAACTTTTTTATACAATCTAGTCCAATTAAAAAATCATAATCAAAGTTTTTACTGTCTATTACAAAAACATCTATTTCTCTTTCAATGTTAAAAATAGTTATGTTCAGATTTGTCATACCATTTGCCTTTTTAACGCCATTAATTGTTTTTAAGTTAGTATTGTTAAAATAATTTAATTCTTTATTATTTATCTTTAATAACTTTGAATTTATTAATGATACATTGGAACCTGAGTCATAGATTCCAAATACTTCTACTTTTCTATTCAATACTAATTTTACTTTAATTAATGGCGGCACTATTAGTTTTTTTGTTCTTCACATTTGAGTTCACATTCTACTTCTGAGTTATTAATGACCCTTATTTGTTTTTTATCTCTTTCTTTTTCGCTACTTATTCTTGATTTAAACCAACATGAATTTTCTGAGTGATAGCGCTCACCTTTATTTAATTTTTCACAGATATTACATTTGTCTTTTATCAGCTTAGTTTCATCTTTTTTTTTTATGAATTTCTTTTTTATAACCATATGTTCTAATTTTCCGAGCTCATTAAATAAATCTTTGGTATGAACAATTTCTTCCTTGTTTATTCTATCTGTTATAAAGTCAGGTAAGCCAGCAGCAATAATATCAATTAAGGTCCCCTCGTCAATTGTTTTTCTTATTTCAAGTAAAAGTTTCTCTTTTTTAATTGCATAATCTAATAAAGAACCTGCCTTATACTTGAAAGATAAAGCATACTTGCTAGTAGTCCAACCTTTGTTACCATATGTATGCAAAAAATTTGATTTCCACTCTGACCACTCTGACTGTAAACTGAATTTTATCATCATTGAAGAATACCAATCAATGCAAGATTTTTCTAAAAATAGCCTAAAGATTTCAATTTTTTCTTCCTCTTTCACTAAGTTGAACCTTGCACATTCTTTTTCAAACACTTCCAACCAGTGAAATGCATTTGTATTTTTTCCATCAAATTTTTTTATGAAAAACCTGTCAGCTAACTTTTTTACACTTTGTTTTTCTTTATTTTCTTCCTTTTCAATTAGCTTTTCTAAAATTTTAACTATAGGATCCTCTGTACTATTTTTTGTCATATTTGCCCATTGTTCTTTAGTAATTTCTTCAAGAAATTGGTCTTGAAAGATCATATTTTCATCTTCGTTTATATAAGTTAGTAACATCTCCTCCGTCATTTTAATCCAAACGCTTCTAATTTGATGCCTTTTCTTTAAGGTACTTTTGACCGTGATAAAAGCTTTTGAGCTGTGAATAGATTTATGCAGCGTTACCGTTTGATATTCTTCAGGTATCAGGAAAATTTTGTCATCTTGCGTCATGATTGAGGTAATCGCAATGTAGTTTGACTTTCCATCAACTGTAGCTTTACTTTGAAAAGTAAATTTTAATTTCTCCATTTTTCTTTTTTTACAAGAATGTCGTTTTATAAGACAATTTTATGTTGTAATGAATTAAGACGACAGTCAATAAAAAGACAATTGAGTTTCTCTGTAAAGAAAAGATTTATTTTGTTATGTGATTTACATTCTTAATCTTAATGATATAAATAAAACTAAAATTAGTTACATATTTACCTATAATGAAAAGAAACGACATTTAATGTTATTATTTAATATTTTGTCGATTCCTTATCACAACAACGGTTATTTTTAAAATGAATACTTTTCATTACGTCGTACTCTGGCGACTAGCAATCATATATATATATATATATATATATATATATATATATATATATATATATATATATATATATATATATATATATATATATATATATATATATATATATATATATATATATATATATATATATATATATATATTCTAAAAACTTAAAATAATAATCTATGTGTGAAATTCCCAGAAACGACAGCGCTGATTTTCAGTGATCACTCAACTTATTGTTGTACGTCAAGCGAACGACATTGACAATAGCCTACAATTATAACGTGTAAAAAAAAATACAGATATAAAAACAAGTCTAGGGTGCGCTCACGGCTCAGGTACCTCGCGGTGGCAGTCGATGTCGGGCGTGTTGCACAATAGATTAAAATACAAAACTAAAATGCGTTGAGATTACAAAGATGTCGAGACATTTACCTACCTACGCATTCTTAAATGAGGAGAAAAAAATAAATAAAATAAAAACTAAAAAAATAAATTACGTAAGTAAGAATAATTATATACTAATTAAAATACTATTCTATTTTATATTGTGTTTTAGTATAATCTAGATCGTAATAATACTTTTGATAATTTGTATTTATCACGGGTATTTAACTACAATGAACATATTACCATTTAATAGGTCAAAGTGAATTAAATGATTTAGTTAGGGACTTAAATTTGTCCAAAGCCCAAGCCGAACTTATAGGTCGAACTTCAACAGTGGAATTTACTTCATCCGAGTACACAAGTTGCAATGTATCGAAAAGGCGATGCTGAATTAATAGACTTTTTAAACAAGAAAGTCACCTTACTTTTTTTTTCTTTTAAGTCATCTTACATACTGCTGTAATGTGCAGGGGCTTACAAATAAATAAGCTATGATAGCTATTCACCAGATCCATAGAGACTATTTATTGATACTTCTAAATTAAGTTTGAAAGCAGTCTTACTGCATAACAGCAATGATCTTCCATTTGTGCCTTTAACACATGGCATACACATAAAAGAAACATATATTAACCCTGCAGTGGTCGCGCGGACTACATATGTAGTCCACTGATACATAATCCGTTTTATTTTGCAAACGCCAAGTGCTAGTTTTTTGTGGCGCTAGGTACTTTCAAATGACTAATCCAGGGAAGTACTCAGTGCATCGGAAGCGCCTATCATGCGTAGGTGCATTAGTAGCTTTGTAAAGTTCCTGGACTACGTATGTAGTCCACGCGACTAATTACGTAAGTGTTTTTCCTGTTAGTATCTTTTTTGCTTTCATTTATTTTATATTAAAATTGTCAAAAATATGTAATATAAATATGATTGATTGATGACTTTGTTACGTTATCTTATTGGAGATTGATCTAACATCATTTTTTTGGATAAAAATGGGTGATCGACAAGCTGCACAGATGGAGGCGTGGTTGAGAGAACAAGAAGCCGACATCGACGGTTCTCAAGCTAAGTCTAGCTTGGATGAGGAAGTAGATTATTTAGAAGAGCAAAATCACGAATAAGAATTAGAACAGGAGCAAGATATCAGAGTCAAGGGACAGCGAAAGCTCTGAAAATGAGGAACCACCTTAGCAAAATCGCAGCGTGATGATTATTACACCAGAGTTGATGACACGATGTGGTCTAAGATAGTTCTTCAGGTCAGAGGAAGAAACCTTAGGCATACTATAGTGTTTGTTCCTCCTAGTCCTAACGGAATAGCCAGGCAAAACACTGCCATTCAAAACTGTGTGTCACTTTTCGTTGACGATCTGATGAGGTTGGATGAAACCATTGACTGGGAAAAGAATAAACTCAAATTCATTGACAAGGTCTTCGACAGTAAAAATTTAATATTTCCTAGGTATTATTATACAAAGAAAAACAAGTATTAGCTTTAGAGATGACGTCAAAAAATGAAGTACGTCGTTGTCACAACTATGGAAGAGCACTCAATAAAAACTCCTGTAAATCGTGCACTGCCAGCAAAAAGTTTATTTGTGGGAATCATTTTCAGATCATGTGTCTTTCCTGTGTAGAAAATGTTATAAATTATTAATTTTCATAACTATATTTGACTGTCATCACTATCAATACGAAACCTGTTATTTTTATGCCAATTTAGAAAACTATTTTTGTTTTTGTTTAATAGTTATATAATAGAGGTTATATCTATGTTATGCTGATTTTATACAGTTAAGCATACTTTACTGACTATAATCCCACAAGTAAAGTAAAAAAAGTATATAGATAACAAAAGTTATTTCAATTTGAAAATGGACTACGTATGTAGTCCACGCGACCACTCATGTCTCATTTAGGTGCGCGACCACTGCAGGGTTAATATAAAATCTACTCGAGGAAATTCAGTACAACTTGCATTCTTGGAAAATATGTGCACACCTTAAAATATTACTTGGGTTACAAGGAGTACAAAGGAATGTGTATCAAGTGTGATCTTTGAGTAATCTCGGCTCAGATATACTAAAGAGTATAATAGGCAACAATAACTCAGTAAATGGAGACGATCGTTCGCCCCTCACCATATTAGAAGCTTGGGCAACCTTGTATATCATCAACAGTAGACTTTGATAGCATAAACATTGAATAAGAAAAAATACACTGGAATGAATTATTTAAAAATGTCACAAATCTCGACGAAATGCTCAATATATTTTATATGAACTTGTAAATACGTTCTTTCCAACCATTATTAATAAGAGTTGTCCCAAATCACCTTGGAGTTGTAAAAAATTAGAAAGACGCATTCGTGAGAAAAATAAATATATAGAGGTTTAACACCTACCAAAATCCGATGGATAAAATTACCATTCGATTGTGTAGTAAACGCTGTGAAATACTATCTAAACAATGTTACTATTCGTATATTAATAGTATCGAAAATAAAATAAAATTACAGCCTAAGTATTTTTGGTCTTATACTAAAACAAAGCGAAATGGAACTAGTGTTTATCCAGTGATTATGAGAGATGGGGTTAGGGAAATGACATTTGCAATTTATTTGGCCCGTATTTTCAATCAGTATATTGTCCCGATATAAACACTGTAGATATCATTAGTACATCTACTTACTTGAAAGATTTGGTTAACAATTCGGATACTTTCTCTTCACTCTACAATTGTTTTAGCACTTAAAAAATTAGATATATCAAAGGGATATGGATCAGGCAACATTCCCCCAATTTTTCTCGTAAAGTGTGCCGATAGGCTTTCAATGCCTGTTCATATTATTTATTCACTTCGTTCTGGAACATTTCCAGAGAAATGGAAACTAGCAAAGGTTGTACCTATACATAAAATTGAATCTAAAGAAATTGTTCAAAATTATAGATCAATATCAATTCTTCCAACGTTAAAAAGACATTTAAAGGAAACGTATAAAAATTTGAACGCAGCGGGATTCGAACCCGCGCCTCCTGAAACCGTTCAGGCGCTCTCACCACTGAGCAGGCGCTCTCACCGCATGCTGGGTTGCGCATGCGCGGATCTACTCGAGGAAATTCAGTACAACTTGCATTCTTGGAAAATATGTGCACACCCTAAAATATTACTTGGGTTACAAGGAGTACAAAGGAATGTGTATCAAGTGTGATCTTTGAGTAATCTCGGCTCAGATATACTAAAGAGTATAGGCAACAATAACTCAGTAAATGGAGACGATCGTTCGCCCCTCACCATATTAGAAGCTTGGGCAACCTTGTATATCATCAACCGTAGATCATTGGCATTAGCATAAGAATGCTAATATGCCAATGATCTACATGAAAAGAATCTTGGGTACCAAAGTCCGAAAGAACGAGAAATAAAAGACAAATGGTGGCAGGACAAGACTCGGCACGTTCAGTGGCTCGCTGATACAAATCAATTTGTGGGGAAATTAAAAAGCTGCTTCGTACAACATCCATTACGAATGTGCCTCTATAATCTGCCGACGGTATAACCCTTATTAAAAGCAAGGAGGATGTACTCAACCGATGGGCAGAACCGAACAGAATATACGAGGGGCGATCAATAAGTAATGATAATCGAGTATTTCTAGAACGCACAAAAACCCAAAAATATTTTTTTCTGCTTGCTTATAAGCATGGATATATATAGGCAAGTAGAAAAAATGTCTACCAAAGACATACACAGCGACTTAGAGATCAAATGTACAACCCGATTTAAATATTGGTATGACTCTACTGAATTTCATTAGGTCAGGAAACGCACCATGCTGTAAACAACTAAACTTCTAAAATAACGTCAAAAAGTTCATATAACTCAGTGAGAGGCCGGTACACGCTTACAACAATGAAATGCTCAAGCTCAGCTCAGGCCATTTCAATAGTTTGCTTAACAGAATGGGCTCACAATATCTTTCGTTCTTTAAACTTATAAAGATTTTTCTAAAACTATTAAAGAGCCACCGCGAGTGGCTTTTTCTCTGCTGAACGTACTAATTACTTGGTGATTATTAAAATTAAAAATGGCCTCGGAGTTTCGAAGTCAGTGCTCTGTAATACAAAGAACATGAATATTATTTGCATTTAAGGAATAATTGAATTTCTAACTCTTTGTTAAGCATACCTTGTATATTTTGGTGTCTGGTACAACTTCAGGCATACAGATGCAGTTCAACGCATTCCGCTCTTTTGTTGTGACAGCACTAGAAAATGTGCAGTTGCAAGTGGAATTGCTGACAAAACAGTTTGATGCAATGAAGATGCAGTTAAGACAGAAAATGTTATTGCTGCATGGTGTTCCAGAGGTTGCAAATGATGATATTTCTAAATGTGTTAGTGACATTCCTGTACATTAATTCCTTATTCTATCCTAAATATTAATCCGATTATTAAGAATCTGCAAACATTTGTGCGAATAAAGTTATTAAATCTAGTTTTATTGTTGTTCGATTAAATTTAAAGTTTTAAACAAAGAAAAATATTGCATCATCCTTTAATTTTTATCTACCTACTTTAAAAATTATAAGTAAAATTGTTCGTATTATTCTTTTTTTTAACAAAATTAACGTAATAATAATGGTATCGATTGTTTTAAAACTCATTTTGGATTAATTATAAAAAAAATAATAATTGTATTTGTTAATTTTAAAAGAATTCCGTAAAAAGTAGCAATAAAATATTTATATTTTATTCTCCCTTTGCAAGATTTAATTTTATTTTGCCGTATGCTTAGACCGTTTCGCCGATAATTCCAGATATTTATTGCTTCGCGGCGCAGCTTTGGAGCAGCGGCAGCGCTGAGCTGCGACCAGAGCTGGTTGGCGTGCCCGGTTTCTCATTATCGGCGGATGTCATCGAGGCGAGGAACGTGAGCCTTTATTATTTTTATAATTATAATAATTATTATTATCTTTGAATTGAATTATTTTCTCTGTCGATTTTAACTCACAATGCCTAACGATACTATAGATAAAAGTCGGTTAAAGGACCTTATTACGAAACGATCCTCGGCCAAGGGTCAGATTACTAAATTCAAAAATTATTTAAATGGTATAGCAAATATGATTGAATTAAATAGTATTCAATTAACGGAATTAAGTCTTAAACTTGCAAAGTTCGAGGCATTGTCGGTTCGGGTGGATGACTTGCAAAATGAAATAGAGGTTCTAAATTCTGAAAACATTTCTACTGAAATTGATGAGCGTGACAATATCGAACGCGATATTATTATTAATATCGCTACTGCTAAAACATTACTGGATAAATTTATAAAGAAAACAGAAAGCGAGCAGAGACGGGCCTCGATTCTTGACAATTCTTATTGTTCAGATCCTCAAGAAATCGGTTTAAAACTTCCTCAGATTCAAATTGCTAAGTTTGATGGAGCATATTTCCGTTGGTTAGAGTTCCGTGACACTTTCGAAAATTTAATTCATAATAATATGCGTATGTCACCTATTCATAAGTTTCACTACCTGATATCATATTTAGAAGGTGATGCGGCTCGGATAATTTCAAACCTCGAGGTCTCGTCCACAAACTATGCAGAAGCGTGGAAATTATTATGTTCTCGTTATAATAATAAAAGAATTCTGATTAATCATCATTTAAGTTGTTTATTTAATGTCAAGTACGAGTAAGCGTACTCGAGAGTCAGAAAGGTCTTTAAGGTTTTTAGTCGACCATGTTACAAAAAACTTACGTGCATTGGCCAGCTTAGGCCAACCAACAGACAAATGGGATGTGTTGATAATTTTTATGATAACGTCAAAATTAGATAGCAACACTTTAACAAAATGGGAAGAATATCGTAACAATTTAGATGGCGATGCACCCACATTAGAGCAGTTTTATAAATTTATTATTGATCGAGCAGATGTACTAGAAGCCTTGAATCGAAACAAATATGACACTATAACCGCTAGCCCTCAAGTAGGCAATACACGCAATGCAATAATGCACACTAACAATAATAATAAATCAAGTGGAGCGTATACAAAATCATTTTTAAATTCTAATTCAAAATCCATTAAAACAAATGTTCATTCATGCATTATTTGTAATGATAATCACAAGATATACGATTGCCCTGTGTTTAAGGCAAAGGGAGTTGATGAGCGAATGAAGGATGTAGCTAAATACAAGCTGTGCATTAATTGTCTCAGGCAGGGTCATCCTGCAAGTGAATATCATATGGGACCATGCCGGGAGTGTAAAAAACGACACAACAGCTTACTTCATCGAGCAAATTTTTCTGTTAATAACCATATAACTGTTGATGAATGTAGCCACTCGACGGTCAATTTATCAATGCAAAATTCAAACCAAGTAATATTATCCACGGCTTTGATCAAAGTCTCAAATCCATTGACCCACAAGTACAAAAATGTTCGGGCACTTTTAGATTGCGGCAGCCAATCATCTTTTATTTCCAAATCGCTACAAGAATGTCTAGCGCTAAAAACATATCCCATTGACTCACTAAAGGTCATAGGAATAGGTAACAATGTTTCAAATAATGTTGTTGAAAGTTGTTAATATACAAATTGTGTCTCTAAAGAGCAAATTTAATGTACAATTATCTTGTCTTGTTCTTAATGAATTATCGGGCTATTTACCAAAATATCCAATTAATATAAATAATTTCAATTTATGTAAAGATATTGCACTAGCGGACCCTACATTTAATCACCCTGGTCCCATAGATGTTTTGATAGGAGCTGATTTATTCTGGGACATCTTAGGTAACGAGCAGCTTTCCCTTGGTCCGAATAATCCAAAATTGAGAAACTCTCAACTTGGTTGGATTATATCTGGTCCCGTTAATTTAAAAATTCAAAAGGGAAATACCTACTGCAATGTCACCTCAGCTTCTAAAGTAAGGGAAGATAATATTGATGCTTCGCTTAGGAAGTTTTGGGAGCTAGAGGAAATTCCATCAAGAAAGGTCTTAAGCGAGAAAGACAAGTCTTGCGAAACTCACTTTGTCAATAATACTCGTAGGGATAATAATGGTAGGTTCTGTGTTAAACTTCCTCTATTAGATAGTCCTGATTGTCTAGGGGACACATCTAAGTTGGCTAAGCGACGATTGCTTAATCTCGAAAAACGATTTAAAAGAAATCCACAGCTAAAGTCGGATTATACTAACTTTATTAATGAATATGCGGAATTAGGGCATCTTTCGTTGGTTAGTGACGAGCCATTGACGTCGTATTACTTGTGTCACCACGCTGTTCAAAAACAAGATAGTGAGTCTACAAAACTGAGAGTAGTATTTGATGGATCTGCAACTTCATCATCTAGTTACTCGTTAAATGATCTATTAATGGTAGGTCCGAACCTACAAGATTCTCTCTTTGCTATATTAATACGTGCCAGGCAATATAAATTTCTTCTTACTGGTGATATCGAAAAAATGTATCGCCAGGTTCTGGTTCACGAAGAGAATCGTGATTTGCAGCGCATTCTATGGAGAAAGAATGAATCTCAGCCTATCAAAGCATACAGACTAAATACTCTCACATACGGAACTGCGAGTGCTAGCTTTCTAAGCACGCGTTGCCTCTGGCAAATAGGGGAGGAACACCATGATGAGGTCATCAAGAATATCATTCAAAAGGACTTCTATGTTGATGATCTCATTACTGGTGCTGATAATGAGAGACAGCTTAAGTATATACAATCTTCTGTTGCTAAAGCTCTCAGCGCTGGTTGTTTTAATTTAAGAAAATATAAGAGTAATAATCCTGATATTTTTAATGATCTGCTTATAAACAAAAATGATAATCTAACTATAAGTGAATCGTCAAGTACTCTTGGCCTTGGTTGGATTCCAGTAAATGATACTTTCTATTTTCCAATTAAAAACTTTTCTCCTGGTCAGGATGATATTGTAACAAAGAGATTTATTATGTCTAATTCATTTAAATTATTCGATCCCTTAGGTCTACTAAGTTCTATTGTAATTCAGCCTAAAATCATTTTACAAAAGCTCTGGCAACAAAAACTAGATTGGGATCAGCCAGTTTCACGCGAAATAAAAGATGATTGGTTGAAATTTGCTAATAACCTCCAATTACTTTCAAATTTTCAAATTCCTAGGTTAGTTCTTTGCGACTTGCCTGCTAGAATGGAGTTACACTCGTTTAGTGATGCATCCCAAATTGCATATGGTGCATGTATATATGTAAAATCAACCGACGCGAAAGGTAAATCTATAGTCAAATTATTATGCGCAAAGTCAAAGGTTAGTCCATTAAAACCAACAAGTATACCCCGTCTAGAACTTTGTGCAGCTCTACTCGCTGCTAGGCTGTGCAAATCCGTGGTAGATTGCTTGAGATATAAGCCGGACAGATTAGTTCATTGGTGTGATTCAAGTGTGGTAATAGGATGGATCAATAGTGATTTGACTAAATTAAAAACGTTTGTAGGTAATCGTACTAATTTTTTTTTTTTTTTTTTTTTATTGAAGAAAGGGGGGCAAACGAGCAGAAGGACTACCTGATGGTAAGTAGTTACCTTCGCCCATGGACATGCACAACATTAGAAAGGTTGTGTATGCGTTGCCGACTTTAAGGGGGGTGAAGGAAAGGAGGGAAGAAGGTTGGGGATGGTGGGAATAAGGAGAGAGCTGGCTTACATGCCATCGAACCGGAACACATCATCAGATATTTGGCGGTTCGTCTTTGACATGATAGTGGTCGCGAGCCAGTCGGAGAACGAATCTCCTACCACCTAGCTACTGGGTTACCCGCCTTTTACGGGACGCCGCCCAGCGACGGAGGGGAATTGTATTCTAACCCGTCCCCCCACGGGAACGTACTAATGAAACGGGGTCGTACTAATGAAATATTAGAATTAACGAAGCCCTCGTCGTGGCGATATGTACCTACCACAGCTAACCCTGCAGACTTAATCTCGAGAGGTGTTAATTCTCAGCATTTAATGTCAATGGAACTTTGGTGGTCTGGTCCTACTTTCTTAATTAACAATGAGTCAAAGTGGCCAGTATTAAAAGTAGATAAGTCAATTGAATTACCCGAAATAAAGGCTCATACGGCTATAATTAACGAGCCTATATTAGATTTTAATAAATATTCGTCCTTTAATAAGCTTCAAAGACTATTTGCATTTGTCCGAAGGTTCATATTTAATGTAAAAAATTCAAAAAATAGGCGTACAGGAATATTAACTGTAGATGAGTTGCGTAATTCTTTTCACTCCCTGTGTCTTATATCTCAGCGGGACTCATTTCCAGTAGAATATGAATTGTTAAAGGAGGGTAAATTTCTGAAAAATAAATCAAAGATTTTATCACTCTCACCATTTATGGACAAGGATAATTTAATTCGTGTTGGAGGTCGAATTGATGCCTCCACTTATGCTTATGAGAAAAGGCACCCAATATTACTGCATGCTACTCATCGGCTAACAAAATTATACTTTGAAAGAGAACATATTAATGGACTTCACGCGGGTCCACAACTATTGCTGGCTATTGTGCGAGAAGTAGTGTGGCCAATAAATGGCAAACATTTAGCTAGGCGCACAGTTAACAATTGTGTGAGATGTAGGCGTTTACGGGGTCAAACGCTATGTCCTAAAATGGGCGACTTGCCCCCTCAACGCATAAACCCAGGCTTTCCCTTCTTGTCTGTTGGTTTGGACTTCGCTGGACCATTTTTTATTATAAATCGTAAGGGTCGAGGTAGTCGCTTGATAAAATGTTACTTGTCTTTTTGTGTGTTTACGACATAAATGTATCCACCTAGAGGCCGTTAGTGATTTAACGAAGGATGCATTTATTATGACCCTCAAGAGATTTATTTCACGGAGAGGCAAACCAACGGAAATATTTTGTGATAATGGGCGTAATTTTGTTGCTGCTGCAAAGGAGCTAGGAAATTTTATTAAAGAATATAAAGAACCACTTTTTGATTTTGCAAGTCAAGAGGGAATTAAATTCAATTTTATACCAACTTACGCTCCTCACTTCGGCGGCATCTGGGAAGCCGGGGTAAAGTCCGCGAAATATCATTTACGTCGTGTTATTGGCAATAGTCATTTAACATTCGAAGAAATTTTAACTTTGTTTGCACAGGTGGAGGCGATTCTTAACAGTCGTCCCTTGTGTCCTTTGTCGTCCTGTCCTAATGACCTTCTTTCCCTCTCCCCAGGTCACTTTATCATTGGAAGGCCATTGACTGCATTGCCCGTGCCAGCCCCAGAAACCTGCAGCAAAGGTCTACAGAGCCGCTATGAACGACTCGAAATGATAAGGCATTTTTGGCAAAGATGGCAGAAGGAGTACTTATCAGAATTGCAGCAGAGAACCAAATGGCGAAGTAACTCGGCTACGCTTAACATTGGAGATATGGTGCTACTAGCTGAAGACAACGCACCCCCCATGAGCTGGCGTTTGGGACGTGTTTCGAAGCTATTCCCTGGAGCTGATGGGATATCAAGAGTTGCAGATATTGATACAATTAGGGGCTGTGTTCGTCGGCCATTCACTCGACTGTGCAAGCTTCCCACGGCGGAGGATCTCAAGAGTTGAAAGTAGTCTTTCAACGGCCGGGAGGATGTTTCGGCGCATAACGCCTTCACAATATTAATTAATCTTTGTTTGCTCCTGATATTTTATAATAGCAATATAGTAAATACGTGTTGTAATATTTATTGTTTTTAAAGGTAAACTTTAGTAATTGTCAGTTGTCATTCGGTCTATTCTTTCTCCGATCGCCACGCTGTACACATCTTTTGTATTAAACCCAGTTATAAAGTTTTGGCCGTTTAATTTGGCACCAGTGTATAACGAAATATACAATAATATATAATAATAATTTATTAAAGTAACCATGACTCAATTTGTTAGTATTACAAGACTTAAATTCTATGTTAGTAGCTTAAAATTAAAATTAAAAAACATGTCTGCACCTACGCAAATTCATTGCCGCGCCATTCCACTAGAAATGGAGCAGCAATGATCAACGTATGTGCAGTCTAGCTTGTTCGAAATCATTCCGAGAATGCTGTTAGCACTACCCCACAGCCTACGCACTAGGGATCCACATCTCTTTCGCATTATGGTGTGGAAACAATCTACTCGCGCAGCAGCGAACATCCCTGATGCGCTGCAAAAGCGGGGTAATCCCATCAGCACTCTGAAAGCATTATTATATTGTACACGAAGAGCGTTGTATGTTTTTTGCGAGTATTTGACCCACAGGCTGCATGTGTAAAAAGTTGTACAGTAAGCTCTGAATAAAGTACTTTTTACGCTAGCTGAACAACGCGCGAATCTGCGAGCCAACATATTCGCCCTCACAGCCAACGCTCTTCGTTCTCTCTCAATATCTGCATCGTCCCTGAGACCAGGCGTTAATATATGCCTAAGATACTTGAATTGGAACACTCTTTCAAGTGCAGTGCCATTCAATAAAAGAGACGGAATTTTGTCTGGTGTTTTGCCCCCAGCCTCAAAGACCATGAACACACTTTTCTTAACATTATAAATAAGTCCATGCTTCACCGCATAAGCTTCACAACGTGCCATTAACTTACGAAGTCCACAGATGGAGGCACTCAGCAGCACCATATCATCAGCGTAGCTAATGTTATTACAACAAACTCCGTCAATGTAACAGCCAACTCTGGTGCCGCTGAGCTCCTCGAGCAACTCATTAATGTATAAGTTGAAAAGTGTTGGCGAGCTCAAACCCCCCTGTCTCACCCCGCACTCCAACCCATACGGACGCGATAAGACGCCAGCCCATCGCACGTTGTTGACCTGGTTTCTATACCAATACTTCAATATATTGGTGAGTTCCGGTGGTACATTAACTTTACTGAGCTTGCTCCATAAGAGGTCGTATGAAACCAGGTCAAAAGCTTTTGACAGGTCTAGAAAACAGGCGTAAACTGGCGTCTTGCCCCTAGCGTAGTACATGACAGCATGCTTGACACCCAATACAGCACTTTCTGTAGATAGTCCGGGTCGAAAACCGAACTGATTGTCGTGAGGCTTAATGAACTTGGTTAATTGAGTGTTAAGCATGCTGTCAAATACCTTTGCGATAACCGTTGCCAGCGAGATTGGCCGATAGTTATTTTTGTCGGCTAGGTCACCTGTTTTATTTTTTACAATAGGCACCACTATAGTACGGATCATTTCAGTAGGCATAAAGCTATGGATTACACATTGGTTGTACAACAAAACCAGCACTCTCGGTAAATGTGGTCCAGCATTTTGTAAATGCTCGATACTGAGTCCATCGTGACCCGGAGATTTACCCCTTGTCATATGTTTAATGGTGTGGGCAATTTCTTTATAGCTAAATGAAAGCCCTATTTTATTGCCATGTTCAACATCAAGCATCGACTGAGAAGGTCCGAGCGGTGACTCGACAAAGAAGTGGTTCATAAAAATATTAGCAATCTCATCAGGCTCACACACGTCGCTGACACTCACTGGAAGAGATGGTCGACAATTTAACTTATTTGTGTGCTTCCAGAAACCCCTGAAATCATGTTTAGAATGGTGTGAAGCCAGAATGTCCATTTTAATCTGGTCTTCGTGGTTTTGACACCATTTCAACCGGGACTTAAAATCTTTCTAGCTTCACACATTTCTACATAAATTATCCCGGCATTTGGCTTACCGTACCACAACCATAACGAAAATTTTTGTCTAGCCTCCCGGTGCGCCTCAGCTACGTGCATATTCCACCCTGTTACCTTCTTTTTTGTTACACGCCCACTAATTTGCCGACCCACCACAGAAGACTCCAGTAAAGCATGAACGATTTCACTATACAATTTACTTATAATGTTTTTATGTTCGGAATTATTACAAGTACAATCGCAACACTCAGAAAGCTCGCCTGGGAGATTTATTTGACTTAATCTATTGGTACATTCTTTTTCGAATTTCTCTATTTGTTTTTGACTCCTCTCCCCCCAGATAAATTTATTCGGTGATGTGTACGATACAATAGATTTTTTTGGTAATAACGTATTTATATTACATTCAATAACAAGCGGAAAATGGTCAGACCACATTACATCGTATAAAACATAAACATTACGCACGGACTCTAAAGCAGACTTGGTCACTATGCAATGATCAAGCCACCGCCTAGATCCGTGTGCTTCACTTAAATAAGTATAGGTATCGCATTTTAAACCAAGCTTTTTAGTATCTACACAGGTCCATTCTTGTTCTAGACAAAATTGTGAAAGTTCGTTGTAAAAACGTTCACAGGGGTGTGCGTTATAGTCCCCCAACATGTATACACTATTTTCCCCGTACGTGTCTATAATAGCACTCACCGAACTCAGTACATCCGTAAAATCCGCTAAGTTAACCATGACATCCGTAGGCATGTACACACTCATCACTATAAACGACTTTTCTTGCAACACAATTCTAATAGCACAGATACGCGGGTTATTGCACTCAATAACAGACACGTTTTGAAAAACATCACGCCTCCAGAGCAGAGCTACCCCTCCGTATGGTCTTCCGCGGAGCACACCCGTAGACGTGTCCATCGCTGAGACGCCGGTGGCGCTGAAGTCATCACTTAGAGTATTAAGAAACGATAACTCCTCCGGTAACAACCATGTTTCTTGCAGTGCAATTATATCTGATGCTTTACATAACTCTTGTATGCATACAGCAGAACGTTTCACGCTCTTACAATTAAAAGTAATAAACTTATATATCATTAAGTTTTTATCCATTATTTGGGGGCAGTCTATTCAGCGCGACCTCTGTAGGAGGTGTTTCGGTTGATCGTTTATGCTTGAAGTGAACAAAACGACGGAAAATGATGCCCTGCGGCCAAAGATTCTCATCTAGATATAGCGGTAACTTACAATATGACACAAATAACTTATATGCGTCATGTTCACATTGTCGTTTAATCAATATCTTTTCCAAAGCAACATTTTCCTTAGTTTTATTTTGAATGTAATTAATAATGTCCGATTCTTTTGTATTTTTATGAACATTAGTAATTAGCAATGGTATTTTCTTTTCTGCCGCTCTAAATTTTTCCTCAGATTCTACTACAACATTTCCCATTTTACCAACTAGACGTTTTTTTGATTTGTATGACTTTTTTGTCACCACGGTCCATTCGTCATTCGTATTTTGAACTCTAACAGCACTAGCATATGATTGTTTTTGCGCTAACCCTGTTGATTGGTTTCTCGAGTTGTTATTCATTTGCGATGATTCATCCTTCCCGCTGTCATTGCGCTCCGCGTCGCAGTTACCGTTCGTGACGTAACGATCAGCTGTCCGTTGAGGTAACGAGCTACTTTGAAACGTCCCGTTTCTACCCTCAACTTCTTTAATATTAATATTTCTATAATTTAACTGATATTCATTTAGGGATGACGGCTCGCTATTTATCTTTTCTACTTGTGGTGTAATCATAGTATCATCTAGATGAGACAATCCTATCGGCCCACTGTCTCGGTATGTTCCCCTCTTCATATTAACTTTTACAGCAGAGAACGGCGGCGATGGTAACTCTCCGTTAAGACATTCTCTTTTCAAATCCTGTAGTTGTTCAATAGTGGCATATGAACATTTTATATTTTTTATCTCTTCCTGCACAACAATCAGGTCTTTGAGTAGTTTGGATACATCGAGGTGATCAAAAGTTATGGGTGGTAACTTTTCTAGATCTCGGGCCACAAACACTGGTAGCACATCGGGGTCTGTGACTTTAAAAAGGTTTATGATGTCATCCAACAACCGGTTTTCTTTTCTAGTAAATTATTTGATTTTTCAATTTGTTCACACGAGAAACTAGACGAACATATTCTCACTAAACTAAGTTCATCCGCAATTGATACTTTATTTTGAATATACGCCAACAATTCATCGATTACGATATTACACTTAGTGCACTTTAACGTATTCGTCATTTTCGAAAATGTAACCGCGCGACAACACGTCTAACGCGACTCGATGCGCGCGCGACACTGCACATATATATATTTATACATATATATATATATATATATATATATATATATATATAGATATAGTATATATATATATATATATATATAGATATATATATATATTATATATATATATATATATATATATATATATATATATATATATATATATATATATATATATATATATATATATATATATGTATATATGTTTTTTCACTCTCGGTGGCTCTTTAATAGTTTTAGAAAAATCTTTATAAGTTTAAAGAACGAAAGTGCATTGTGAGCCCATTCTGTTAAGCAAACTATTGAAATGACCTGAGCTGAGCTTGAGCATTTCATTGTTGTAAGCGTGTACCGGCCTCTCACTGAGTTATATGAACTTTTTGACGTTGTTTTAGAAGTTTAGTTGTTTACAGCATGGTGCGTTTCCTGACCTAATGAAATTCAGTAGAGTCATACTAATATTTAAATCGGGTTGTACATTTGATCTCTAAGTCGCTGTGTATGTCTTTGGTAGACATTTTTTCTACTTGCCTATATATATCCATGCTACTTTAAGTGTTAACATTTAAAGGGGTAATTGTAAAACAAATACTATGTAAGTGATTACTCAAGTGATTGCCAAGACAGTACTCAGTGCATCGGAAGCGCCTATCATGCGTAGGTGCATTAGTAGCTTTGCAAAGTTCCTGGACTACATATGTAGTCCACGCGACCACTTACGTAAGTGTTTTTCCTGTTAGTATCTTTTTTGCTTTCATTTATTTTATATTAAAATTGTCATAAATATGTAATATAAATATGATTGATTGATGACTTTGTTACGTTATCTTATTGGAGATTGAATTAACATAATTTTTTTGGATAAAAATAGGTGATCGACAAGCTGCACAGATGGAGGCGTGGTTGAGAGAACAAGAAGCCGACGTCGACGGTTCTCAAGCTAAGTCTAGCTTGGATGAGGAAGTAGATTATTTAGAAGAGCAAAATCACGAATAAGAATTAGAACAGGAGCAAGATATCAGAGTCAAGGGACAGCGAAAGCTCTGAAAATGAGGAACCACCTTAGCAAAATCGCAGCGTGATGATTATTACACCAGAGTTGATGACACGATGTGGTCTAAGATAATTCTTCAGGTCAGAGGAAGAACCCTTAGGCATACTATAGTGTTTGTTCCTCCTAGTCCGAACGGAATAGCCAGGCAAAACACTGCCATTCAAAACTGTGTGTCACTTTTCGTTGACGATCTGATGAGGTTGGATGAAACCATTGACTGGGAAAAGAATAAACTCAAATTCATTGACAAGGTCTTCGACAGTAAAAATTTAATATTTCCTAGGTATTACATACAAAGAAAAACAAGTATTAGCTTTAGAGATGACGTCATAAAATGAAGTACGTCGTTGTCACAACTATGAAAGAGCACTCAATAAAAACTCCTGTAAATCGTGCACTGCCAGCAAAAAGTTTATTTGTGGGAATCATTTTCAGATCATGTGTCTTTCCTGTGTAGAAAATGTTATAAATTATTAATTTTCATAACTATATTTGACTGTCATCACAATCAATACGAAACCTGTTATTTTTATGCCAATTTAGAGAAGTATTTTTGTTTTTGTTTAATAGTTATATAAAAGAGGTTATAACTATGTTATGCTGATTTTATATAGTTAAGCATACTTTACTGACTATAATCCCACAAGTAAAGTAAAAAAAGTATATAGATAACAAAAGTTATTTCAATTTGAAAATGGACTACGTATGTAGTCCACGCGACCACTCATGTCTCATTTAGGTGCGCGACCACTGCAGGGTTAATATATTAGCTACTCGAGGAAATTCAGTACAACTTGCATTCTTGGAAAATATGTGCACACCTTAAAATATTAATTGGGTTACAGATATACTAAAGAGTATAATAGGCAACAATAACTCAGTAAATGGAGACGATCGTTCGCCCCTCACCATATTAGAAGCTTGGGCAACCTTGTATATCATCAACAGTAGACTTTGATAGCATAAACATTGAATAAGAAAAAATACACTGGAATGAATTATTTAAAAATGTCACAAATCTCGACGAAATGCTCAATATATTTTATATGAACTTGTAAATACGTTCGTTCCAACCATTATTAATAAGAGTTGTCCCAAATCACCTTGGAGTTGTAAAAAATTAGAAAGACGCATTCGTGAGAAAAATAAATATATAGAGGTTTAACACCTACCAAAATCCGATGGATAAAATTACCCTTCGATTGTGTAGTAAACGCTGTGAAATACTATCTAAACAATGTTACTATTCGTATATTAATAGTATCGAAAATAAAATAAAATTACAGCCTAAGTATTTTTGGTCTTATACTAAAACAAAGCGAAATGGAACTAGTGTTTATCCAGTGATTATGAGAGATGGGGTTAGGGAAATGACATTTGCAATTTATTTGGCCCGTATTTTCAATCAGTATATTGTCCCGATATAAACACTGTAGATATCATTAGTACATCTACTTACTTGAAAGATTTGGTTAACAATTCGGATTCTTTCTCTTCACTCTACAATTGTTTTTGCACTTAAAAAATTAGATATATCAAAGGGATATGGATCAGGCAACATTCCCCCAATTTTTCTCGTAAAGCGTGCCGATAGGCTTTCAATGCCTGTTCATATTATTTATTCACTTCGTTCTGGAACATTTCCAGAGAAATGGAAACTAGCAAAGGTTGTACCTATACATAAAATTGAATCTAAAGAAATTGTTCAAAATTATAGACCAATATCAATCCTTCCAACGTTAAAAAGACATTTAAAGAAGTAGTATAAAAATTTGAACGCAGCGGGATTCGAACCCGCGCCTCCTGAAACCGTTCAGGCGCTCTCACCACTGAGCAGGCGCTCTCACCGCATGCTGGGTTGCGCATGCGCGGGTCTACTCGAGGAAATTCAGTACAACTTGCATTCTTGGAAAATATGTGCACACCCTAAAATATTACTTGGGTTACAAGGAGTACAAAGGAATGTGTATCAAGTGTGATCTTTGAGTAATCTCGGCTCAGATATATTAAAGAGTATAGGCGACAATAATGCAGTAAATGGAGACGATCGTTCGCCCCTCACCATATCAGAAGCTTGGGCAACCTTGTATATCATCAACCGTAGATCATTGGCATTAGCATAAGAATGCTAATATGCCAATGATCTACATGAAAAGAATCTTGGGTGCCAAAGTCCGAAAGAACGAGAAATAAAAGACAAATGGTGGCAGGACAAGACTCGGCACGTTCAGTGGCTCGCTGATACAAATCAATTTGTGGGGAAATTAAAAAGCTGCTTCGTACAACATCCTTTACTAATGTGCCTCTATAATCTGCCGACGGTATAACCCTTATTTAAAGCAAGGAGGATGTACTCAACCGATGGGCAGAACCGAACAGAATATACGAGGGGCGATCAATAAGTAATGATAATCGAGTATTTCTAGAACGCACAAAAACCCAAAAATATTTTTTTTCTGCTTTCTTATAAGCATGGATATATATAGGCAAGTAGAAAAAATGTCTACCAAAGACATACACAGCGACTTAGAGATCAAATGTACAACCCGATTTAAATATTAGTATGACTCTACTGAATTTCATTAGGTCAGGAAACGCACCATGCTGTAAACAACTAAACTTCTAAAACAACGTCAAAAAGTTCATATAACTCAGTGAGAGGCCGGTACACGCTTACAACAATGAAATGCTCAAGCTCAGCTCAGGTCATTTCAATAGTTTGCTTAACAGAATGGGCTCACAATGCACTTTCGTTCTTTAAACTTATAAAGATTTTTCTAAAACTATTAAAGAGCCACCGAGAGTGAAAAAACATATATACATATATATATATATATATATATATATATATATATATATATATATATATATATATATATATATATATATATATATATATATATATATATATATATATATATATATATGTATATATGTTTTTTCACTCTCGGTGGCTCTTTAATAGTTTTAGAAAAATCTTTATAAGTTTAAAGAACGAAAGTGCATTGTGAGCCCATTCTGTTAAGCAAACTATTGAAATGACCTGAGCTGAGCTTGAGCATTTCATTGTTGTAAGCGTGTACCGGCCTCTCACTGAGTTATATGAACTTTTTGACGTTGTTTTAGAAGTTTAGTTGTTTACAGCATGGTGCGTTTCCTGACCTAATGAAATTCAGTAGAGTCATACTAATATTTAAATCGGGTTGTACATTTGATCTCTAAGTCGCTGTGTATGTCTTTGGTAGACATTTTTTCTACTTGCCTATATATATCCATGCTTATAAGAAAGCAGAAAAAAATATTTTTGGGTTTTTGTGCGTTCTAGAAATACTCGATTATCATTACTTATTGATCGCCCCTCGTATATTCTGTTCGGTTCTGCCCATCGGTTGAGTACATCCTCCTTGCTTTAAATAAGGGTTATACCGTCGGCAGATTATAGAGGCACATTAGTAAAGGATGTTGTACGAAGCAGCTTTTTAATTTCCCCACAAATTGATTTGTATCAGCGAGCCACTGAACGTGCCGAGTCTTGTCCTGCCACCATTTGTCTTTTATTTCTCGTTCTTTCGGACTTTGGCACCCAAGATTCTTTTCATGTAGATCATTGGCATATTAGCATTCTTATGCTAATGCCAATGATCT
Source organism: Dryas iulia moderata (assembly GCA_019049465.1). Lineage (NCBI taxonomy): Eukaryota > Metazoa > Arthropoda > Insecta > Lepidoptera > Nymphalidae > Dryas > Dryas iulia. The sequence goes on along the minus strand of CM032414.1, from coordinate 1,977,439 downwards.
ACGGTTGATGATATACAAGGTTGCCCAAGCTTCTGATATGGTGAGGGGCGAACGATCGTCTCCATTTACTGAGTTATTGTTGCCTATACTCTTTAGTATATCTGAGCCGAGATTACTCAAAGATCACACTTGATACACATTCCTTTGTACTCCTTGTAACCCAAGTAATATTTTAGGGTGTGCACATATTTTCCAAGAATGCAAGTTGTACTGAATTTCCTCGAGTAGACCCGCGCATGCGCAACCCAGCATGCGGTGAGAGCGCCTGCTCAGTGGTGAGAGCGCCTGAACGGTTTCAGGAGGCGCGGGTTCGAATCCCGCTGCGTTCAAATTTTTATACGTTTCCTTTAAATGTCTTTTTAACGTTGGAAGGATTGATATTGGTCTATAATTTTGAACAATTTCTTTAGATTCAATTTTATGTATAGGTACAACCTTTGCTAGTTTCCATTTCTCTGGAAATGTTCCAGAACGAAGTGAATAAATAATATGAACAGGCATTGAAAGCCTATCGGCACGCTTTACGAGAAAAATTGGGGGAATGTTGCCTGATCCATATCCCTTTGATATATCTAATTTTTTAAGTGCTAAAACAATTGTAGAGTGAAGAGAAAGAATCCGAATTGTTAACCAAATCTTTCAAGTAAGTAGATGTACTAATGATATCTACAGTGTTTATATCGGGACAATATACTGATTGAAAATACGGGCCAAATAAATTGCAAATGTCATTTCCCTAACCCCATCTCTCATAATCACTGGATAAACACTAGTTTCATTTCGCTTTGTTTTAGTATAAGACCAAAAATACTTAGGCTGTAATTTTATTTTATTTTCGATACTATTAATATACGAATAGTAACATTGTTTAGATAGTATTTCACAGCGTTTACTACACAATCGAAGGGTAATTTTATCCATCGGATTTTGGTAGGTGTTAAACCTCTATATATTTATTTTTCTCACGAATGCGTCTTTCTAATTTTTTACAACTCCAAGGTGATTTGGGACAACTCTTATTAATAATGGTTGGAACGAACGTATTTACAAGTTCATATAAAATATATTGAGCATTTCGTCGAGATTTGTGACATTTTTAAATAATTCATTCCAGTGTATTTTTTCTTATTCAATGTTTATGCTATCAAAGTCTACTGTTGATGATATACAAGGTTGCCCAAGCTTCTAATATGGTGAGGGGCGAACGATCGTCTCCATTTACTGAGTTATTGTTGCCTATTATACTCTTTAGTATATCTGTAACCCAATTAATATTTTAAGGTGTGCACATATTTTCCAAGAATGCAAGTTGTACTGAATTTCCTCGAGTAGATTTTATATTAACCCTGCAGTGGTCGCGCACCTAAATGAGACATGAGTGGTCGCGTGGACTACATACGTAGTCCATTTTCAAATTGAAATAACTTTTGTTATCTATATACTTTTTTTACTTTACTTGTGGGATTATAGTCAGTACAGTATGCTTAACTATATAAAATCAGCATAACATAGATATAACCTCTTTTATATAACTATTAAACAAAAACAAAAATACTTCTCTAAATTGGCATAAAAATAACAGGTTTCGTATTGATTGTGATGACAGTCAAATATAGTTATGAAAATTAATAATTTATACCATTTTCTACACAGGAAAGACATATGTTCTGGAAATGATTCCCACAAATAATTTTTTTGCAGGCAGTGCACGATTTACAGGTTTTTTTATTGAGTGCTCTTCCATAGTTGTGACAACGACGTACTTCATTATTTGACGTCATCTCTAAAGCTAATACTTGTTTTTCTTTGTCTGTAATACCTAATAAATATTAAATTTTTACTGTCGAAGACCTTGTCAATGAATTTGAGTTAATTCTTTTCCCAGTCAATGGTTTCATCCAACCTCATCTGATCGTCAACGAAAAGTGACACACAGTTTTGAATGGCAGTGTTTTGCCTGGCTATTCCGTTCGGACTAGGAGGAACAAACACTATAGTATGCCTAAGGTTTCTTCCTCTGACCTGAAGAATTATCTTAGACCACATCGTGTCATCAACTCTGGTGTAATAATCATCACGCTGCGATTTTCGCTAAGGTGGTTCCTCATTTTCAGAGCTTTCGCTGTCCCTTGACTCTGATATCTTGCTCCTGTTCTAATTCTTATTCGTGATTTTGCTCTTCTAAATAATCTACTTCCTCATCCAAGCTAGACTTAGCTTGAGAACCGTCGATGTCGGCTTCTTGTTCTCTCAACCACGCCTCCATCTGTGCAGCTTGTCGATCACCTATTTTTATCCAAAAAAATGATGTTAATTCAATCTCCAATAAGATAACGTAACAAAGTCATCAATCAATCATATTTATATTACATATTTTTGACAATTTTAATATAAAATAAATGAAAGCAAAAAAGATACTAACAGGAAAAACACTTACGTAATTGGTCGCGTGGACTACATACGTAGTCCAGGAACTTTGCAAAGCTACTAATGCACCTACGCATGATAGGCGCTTCCGATGCACTGAGTACTGTCTTGGCAATCACTTGAGTAATCACTTACATAGTATTTGTTTTACAATTACCCCTTTAAATGTTAACACTTAAAGTACTTGAGCGATGTTGCCTCGTTGACAGACGTCCGACAAATGAGCTCTGAACAGGTGACGCACCAGTTTTTATAATTTGTACTTTGGACGTTCCTCACTATATATTCTATTTACTGAAAATAATAATCTATGTGTGAAATTCCCAGAAACGACAGCGCTGATTTTCAGTGATCACTCAACTTATTGCTGTACGTCAAGCGAACGACATTGACAATAGCCTACAATTATAACGTGTAAAAAAAAATACAGATATAAAACAAGTCTAGGGTGCGCTCACGGCTCAGGTACCTCGCGGTGGCAATCGATGTCGGGCGTGTCGCACAATAGATTAAAATACAAAACTAAAATGCGTTGAGATTACAAAGATGTCGAGACATTTACCTACCAGAACAGAAGCTATGGAAATCAGGCTTGGAATGGGATGATACTGGACAAGGAAGTTTGTTAGCTGAGTGGCTAAAGTTTAGAGAAAATTTAATACACAAAGAAGATTACTATACCTAGATCATTACACTATTCTAAAATTTCTTCGATAGAGCTGCATGTGTTTGCAGATGCATCTCTATTAGCTGAAGCAGTTTTCTATATTCGTATGGTCAATAATGATAAGATATACGTAACCTTAATAACAGCCAAGTCAAAGGTGGCTCCAATTGAAAAACAAATTTCCATACCAAGGCTGAAACTCTGTGCACTGGCCTTGGGAGCTAAACGAACTTTTGAAACGGCTCAAGTAATGAGTATACCTAAAGTTAACTTACATGCATGGTCAGATTCCACAATTGTGTTGGCATGGCTCAAAGGAGGGTCGAGTCGTTGGAATACCTCTGTAAGCAACTGAGTTTCTCACATATTAAATCTTACTTATGAACAATGGGGGCATGTTGCTACGGAAGTTAACCCAGCTGATTGTCTCTCAAGAGGATTACAAGCTTTAGAATTAGTGAATCATACTATGTGGTAGAAAGGATCTACCTGGTTGTCTAGACATAGCAGGAAATTAAATTATTTAAAGATAGAAGATACACAAGAAGAAGAGAAGGTCAAGACATTAACTGTTTTACTAGAGAGTGAACAAGATTTAATTATGACAAAATTTTCTGATTTATCAAAAATGCTGAGAATCATATCATACTGTAAGAGATGGTTAAATGGCATTCGAAGAAAAGACAAAAAGCAGAGTGAGTCAAAATTTATTACATTAGATGAATTAAATAAAACTTTCAACAAAATGTCAAACCAGTTAACACGCATCACTCGCCGACAAGAATATCAAACAATAACATTTGAACCCTATTTGTATGAACACATATTGTATTTATAAATAGTAACTATGTGATATTAAATGATGATTATGACAAATTCAATTTAATTGACATTATAATAAATCATAAAATGAATAATTTGATAGGCTACACCTATATTATTTTTACAAAAGACAGTTAGCAAGTATGCTATCATATTATTTACACTTTAACTTGTCAATACATTGGCTACAAAGACGGCTGTTAATTAAATAATAAGACAATAGAGGCAGTCTCTATCAGTTTATTATGTGATGATAAATATCAGAGAAAAAATAATGTAATAAAAAATGCAATTTGTTATGATACTGGTACACCAAAATATACAAGGTATGCTTAACAAAGAGTTAGAAATTCAATTATTCCTTAAATGCAAATAATATTCATGTTCTTTGTATTACAGAGCACTGACTTCGAAACTCCGAGGCCATTTTTAATTTTAATAATCACCAAGTAATTAGTACGTTCAGCTGAGAAAAAGCCACTCGCGGTGGCTCTTTAATAGTTTTAGAAAAATCTTTATAAGTTTAAAGAACGAAAAGATATTGTGAGCCCATTCTGTTAAGCAAACTATTGAAATGGCCTGAGCTGAGCTTGAGCATTTCATTGTTGTAAGCGTGTACCGGCCTCTCACTGAGTTATATGAACTTTTTGACGTTGTTTTAGAAGTTTAGTTGTTTACAGCATGGTGTGTTTCCTGACCTAATGAAATTCAGTAGAGTCATACCAATATTTAAATCGGGTTGTACATTTGATCTCTAAGTCGCTGTGTATGTCTTTGGTAGACATTTTTTGTACTTGCCTATATATATCCATGCTTATAAGCAAGCAGAAAAAAATATTTTTGGGTTTTTGTGCGTTCTAGAAATACTCGATTATCATTACTTATTGATCGCCCCTCGTATATTCTGTTCGGTTCTGCCTATCGGTTGAGTACATCCTCCTTGCTTTTAATAAGGGTTATACCGTCGGCAGATTATAGAGGCACATTCGTAATGGATGTTGTACGAAGCAGCTTTTTAATTTCCCCACAAATTGATTAGGGGATGAAGTTGTCCGCGTCCGTAGGATTTACCACCTGTTCCTAGGCTCACCCTACACGTGTCCCCCGGGTGGTGCCAAACGGGCAACAACGACGAGCAACAGGCGGCGGTCAAATAACCTGTCTTATTAGGCATCCACAAGCCTAGAGGAACTAAATACCCTCTAAAAGCGTGGCAATAACACCCTGGAAAAGTGTTATGAGAATACCCTCCACATATTTAATGGTTAATGACAGATAACGAGAGTGATATGTCATGCGCTCCGGCTGACCCCCGGCGCTCTCCGGTACCCGGGCTTGGAGGGTGAGAAATTGGCTACCGAAGACTACATAGAAGTGGGTGACCAGGCTTCTATGCCAGTATATGCTACTGGTACCAATAAAAAATTAGTTCAACAAGCATTCCATCGAAGCTTTTTCTTGACCAGACCAAGAAGTGCTTCTCTCAGTAATATCACCACTCGCGAGAACCCACTTGATATCACCACTCGCGAGAACCCACTTGAATCCTCTGCTACATACACCACTAAAGAAGTAGAAAAGGAGCAAAATGGTCCGCCTGATTGGCAAAGGGTTCCCAGGCTTAGAAACCCAAAGCGAAGAAAAACGTCTATTTCACCATCTCCAGACATAATAGATACCAGCAACAGATTCCTACCTGTAGAAACGGTTAACAAAAGCGACAGTTTAAGTCAAATGAGAAAGATAAACAAACCACCACCAATTATTCTCTATGGAATTGACGATATCAACAAAGTAACAGAACTTCTAGTGACACCCACAGATAAATTGCAGTTTACGTACAAAATAGTTAACAGAACTCAATTAAGAATCAGCTGCGCTGATGTGGATACATATAAAAAAGTGATTACTGTAATTCGCGAAAACCAACTTATAGGCCACACTTTCAACAGAAAGGATGAGAGATGCCACATGCTGGTGATCAGAAATCTACATCATTCTACACCACATGATGCCATAAAAGCTGCTTTTGAGAATACTGGAAATAACATAACTGGAGAAATTATCAATTCCAAATACGGTGCTGACAAAAAGCCTACATCTACTTTTTTTGTCAATCTACTACCAGGACCTAACCTAAAATCAGCTAGGGATATTAAAGTAATATACCACCAGAACTTAGTGATAGAAGACCCAAAAAAACGCAATACTTTAGTACAATGCCAAAGGTGCCAACAATATGGTCATTCAAAAAATTACTGCATGAGGCCGTACAGGTGTGTCAAGTGTGCCCAACCACACAAAACAGCAGATTGCCCTAAGAAGGACCGAAACACCCCCGCGACATGTGCATTGTGCTTAGGTGCCCACCCAGCCAACTACAAAGGATGCGAAGTATACAAGGAAATTATATCTAGGAAATCCAGGAGACAAACATCTAATAACCTAATCTTGAAATCATCCAACGTAAACAAAAGCGAGACAGTTCCTACAACAACTGTACAAGAAAGAAAACACCCTTCAACACGCAAGACTTATTCCGAGGCTATAAAAAACCCTCCAGCCAAAAACGAAGAAACAGTAGAAAAGTCAATAGCTCACAACAAACTGGAACTCCTATTTGAGAAACAGTCTGAAAAAATCGACGTTATCCTACAACAAATGAGTACTTTACTAAGTCTCATCACAAACCTACTGGATAAATTAACAAAATGACGCCTCTTATAATTGCTGCATGGAACGTAAATGGGTTAGCACCAAATAAACATGAAGTTGAAGTTCTTATTCATGTCCATAAACTCGATATTCTACTTATATCTGAAACTCACTTTACGAATCAAAGCCTAATAAACATTCCTAATTACAACATATACACCACAAATCACCCGGATGGCACAGCCCATGGAGGCACGGCAATAATTGTAAGAAAATCAATAAAACACTACGAAATACCAGGATACAAAACTGAACATATCCAAGCTACTACTATCTCTATTCAGGATAAGATTGGAAACCTAAAGGTATCATCGGTGTATTGTCCGCCAAAACATAAAATAACTGAGGAGTTGTTCTCACATTACTTTGACTCCTTAGGTGCTCGATTTGTAATTGGAGGAGATTGGAACTCCAAGCATACACACTGGGGGTCGAGATTGATAACAACACGCGGGAGAGAGCTTAAGAAAACACTAGACAAAAAGTATCTGTCTGTAATTGCAACTCCCGAACCAACCCACTGGCCTTCAGACCCTAAAAGGCTGCCGGATATTCTCGATTTCTTTATAACGAAGTCTTTATCTTGTTTTACCAAAATAGCATCGTGTTTGGACGGCTCCTCAAATCACGTACCGGTTATACTCACTGTCAGCAATTCGGTTCTCTATTATGACAAAAAAACTATGTTATACAACAAATTCACAGACTGGGCATCATTTCGTGATATAGTCGAAAAACAATTGGTCCTTAAAGTCCCCTTAAAGTGCTCCGACGATATAGACAATGCCACTGAAATGTTGACTTGTGCAATCCAGACAGCTTGTTCGCAATGCACCCCTGAAATCGCCTTGGATAACAACAGGCAACAGGTAGTTCCAATAGAAATACGAGCAAAGATATTGGAAAAACGGAAAATTCGCAGAGTATGGCACACTAGTAGACATCCTTCGGATAAAACAAGATTTAATAGAGCCATAAAGGACTTGAAAGAGACGATTCTTTGTGCCCATAATGCAACAGCTGAGGCTTATCTAGAATCGTTGACTCCAACAGCTTCTACAAATTACTCCTTGTGGCGCACATACAAAAGTCGTGCTCGACCGCTGGTTCCGAAACCTCCGCTTAGAATCCAAGGTAACAAATGGATAAGAACAGAAGCAGAAAAGGCCGATGCTTTTGCCGAGCATTTATCAAAGATATTCTCACCTAATCCTAAGGAAGATAATGACGACGACTCATTTATACACAACACCCTGCATCAAGATCATCAACTGGATTTCCCGTTGCAGCCTACAACACCAAAAGAAATGGTTAAAAATATAAAATTGATGGATAATCGAAAGACACCAGGATTCGACCTAATAGATAAAAAAGTACTCGAGGAACTACCCCGCAAGGCATTTGTATTTTTAACTACTCTCTTCAACGCTATCATGAGAGTCGGCTACTTCCCTGCCACATGGAGAGTTTCTCAAATCATCATGATTCTGAAACCAGGAAAACCAGTGCACGACATAACCTCATACCGCCCTATTAGCTTATTACCTGTTCTGTCCAAACTGTTTGAAAAAAATTTTCTGTGTAGACTCTTGAAATCTATTCATGAGAGATCGGTAATACCCAAACACCAATTTGGATTTAGGGCACAGCATGCCACTATAGAACAGATACACAGAGTATGCAGTGTAATCCGCAGCGCCTATGAACGTAAAGAGTACTGCTCCTCAGCTTTTTTGGACGTCCACCAAGCTTTCGACAAGGTCTGGCATACAGGGTTACTTTTCAAAATTAAGACTCTCTTACCACATGCCTTCTATAGTATCCTGAAATCATACTTAACTGAAAGAATATTCCAAGTAAAAGAGGGTTCTGCTACTTCCGCATTTTATGATGTAAATGCCGGTGTACCCCAGGGATCTGTGCTTGGACCTATTCTGTATACAATCTTCACATCTGACGTACCAGTGATTTCTGGCGTTAGTGTGGCAACATTTGCGGATGACACAGCCATTATGGCGAACTCAAAATGTCCTAAACGAGCTTCTGATTTTCTGCAAAATCAGCTTAACGAGGTCGGTAAATGGTTGGATAAGTGGAGAATCAAAGTTAATGCTTTAAAGTCGTCACACGTCACCTTTACTCTTAGAAAAGAAAACTGTCCACCTGTTACTTTAAACAAACAACAACTTCCCCACAAGGATACGGTCAAATACCTGGGGATGCACCTAGATCGTAGATTAACCTGGAAAAAGCACCTCAAAAGTAAAAGGGATGAATTAAATTTAAATATAAGGGCCTTTACTGGCTTCTCAACAGGAACTCAAAACTATCACAGGACAACAAGCTATTGATCTATAAGACAGTCCTAAAGCCCATCTGGACATATGGTATACAGTTGTGGAGCTCAGCTTGTGATAGCAGTATACAGATAATCCAAAGAGCACAGAATAATATACTCAAAAAAATATCAAACTCGCCCTGGTTTATCAAAACCAGCGAGGTCCACGAACACCTAGCTTTTAATACTGTAAAGGACGAAATAGAAAAAAATATTTCCAAGTACAAAAAAAGATTGACCAATCACCCAAATCCACTGGCTGCACAATTGTTATCTCAAAACCCGACTAGCCAACTTAAGAGACGCAATATTTTTGGAGCTCAGTAACACGCTTTAGTCTAGACTTAAAGAGCTTAATCTAATGTGATACAAGCTCTACTCGTCATCTTCACGCAACAAATCTGCTCATAGTCACAAAAAGACTGATTGCACGATTATCGCAAAAAAAAAAAAAAAAAACAAATTGATTTGTATCAGCGAGCCACTGAACGTGCCGAGTCTTGTCCTGCCACCATTTGTCTTTTATTTCTCGTTCTTTCGGACTTTGGCACCCAAGATTCTTTTCATGTAGATCATTGGCATATTAGCATACTTATGCTAATGCCAATGATCTACGGTTGATGATATACAAGGTTGCCCAAGCTTCTGATATGGTGAGGGGCGAACGATCGTCTCCATTTACTGAGTTATTGTTGCCTATACTCTTTAGTATATCTGAGCCGAGATTACTCAAAGATCACACTTGATACACATTCCTTTGTACTCCTTGTAACCCAAGTAATATTTTAGGGTGTGCACATATTTTCCAAGAATGCAAGTTGTACTGAATTTCCTCGAGTAGACCCGCGCATGCTGGGTTGCGCATGCGGTGAGAGCGCCTGCTCAGTGGTGAGAGCGCCTGAACGGTTTCAGGAGGCGCGGGTTCGAATCCCGCTACGTTCAAATTTTTATACGTTTCCTTTAAATGTCTTTTTAACGTTGGAAGAATTGATATTGGTCTATAATTTTGAACAATTTCTTTAGATTCAATTTTATGTATAGGTACAACCTTTGCTAGTTTCCATTTCTCTGGAAATGTTCCAGAACGAAGTGAATAAATAATATGAACAGGCATTGAAAGCCTATCGGCACACTTTACGAGAAAAATTGGGGGAATGTTGCCTGATCCATATCCCTTTGATATATCTAATTTTTTAAGTGCTAAAACAATTGTAGAGTGAAGAGAAAGAATCCGAATTGTTAACCAAATCTTTCAAGTAAGTAGATGTACTAATGATATCTACAGTGTTTATATCGGGACAATATACTGATTGAAAATACGGGCCAAATAAATTGCAAATGTCATTTCCCTAACCCCATCTCTCATAATCACTGGATAAACACTAGTTCCATTTCGCTTTGTTTTAGTATAAGACCAAAAATACTTAGGCTGTAATTTTATTTTATTTTCGATACTATTAATATACGAATAGTAACATTGTTTAGATAGTATTTCACAGCGTTTACTACACAATCGAAGGGTAATTTTATCCATCGGATTTTGGTAGGTGTTAAACCTCTATATATTTATTTTTCTCACGAATGCGTCTTTCTAATATTTTACAACTCCAAGGTGATTTGGGACAACTCTTATTAATAATGGTTGGAACGAACGTATTTACAAGTTCATATAAAATATATTGAGCATTTCGTCGAGATTTGTGACATTTTTAAATAATTCATTCCAGTGTATTTTTTCTTATTCAATGTTTATGCTATCAAAGTCTACTGTTGATGATATACAAGGTTGCCCAAGCTTCTAATATGGTGAGGGGCGAACGATCGTCTCCATTTACTGAGTTATTGTTGCCTATTATACTCTTTAGTATATCTGAGCTGAGATTACTCAAAGATCACACTTGATACACATTCCTTTGTACTCCTTGTAACCCAATTAATATTTTAAGGTGTGCACCCAATTAATATTTTCCAAGAATGCAAGTTGTACTGAATTTCCTCGAGTAGATTTTATATTAACCCTGCAGTGGTCGCGCACCTAAATGAGACACGAGTGGTCGTGTGGACTACATACGTAGTCCATTTTCAAATTGAAATAACTTTTGTTATCTATATACTTTTTTTACTTTACTTGTGGGATTATAGTCAGTAAAGTATGCTTAACTGTATAAAATCAGCATAACATAGATATAACCTCTATTATATAACTATTAAACAAAAACAAAAATAGTTTTCTAAATTGGCATAAAAATAACAGGTTTCGTATTGATAGTGATGCCAGTCAAATATAGTTCTGAAAATTAATAATTTATAACATTTTCTACACAGGAAAGACACATGATCTCGAAACGATTCCCACAAATAAACTTTTTGCTGGCAGTGCACGATTTACAGGTGTTTTATTGAGTGCTCTTCCATAGTTGTGACAACGACGTACTTCATTATTTGACGTCATCTCTAAAGCTAATACTTGTTTTTCTTTGTCTGTAATACCTAGGAAATATTACATTTTTACTGTTGAAGACCTTGTCAATGAATTTGAGTTAATTCTTTTCCCAGTCAATGGTTTCATCCAACCTCATCTGATTGTCAACGAAAAATGACACACAGTTTTGAATGGCAGTGTTTTGCCTGACTATTCCGTTCGGACTAGGAGGAACAAACACTATAGTATGACTAAGGGTTCTTCCTCTGACCTGAAAAATTATCTTAGACCACATCGTGTCATCAACTATGGTGTAATAATCATCACGCTGCGATTTTCGCTAAGGTGGTTCCTCATTTTCAGAGCTTTCGCTGCCCCTTGACTCTGATATCTTGTTCCTGTTCTAATTCTTATTCGTGATTTTGCTCTTCTAAGTAATCTACTTCCTCATCCAAGCTAGACTTAGCTTGAGAACCGTCGATGTCGGCTTCTTGTTCTCTCAATCACGCCACTATCTGTGCAGCTTGTCGATCACCTAAGTTTATCCAAAAATTTAATGTTAGATCAATCTCCAATAAGATAACATAACAAAGTCATCAATCAATCATATTTATATTACATATTTATGACAATTTTAATATAAAATAAATGAAAGCAAAAAAGATACTAACAGGAAAAACACTTACGTAAGTGGTCGCGTGGACTACATATGTAGTCCAGGAACTTTGCAAAGCTACTAATGCACCTACGCATGATAGGCGCTTCCGATGCACTGAGTACTTCCCTGGATTAGTCATTTGAAAGTACCTAGCGCCACAAAAAACTAGCACTTGGCGTTTGCAAAATAAAACGGATTTTGTATCAGTGGACTACATATGTAGTCCGCGCGACCACTGCAGGGTTAACCCTTTCAGACCTGATTTTTTATTTTTTAGAATTTGTTTGAGCCGATTTTATTTCAGTTAGATATTCGCCTATTGAGCATGGAAAAACAAAAAAAAAATTGATTATTAGATTATTTTCCGAGAAAATTGATGTTTTCTTTATGTGATCAAATGTGGACATTCGGCCTAAGTGATTATAATAACTGATGTATGGGTATAATTAAACAAATAACAAATAGCTTGATTTTGGCCATTTTACATGAGTACATACATACATGAGTACATACATACATGAGTACATACATACATGAGTACATACATTATGGGATATTACCTACGTCAAAATATTATTACGATCTTTCTACCCGAAAAACGTTATTAAATGGACAAACGATGGAATTCATTTTTGCAGGCGTTGTAATCTACAAAATACCAAACGTCTACCTCCCAAACATTTTAAATACGGTATTGACAATAAGAACATTCTTCACTGTAACTTTTGTAAGACGCCAAGATACGTGTTTACGTAATTGCCTCGTAAAAGTAAAAAAAAAAAAATAGCAATGATATTTCATTAATTTATTGAATTATTATTCCTTTTTCTTCACCGTTAACTAAATGAATATTTGAATTTATTTTCTTTCGTTACAACATCGGGACGTAGGGAAAACACATGTTATAAATGATATAGACATAACGAGTTCTAACGTAAGAAATAAATGGGTTTAGTTTAAATACTACAAACATTGACATCAGATTCAAAAATGGTGGCGATTTTCTGTAAGACATTGGATTAACACAGCCGCATTAAATTCAGTTTCTGCCCCGTGAGATCGACCTATTAGCACAATCTATTACTTTGAAAGTATTATATTAACCAATCTTACTCATCACAATTTTGAAATTCTTATGTTTTTATGTTTAGAAAGAGAAATGACGCTTGCCAAAATAGGTGATATAAACATTTTTAATATTACAAATAGACTAAATTGAATCGGTTATTCTTTCGTGGTAGGTTTTTTTTTAAATAGGATCTAGGGTAACACTATAAGGTGATAAATAAATTTAAAAAATAAATAAATGTAAAATCACGTTTACGTGCTAATTTTTATTACTAAATATTTTATTAATCTGTTAACTATTGATTAGATAAAAAAAAAATCGTTGAGTTTTTCTGCCCATTTTTATTATTTCAGAGGCACTAATGTTCGTGCACCGGTGGTAAATTATTTGGCTTTGACTTTGTTAAAGTATCGCTAGTAAACTACTGAATAATCGCGGATTAGAAGCAAGTTATTTTTGCAGGACAGACCACTTTTTCGTAATGTCAACAAATATAGTCCCGACAATGTGTTAACAATTTAAATGTAAAGATTTAAATAATGACATAACGTCGTTTTAGGCAATTGCTTTAATTTTTCGTGTCGTATTGAATTTAGTGAACATTTGATTTTCTGTGAACATTTTTAATAAATTACTTTAATTGTAATAGAAAATTCGAACTGAAGGCGCCGGTCACGGCTAATGCATATTGCTGTCGTGGGGTAGCGACTAATGCATCATAGTCCCCCTTTATCAATTAACGAAACAACGTACTAAGTGGCAATAGACTCGCATTTAAGAGAAAAGATAACTTGTTAGTCTTAACACTCATTTTTAAGGAAGAGGGGAAGATTTTGAAAGATCAATATATGGCAGTTTATTATAGAGGGCATATGAGTGTAAAAAAATAAATAAATATCACTGATACAAACTCGAGACGTTGCATGTTGTTTTTGTTTAAAAAAAAAGACTTTAACTCACAAAACGACTCATTGCCTTAAATTCATAGACAGTGGACGTGTTTATAAAATTTTAATAAAATACAGGAAGGGCGAGCGGTTACAGCGTACATTCAAATTCCCTAACTGTTTATGCTTTGGCTGAAAATATAGACTAGTTTCACATCGAATAAAGATGTGATGATCAGTTGCGGCTCATAATAGATGCACTCTGCACATAATAGACATGTTAGGGTGAAAGTTTCCCGCCTACAAGGGAATGTCCTTGAGATCAGTGAAATTGAGCTCTTAAACATCTAGAATAGGAAAAATCTCTCAAAAAGAAAGTAAGAGAAACTTGCAAGAATGAGCACTATTATTCGCAATTTTGTTGACAACTCTATCGTGTGCAAAACATAGGAGCAATCATCGGGAGCCAGAATCATGTGAAATTGCACCATATTATATGAAGTTGTAGTTGTCATTTGTACACGTGGACATCATCAATAAATTAGGTAATCACGGTGACGAGTCCTCGGTACAGATTATAAATGCCTTTACTAAGTTTATTTCACTCTGCTTTACATATGATAAAAAAAAAAATTAAGCCAACATAGCGCTCTGGCAGCATTATAACAAGTTTTTCATATTTTTGTAAGCAGTAGTAATGGACAAATTGAACAACTTATCGTGATTAACATTTTAAGATTCCCAAATGGCATACCGTACCAAAAAGGCCTCTGCTGGCTATTAATTGCCATATTCGTACAATAATAGACGTAGCACCGCTCACGCTGCTTAGGAAACCTGTCGCTAAAACTATCGTACACTAGAGTTACCGAGACATGTCCTTCTGACTAACTCGCTTGGGATAAGACGTGAAAATTCATGTAAATAGTGATTCAATAGATTGTTATTCACTAGAGCGACTTCTTTAAAGTTTAACGTTCCTTATGAAGTTCACAGGTTCTCAAATGATAAAAAAAAAGTAGTTCGTCATCATGAGTGACCTCGTCGCGGTCGCACATGATCAACTGGGACGAGCCTGTCAACCCGGACTGCCACTCCGGCGGCCGTGTCGCCTCCAGAGGGTCAACCAGGTGTCCGGTGTCGACGCAGTTGTACAACCACTCGTCGCGCCCGGCACAGTACATGTAGAGTACTAATAGTGAAACAAATAAGGTGAGGATATTTCATTATGCTTGTCTTGCTTTACTTTTCCATTGGCATTTGTTACGTCATAGAATAAAAAAAAAACTTATGAAAAAATGAAATAAAAAGAAAAGTGCTATTGACGCGTGGAGTAGTTCAATAAGCCAAGTATTTAAAAGATGCTATTGGTGCATAAAGCAACCAATAAGCCACTTTTCCTATCCTAAAAGAATTATGATCCCCTGTGTACCACGGCGAACAGGACCGCCCAGAGCACAGCATCAACCTTGCTTCCTGCTTTCCCCAACCTATCCTTCTCTATAGATAATATGCTATTGACGTGTGGAGCCGTTCAATAAGCAAATTAATTAAAAGATGCTATTGTCGCGTGGGGCGACCAATAAGCCACTTTTACCTATCCTGAAAGAATTATGGTCCCTTGTGTACCACGGCGAACAAGACCGCCCAGAGCACAGCATCAACCTTACTTCCTCCTTTTTCCTCTGATCCTTACATTCATAGGGCCTCTGTTCTACACAGCAACAACCTCTCACCGACCTATCCTTCCCTATAGATACTGTGATACTGTTATCATGTAAAATGAACAGTATTATTACTGTTGTCATGTGGAATGAGCAGTAAATTAGTAATTACAATTATTTATTCTTACTGTTGTCATGTGGAGTGAGCAGTAAATTCATAAGTACAATTATTTATTCTTACTATCGTCATGTGAAGTGAGCAAGACATTCATAATTACAATTATTTATTCCTACTGTTTTCATATGTAATGAACAATAAGTTTATTATTACAATTGTTTATTATGCTAATTTTATGTGGAATGATTAGTACTTATCTTATTGTGTTCTTACGAATCTTTCCTTAAAAAAATAATAGATATTGTATTCTTACGAATTGTCAGTACTTATTGTAATACGTAGATTATTACAAACCTAAGTTTGTGAATTGTCTTGCTAAAACATGTTTATTCTATTTTTATAAATGAGGAGCGACGCTGAGCACGCGTTGCTCATCAGAATGGCCGTGTCGCCGCAATTATTATTTCAGTCAACTTATTTATTGTTTAAATATGCAACTGTGTAAATTATGTATTGGCAATGTTTTATTATTGCAAGTGGTAACACTGATATCAATGTCATTATTGGTAATTAATATTTGAGTATTTTAGAATAGTTAGAAGTAATTTTAAACGTTGTTTTGAATTTAGATTTATTTAGAAATTAAATTAAGAATTAATAAAATATTGTGAATACTAAAAGACAAGATCAATTCATCTTATGAAAAATAAGTAGTGTGGTTGACACCCGCTTATAAAGGAACGAATGTCTCTTTATACAGGCGTCATTTGTGTCTGAAGAGACAATTGACGATCTATCACTTGTTTTATTTAAAACATCAAAAATCATTGTTATTATTGGTAATTACTATTTGAGTGCTTTAGAATAGTTAAAATAATTTATTAAGTAATTTTGAACGTTGTTGTGAATTTAGATTTATTTAGAAATTAAATTGTAAGTTAATAAAATATTGTGAATACTAAAATGAACTATGTGAAAAAGAGTTGTGTGATTGACACCCGCTCATGGCGGGACGAATGTCTTTATAAAGGGCGTCATTTGTATCGAAAGACACAATTGACGGCCTATCGCTGAAAGGAAACATGTGAGTAAAATCTATTTAAGTTGTTTTATTTAAAACTGCGATTCTGTAATATTTATTGTTTAATTAATTTGCTAATAATTTTACTGTAATATTTACTGTTCAATTTATTATTATTATTATTTACTGTTCAAATAATTTGCTAATAATTTTACTATAGCTTTGCTTATGCGTATCGTTATTGTAATTATTAATCATTTATTATTGAAGTGTGTTTTCATGTTTTCGTTTATTCTTATGCTTGTAAAAAACAATATTAATAAGTATAGCTTATTACTTTGTAAAAGACATTTACATTTGAAAAGAGCAACTGCTGAGTTTCTTGCCGGCTCTTCTCACCAGAACTGCCTTCCGAGCCGGTGGTAGCTTTATGTTCATTCAAACTATTTAAAAGTGCTTTCAGAAATCTATTTCAATAAACATATTTTAAATCTGAATTTATTTTATTTCTACCTTGTTAAAATTATTATTTTTATCATAACTATTTAGAGTAAAACCAATGACCAAATGGTGGTCACAGGTTTTACTCGATTATTTTTTATATTTTCTCTGTGTCCTCTCCGACATATATAATTATTCTTTTAGTTTTTATTTTATTTATTTTTTTCTCCTCATTTAAGAATGCGTAGGTAGGTAAATGTCTCGACATCTTTGTAATATCAACGCATTTTAGTTTTGTATTTTAATCTATTGTGCGACACGCACGACATCGACTGCCACCGCGAGGTACCTGAGCCGTGAGCGCACCCTAGACTTGTTTTATATCTCAATTTTTTTTTACACGTTATAATTGTCGGCCATTGTCAATGTCGTTCGCTTGACGTACAGCAATAACTTGAGTGATCACTGAAAATCAGCGCTGTCGTTTCTGGGAATTTCACACATAGATTATTATTTTAAGTAAATAGAAAATATATATATATATATATATATATATATATATATATATATATATATATATATATATATATATATATATATATATATATATATATATATATATATATATATATATATTCTTACATCAACACCCCACCAAAGGGGCGGGGACTAGCTCAAAAGTATAAAAACAAGCTTGGCACCGGACTTGGGCTCTCTTCTTGGTTAGCTTTCAATAGGATCGGTCGTGTTGGGTCGTACTTGTTATCATAATAAGTCGTATAGTTAATTAGTGGTTAATTACTTTGTAATAGTTGATTTGTATTAGTTAAGGTTCTAATAAATTTTATTTTTAAAAAGTCATTGGTTCATTCATTTTTAAAATCAGAAGTGGGATTCACTTGTGCTCACAAATTTATTTAAATTAATTTTTACCTCCATTTTACAAATCCAGTCGCCAATTGTGGCCAGTCGTGGCCCAGTGGCACAAAAGTGTGACTGTAAGCGACTGGTTGTGGGTTCGATTCCCACTCGAGGAGTGGAAATTATATTTCCATTTTCTTCGCTCTGGTGTCGAGGTAAAGCGCGGCGTTAAGTTCCGCCACTTAACACGCAAGCCTCTGAATTCGGCGGAAAGTGGGGAACGGAGTGTCTTAACACTAGGTTCCCTCTGCCTACCCTGTTGTATGCGGGATATAGCGTGAAGCTATTTATTTATTTATTTATTTTACAAATCGTTTGTTTTCCAAAGATTTTATTTTTCTATTTGCATTCTACCTCCATATTGTGAATCATTTGTTTCTTTTTGTATATTTGATTATTTTTGTGGCTCAAAATGCCATCATCATCACGGTGCCCTGAAAGGTTTTTTGATTCGCCTCGTCGGAGGGCGATGCAAAGCAGATTACAACTCCACAACCACTGGTCTCGTTCGCGATCTCGTGTAGATAATTGTTGCTCGCGGGTCGTTTAGATCAGTGTCATTCACGTTTGCATAATAGTCGATAGTGATCTGGTAGTAATTATCGCAGATATCGTTCGGGTAATAGCCACACTAGATCTAGCAGTATTGGGTACCGTTTGTGTTCTCGAAATAATGATCGTTATCAGTCCGAGTCCAAGGGCAGTAAATGTAGATCGCGTTTGCGTTGTAATCGTTCTCGAAAAAAAAATGTTTGCTCTGATAGATAGGTAGTCCTAAACATATCCAAGACTTTATCAAAAGAGCGCTAGGGTCTATAATGTCGTGTTTAAATGCAATTGAGGTGAACTCGAGGGGTAACATGCTGTCCTCCTTACCTGCTTGTCCCAGCACATCTCAGAGCATTAGTGTATCAATGCCAGCAACTCAAGTGCTAGCAGATGCACTACAGAGTATCGTAAAATTCTCAAAGTCTACAAATCATTATGTTTCGAATTATGATCCAACTATTGATAGTTTTGAGGTGTGGTGCGACGAAGTGGAGCGCGCGCGGTTAACTAATAACTGGGGATGATTGTCGCGAGTTACGCTTTGACTGTTCAAAGGAGACTCTAAAATCCGGTAGAATGAGTGCTGTGTAACTAGTAATCCACTAGTAATTGTTCTTGGTCAAACTTCATGAAAGTATTTAAGTCCCTCTACCCGTAAAACACGGATTACGCCGAAATACTTAGTGAAGTCATAAATGCTTCATCTGATAAGTATCCTACTTATGCGAATACGCGCGGTGGTCACTGTTACATTTGCAAATAGTTACATCTGCAAATAGTCTAAGCAACGATCATAGGGTGTTTATTGTCATTAGAGGCATAAATGATGTTTAGGTGAAATATCAAATAGTAGTGCCAGTAAGGATTGCTGAAACATTTCGCGGGTCAGTGTAAAGAAATGTATTGTGTGTTAAAAGGTGTTAGTGATTCCGAAATCGTAACCCGGGAATATATTAGTCTGATAGTAGAATTTCGTGACATTTCACTTGACGTAGATTTTGTTATTGTTCCCGTGTCTTACATGAACACTCCTATCATAATTGTGACTGATGTTTTAATCGTAATGAGGTGACGTATGTTCAAACGAAAGACAAGTCTTATCTAAAGCATAAATCCAACGTGGTAGTAAATTTGGTTCAGGTTACACTTAATAAAATTAATCCACCCCTTCAGGGAGAAGAGTTCAGCTCCTTCATGACGAGTTCTCTGCATAATTCATTTCTGGAATTGCTAACACAACAGTAAATACAGGTTCGATGTCCATTAATCTAACTAGCGACATGCCTATAGCTTATCATCCATACCGACTGTCGCATCAGGAAAAACTTAAGGTCAGCGATATAGTTTAAGATTTGTTAGACAAGGGCACCATTAGGGATTTAATTTGGAGTACGCGACTCCAATCGTATTAGTCAAAAAGAATGACGGTTCCGATAGAATGTGTGTTGGCTTTCGCGCATTCAATTGCATTACCTCTAAAGATAGATACCCTCTTCCGTTGCTCGAGGACCACATTGATTGTTTTGGTATAGCAAAATTCTTGACATGGCATCTGGTGTCCATCAGATACACATTGATGAGGGTTTCCTTTACAAAATGGGCTTTGTAACGCACGTGGGACGTTCTTAAGCATACTTTTCGGATTATGTAACTCTCTCATAGTTTGTGAAGATTCATCGACGCCGGTAACGTTCTTGTATATATTGACGATGTTTTAATCCTTAGCCAGACCAATAGGGTATTACATTGTTGCGAGAAGTTCTCATAGCCCTTACTGATGCAGGGTTTTCGATAGATCACCAAAAGTGTATCGCGACTTACCAAAAAGGATGTCAAATTTGAATGGGGTCATGAATAAGAAAATATTCGACAGTACATAACTGACCAACTAATAAACGAACCGATACTTGCAATTTTCGACCCAAGTCTTTTTACCGAAGCTGCGATATTTTGGGTTAGGCAATATTAGTGAAGCAGATTTAGTGGTCCATCAGTTTGTATGGATTTGGATTTAGTGGTCCAGCACTTCAATAGTGATAGGGACTAATGTTCTGAACCGTTATGGGGTAATGTATGCACACGCGGAAATACTTTCGGTGAAGAACTACGTCTACTGTGCTACACTTCACTTGATGCCATGAGTGCTGCACTGTTGAGGTGCGCTGCTGAGGTGCACTAATGTGGTGCGCTGCTGTGCCGCACTCCTGTGGTGCGCTGCTGTGCCTCACTCCTGTGGTGCGCTGCTGTGCCGCACTCCTGTGGTGCGCTGCTGTGCCGCACTCCTGTGGTGCGCTGCTGTGCCGCACTTCTGTGGTGCGCTGATGTGCCGCACTTCTGTGCTGCGCTGCTGTGCCGCACTCCTGTGGTGCGCTGCTGTGCCGCACTCCTGTGGTGCGCTGCTGTGTCGCGCTGCTGTGCCGCGCTGCTGTGCCGCGCTCCCGTGGTGCGCTGCTGTGCCGCGCTGCTGTGTCGCGCTCCCGTGAGGCGCTGCTGTGTCGCGCTTCTGTGGTGCACTGCTGTGCTGTGTTCCTGTGGTGCACTCTTGTGGTGCGCTGCTGTGCTGCGCTCCTGTGCCGTGCTCCTGTGGTGCGCTGTTGTGCCGCGTTCCTGTGACAGGGCTGGGTGTTGGACAACAACGCTGGGTCATAGACGTCGAGTGGCATACAGCCCAAGTTTATCACTTTGTGTTCATACGTATGTTGTCGGATGTGCGGTGAATTGATGCCAGACACTTGTCGGGCTTTCTTCGATAGCGGCGAGTTTTTGTGAATGAAAATCCTTGGGTGAATACTTAAGGTGTTTCATGTCACTATGTTTCATTCAGCTATGGCTATGTTGCTTTAGGAAAAAAAAAATGTTTTCCGTTTGCAAGTGGTCTGCGTACGCTGGCTCACCACAAGGTGTGTTACAGTTGACGTAGCATCATGTTGCGAGAATAGTGCTATGTTACCTAACTGTAAGTAACGGTTTTGCATTAACGTGGTGTCAGCTAAAAAGCGGCCATGTCAATAACGTGGTATCAGCTAAAAAGCGGCCATGTCAATAACGTGGTGTCAGCAATGCGCGGCCATGTCAATAACGTGGTGTCAGCAATGCGCGGCCATGTCAATAACGTGGTGTCAGCAATACGCGGCCATGTCACCTTTGTAAGTGGTTGGTATGCCACGTTACTCATTTAATAATTGTTGATGTATTACGGGTGATGGAAGTCCGGAATTCTTTCACACGGGATTCATCTTAGAATCTTTAATTGATTTGTTTCTACTTGTTTTGCAACTGAAGCTATTTATGAAACTAAATTAGGCTAGAAAGTTGTTTGAACAAGAGTGCACGCTTGTTCAAACATGTCTTAATTTTATAAATTTTGCTTGGCTTTATTGAATTCGCTTCAAATGGTTTCAAGTTGTTACAAAATAATTGTAGAAAACTAACAAGATCATATGATTTAAATGTTACAGATGACGAAGAGCGTCAATATGCTGGCGGAGTGGTCGAGGACGACACACATGCAGGAACGGCCGTCTTACATGAACACCCCACCAATCTTACATCAACACCCCACCAAAGGGGCGGAGACTAGCTCAAAAGTATAAAAACAAGCTTGGGACCGGACTTGGGCTCTCTTCTTGGTTAGCTTTCAATATGATCGGTCGTGTTGGGTCGTACTTGTTATCATAATAAGTCGTATAGTTAATTAGTGGTTAATTACTTTGTAATAGTTGATTTGTATTAGTTAAGGTTCTAATAAATTTTATTTTTAAAAAGTCATTGGTTCATTCATTTTTAAATATATATATATATATATATATATATATATATATATATATATATATATATATATATATATATATATATATATATATATATATATATATATATATATATATATATATCTATATATATATATATATATATATATATATATATATATATATATATATATATATATATATATATATATATAATGAATCAGAAGCGGTTTTACTTAAAAAAAATATATTTCACAACAAAAACATACAAAAGATTGAAATAAAAATCACATTTTGAATAATTAACTTGATTAGTACTAAATATTACAAGATTTCAAAATTAACAATAAGCAAATCGTAATAATTGACAAAAAATAACAAATCGGAATAACAAAGTAAACAACACGTCCGTTCAGCACAACGACCAAAAACAAAGTGACCCCGAGTCGACCACGCTGCCTGTTTTTATAGGGTATCGGTTTTTTTTGTTAATAAATGCAAATCTAATACGGCCTCTCCTGACATAATGACCTCCACGTCAGGCTCCTTATTCTCAGAAGGTGTAGGAACCAACCTTGGCGGAGATCTCATTTGTTCAGTGTGGGATCTCATTTGTTTAAAGAAAATCGAAAGTAAATTGTGTACTGGTTATGGTAGATGATTTTAATAAATATATCACTATACATGCTGTGAAAAATACCAAAACTAAATCTACTCTTAAATAATTAAATAAATATGTTATTTTATTTGGAGTTCCATTTTGCGTAATTAGTAATAAAGATTCGTCTTTTACTAGTAAGAATTTTTAATTTGACAAACAAGAAATGCGTTAAATGTAGCCGCTACACCAAGCAAATGATCAGGTAGTGTTACAACTGCACAATTTTAGAATCATCAGCCGAAAAAAATTAAACGATACTAATATCGTTATCGTTATTGACTAATCAATAAAATAAATGTGGCAAACATTTAAAAGAAATTCAATTAGGATTAAATACAGCGATAAATGATATGACTGGAAAAAGCTCTTCGGAAATTCTATTTGGGTTAAGCATACGTATTAAAGGTAGAATAGTTATATAAAGGTGATAAGTTGTGCAATGATGGCAATACAATTCAAGATGTCAAAGAAGTTAGGAAAGAAGTAAATTTAAGGATAACTAATGAACAAAAACTACACGAAAATAGATTTAATTAAAAATGTACAAATGTTAAAAAGATAATATAGATGACCTAGTTAGAATTAAACGTGGTATTTTTGACAATAAAAGGAAATCTAAAAAAAAAACTGGTGGCGAAATTTCATAGATCGTATAAAATTAAAAAAATGTATATATTGGAAAATGAGGGAAATGTGGTAAAAAACTCACTATGAACGTATATTGTCAGTTAATAAAATATTTCCTTGGGTATCTTATAATTATTTAAATGATGCTTGATAATGACTCTACTACTTTATTCCCATACGCAGATGTAAATAATGATAATTATTGACACGTATGTTAATGTAAAAAAATAGTGATGGCGTAGGTAATGATAGTAATGACGAAATTGTTAATAATAGTGTCGAAAATAGAATAATAAATTGCGATGAATTTAATCATGTTAGTGATGCTATGAATTGATGATGTTGTGAGAGTGATGATGTTGTAAAAGTGATGGAATTGTGAAGTAAATTGTGATAATGTTACAATGTTACTTGATGAAATAATGAGTAAGTTCGGGTGCACATGAGACTGATGAGTCAAATGATGAGTGCACCTGAGCTTGCATGATAATCTGTTCACACATGAGGCCGATAAGCCAACTAAAGGAGTGAAACAGATTAAAATGAGAAATGAATATGAGTGTGGGTCCGGTACACATGAGACTGATAAGTCGGTTGATGAGTGTACCTGGCTAGCACGACAATCTGTTCACATTTGAGGCCGATAGGCCAACTAAAGGAGTGAAACAGATTGAAATGAGGAATGAATATGATAGTTTAGTAATGAATTGTAATGTGTGGGTCCGGTACACATGAGACCGATTAAGTCAAATATATAAGTTAAATAATGAGTGTACCTGGCTAGCACAACAATCTGTTCACACATGAGGCCGATAAGCCAACTAAAAAGGAGTGCAACAGATATTTTGTATTAAGTTACTATATATTTTTTTTATTATTGATTTATATAATTTTACATTTTTTTTTTATATAATTGTTGGAACAATTAAATTTCAAGATGGCCGGAAGTAATAATGTTGTATAATATAGTATTATTTTTTTTTCTTCGAGAGGACTCGAATTTACAGGAAGGCCGAGCTGTTAGCTTAAATAAATTTTATAATGTTTAATTTAATGCTTTAGCGAATTTTATAATGATTTGTTATTATAGATTATATTATACTTTTTATATTACTCACTATAGTTGCTTATTTGATTTGTGAAACATAATTAACGTACTTTGTATAAAATATTACTTGTCAATATAGTTGCTGATTTGAGTTATTTTGTAAACTATAAAAGACGGCAAACCAATAGTGGCAGGGTTCATTCTTTTCTTGACAAGCTAAGTACAGCTAGTGATTTTGTGATACTGTTTGTTAATAAGCTGTTTTATTTGGTGGAACTACTGAAGAATTCCTTATACATACCTTGTATATTTTGGTGTACCAGTATCATAACAAATTGTATTTTTTATTACATTATTTTTTTCTCTGATATTTATCATCACATAATAAACTGATAGAGACTGCTTCTATTGTCTTATTATTAGCCTACCCATTAATATTAAAAGGGTCAGGTGAGGTACCCAGGAACTTCGTAAACAATTTTATTCTCAGGTAATATATTCCGAAGGAGATAGCTACAAAGAGGGGAACGGAGTTTTTATCGGACACAATGAAAGATGTTTGTAAACTTTTGCATATTAACAAGCTGCAGTCTACCGCTTATCATCATCAAAGTATCGGTGCCCTGGAGAATTCTCACAAACATCTAGGTAACTATTTGCGAATACAGACAGGCAATCACTCAGAAGCTTGGAGCATGTGGTGTTTTTCATATATACGGCAGTACATACGGAGACTAAGTTCACTCCCTATGAGTTGATGTTCGGTAAGAAATGTATTTTACCATCTAATTTGCGATCAGCAAAAGTTGATCCTTTGTAGAACTTTTATAATTATCCTTTAGAACTCTAATTCAGATTACAAACGTCACAAAAAGTCACCTAGCGGTTCTCTCGAATATCTTTTTTTAGAACTGTTATTGCATCACAAAAAAGTTCTTCTTGGAGTACTTTATTCACCGAACCGATTTTGTTCTGAGTAAATAATTCATTTAAAATTTCTTTATTAAATTTTGTTTAAATTGTACTAATTTAACTAGAATATGTGCCTGTGATTACATTCTGCCTGCCAGTTGTCCTTTAAAATAAAACAAACTACAGTTCATGCAATGAAAAATACTTTGGAAGAGTTAACTGTTCACTTTAATACCAGGATGATGGAATTCCAAAAACAATTAAACAGCTCTGGTTCTACCACAACTAGCCCAACTTCAGGCATACAGATGCAGTTCAACGCATTCCGCTCTTTTGTTGTGACAGCACTAGAAAATGTGCAGTTGCAAGTGGAATTGCTGACAAAACAGTTTGATGCAATGAAGATGCAGTTAAGACAGAAAATGTTATTGCTGCATGGTGTTCCAGAGGTTGCAAATGATGATATTTCTAAATGTGTATATATATATATATATATATATATATCTCTATGATCTCCTTTCTCTGAAATGACTGACTTACATGGGGCAAGACAGCTTTGGAAAGAAAGGGTGCCTAAATATATTATTAGATGACAATTGGATTTATTAAAAAAACTGCCGATACCCTATAAAAACAGGCAGCGTGGTCGACTCGGGGTCACTTTGTTTTTGGTCGTTGTGCTGAACGGACGTGTTGTTTACTTTGTTATTCCGATTTGTTATTTTTTGTCAATATTACGATTTGCTTATTGTTAATTTTGAAATCTTGTAATATTTAGTACTAATCAAGTTAATTATTCAAAATGTGATTTTAATTTCTATCTTTTGTATGTTTTTGTTGTGAAATATATTTTTTTTTAAGTAAAACCGCTTCTGATTCCTAAAATCAGAAGTGGGATATGATACTGCGCCCATACTAGCTATTTTTCAAATTACTTTCCTATACTGAAAATTGTTATTTTTATACGTTCGTGAAGCACAAAAACTAAAGGCAAAGTACCCTCTTATTTGTCTGGAACTGTGTTAGTATCGTACACGTAAATAGTTTCGATAAAATTAAAATATGGGTCGATCGTTGCGAACCCCATCCCGTGAACGACGCTATCATAGTCCCAGTGCTCAGCGTTCACACCGCAGGAGGTCTACCAGAAGGGGTTTACGTAGTTCATCACGTGGATATACACCACCCCGAACTGAGAGATCGCTATGAATCCAGAATCCTCTAACCGGAAATCAAGGCTAGAAATACTTAGGCAGAGGACGGACGAACGGCTACAGAAAAATCAATCACAGCAAGATGCTGTCATTAATAAAGATCGAAGGCCTTCGCGTGTATTTCAGAAAGAAAATCTCGTTTTCGTCATTAAATATACTCAGTCCCTGGGCAAGTTAGACCCTGGTATGCGGGGTCCCTTGGAAGGGCGAATGGACCCCTGAGACATGCGCTGCATTTTTTGAATATATATATATATATATATATATATATATATATATATATATATATATATATATATATATATATATATATATATATATATATATATATAGATATATATATATATATATATATATATATATATATATATATATATATATATATATATAATGAATCAGAAGCGGTTTTACTTAAAAAAAATATATATATACAAAAGATTGAAATAAAAATCACATTTTGAATAATTAACTTGATTAGTACTAAATATTACAAGATTTCAAAATTAACAATAAGCAAATCGTAATAATTGACAAAAAATAACAAATCGGAATAACAAAGTAAACAACACGTCCGTTCAGCACAACGACCAAAAACAAAGTGACCCCGAGTCGACCACGCTGCCTGTTTTTATAGGGTATCGGTTTTTTTTTGTTAATAAATGCAAATCTAATACGGCCTCTCCTGACATAATGACCTCCACGTCAGGCTCCTTATTCTCAGAAGGTGTAGGAACCAACCTTGGCGGAGATCTCATTTGTTCAGTGTGGGAAGAGGATTTTCCAGACTCATCCAATTGTCGATTTGTATTTAAACTGACGTATTCGGTTAAGTCTGAAACACACATAATTTTCTCATTTTACAGAAAACATAAAATAGTCTGTAATTAAAGAACATTTCGGCTTATGAACAATGCACTGTTCATAAGTCAAAAGTTCAACCCCAGCAAGTAAGAAAACAGTAAAGCTAAAAATAGAAATATGCACTGAGAACTTACAAGGCAACTACCCAAGCCTCTCAGTGACTCTTCGGTATGGATCCCTACCGAAAAGCTTTCACATTGGGGAAAAAGAGGTTGTACTCCCCCAATGACTCTCCGTGTAACGGAAAGATTTCACACCAGGGGAAAAGAGTATAAGATACTCCTCTGATGACTTTTCGCGAAAAGCTTTCACAAGGTACCTCTAAGGTACATAAGACAAGGTATCTCAAAAAAAAACAGATACATAAAAGTAGGTGCACACCTTCACAAGGTACCTCTAAGGTACATAAGACAAGGTATCTCAAAAAAAACAGATACATAAAAGTAGGTGCACACCTTCACAAGGTATCTCTAAGGTACATAAGACAAAGTATCTCTAAAAAAAAACAGATACATAAAAGTAGGTCAACGCACAGCGCACCCCTTCAAAAAATGCAGCGCATGTCTCAGGGGTCCATTCGCCCTTCCAAGGGACCATATATTGTGCTGCCGCAAATGTAGTTTTTCCATACGATCCAGCAAGTAATTTAAGTTCATATCGGGCATTACACAACACGTCGACAACCTTATAAGGACCCCGCATACCAGGGTCTAACTTGCCCAGGGACTGAGTATATTTAATGACGAAAACGAGATTTTCTTTCTGAAATACACGCGAAGGCCTTCGATCTTTATTAATGACAGCATCTTGCTGTGATTGATTTTTCTGTAGCCGTTTCGTCCGTCCTCTGCCTAAGTATTTCTAGCCTTGATTTCCGGTTAGAGGATTCTGGATTCATAGCGATCTCTCAGTTCGGGGTGGTGTATATCCACGTGATGAACTACGTAAACCCCTTCTGGTAGACCTCCTGCGGTGTGAACGCTGAGCACTGGGACTATGATAGCGTCGTTCACGGGATGGGGTTCGCAACGATCGACCCATATTTTAATTTTATCGAAACTATTTACGTGTACGATACTAACACAGTTCCAGACAAATAAGAGGGTACTTTGCCTTTAGTTTTTGTGCTTCACGAACGTATAAAAATAACAATTTTCAGTATAGGAAAGTAATTTGAAAAATAGCTAGTATGGGCGCAGTATCATATCCCACTTCTGATTTTAGGAATCAGAAGCGGTTTTACTTAAAAAAAATATATTTCACAACAAAAACATACAAAAGATAGAAATTAAAATCACATTTTGAATAATTAACTTGATTAGTACTAAATATTACAAGATTTCAAAATTAACAATAAGCAAATCGTAATATTGACAAAAAATAACAAATCGGAATAACAAAGTAAACAACACGTCCGTTCAGCACAACGACCAAAAACAAAGTGACCCCGAGTCGACCACGCTGCCTGTTTTTATAGGGTATCGGCAGTTTTTTTAATAAATCCAATTGTCATCTAATAATATATTTAGGCACCCTTTCTTTCCAAAGCTGTCTTGCCCCATGTAAGTCAGTCATTTCAGAGAAAGGAGATCATAGAGAGATATATATATATATATATATATATATATATATATACACACATTTAGAAATATCATCATTTGCAACCTCTGGAACACCATGCAGCAATAACATTTTCTGTCTTAACTGCATCTTCATTGCATCAAACTGTTTTGTCAGCAATTCCACTTGCAACTGCACATTTTCTAGTGCTGTCACAACAAAAGAGCGGAATGCGTTGAACTGCATCTGTATGCCTGAAGTTGGGCTAGTTGTGGTAGAACCAGAGCTGTTTAATTGTTTTTGGAATTCCATCATCCTGGTATTAAAGTGAACAGTTAACTCTTCCAAAGTATTTTTCATTGCATGAACTGTAGTTTGTTTTATTTTAAAGGACAACTGGCAGGCAGTATGTAATCACAGGCACATATTCTAGTTAAATTAGTACAATTTAAACAAAATTTAATAAAGAAATTTTAAATGAATTATTTACTCAGAACAAAATCGGTTCGGTGAATAAAGTACTCCAAGAAGAACTTTTTTGTGATGCAATAACAGTTCTAAAAAAAGATATTCGAGAGAACCGCTAGGTGACTTTTTGTGACGTTTGTAATCTGAATTAGAGTTCTAAAGGATAATTATAAAAGTTCTACAAAGGATCAACTTTTGCTGATCGCAAATTAGATGGTAAAATACATTTCTTACCGAACATCAACTCATAGGGAGTGAACTTAGTCTCCGTATGTACTGCCGTATATATGAAAAACACCACATGCTCCAAGCTTCTGAGTGATTGCCTGTCTGTATTCGCAAATAGTTACCTAGATGTTTGTGAGAATTCTCCAGGGCACCGATACTTTGATGATGATAAGCGGTAGACTGCAGCTTGTTAATATGCAAAAGTTTACAAACATCTTTCATTGTGTCCGATAAAAACTCCGTTCCCCTGTTTGTAGCTATCTCCTTCGGAATATATTACCTGAGAATAAAATTGTTTACGAAGTTCCTGGGTACCTCACCTGACCCTTTTAATATTAATGGGTAGGCTAATAATAAGACAATAGAAGCAGTCTCTATCAGTTTATTATGTGATGATAAATATCAGAGAAAAAAATAATGTAATAAAAAATACAATTTGTTATGATACTGGTACACCAAAATATACAAGGTATGTATAAGGAATTCTTCAGTAGTTCCACCAAATAAAACAGCTCAGTAACAAACAGTATCACAAAATCACTAGCTGTACTTAGCTTGTCAAGAAAAGAATGAACCCTGCCACTATTGGTTTGCCGTCTTTTATAGTTTACAAAATAACTCAAATCAGCAACTATATTGACAAGTAATATTTTATACAAAGTACGTTAATTATGTTTCACAAATCAAATAAGCAACTATAGTGAGTAATATAAAAAGTATAATATAATCTATAATAACAATCATTATAAAATTCGCTAAAGCATTAAATTAAACATTATAAAATTTATTTAAGCTAACAGCTCGGCCTTCCTGTAAATTCGAGTCCTCTCGAAGAAAAAAAAATAATACTATATTATACAACATTATTACTTCCGGCCATCTTGAAATTTAATTGTTCCAACAATTATATAAAAAAAAATATGTAAAATTATATAAATCAATAATAAAAAAAAATATATAGTAACTTAATACAAAATATCTGTTGCACTCCTTTTTAGTTGGCTTATCGGCCTCATGTGTGAACAGATTGTTGTGCTAGCCAGGTACACTCATTATTTAACTTATATATTTGACTTAATCGGTCTCATGTGTACCGGACCCACACATTACAATTCATTACTAAACTATCATATTCATTCCTCATTTCAATCTGTTTCACTCCTTTAGTTGGCCTATCGGCCTCAAATGTGAACAGATTGTCGTGCTAGCCAGGTACACTCATCAACCGACTTATCAGTCTCATGTGTACCGGACCCACACTCATATTCATTCCTCATTTTAATCTGTTTCACTCCTTTAGTTGGCTTATCGGCCTCATGTGTGAACAGATTATCATGCAAGCTCAGGTGCACTCATCATTTGACTCATCAGTCTCATGTGCACCCGAACTTACTCATTATTTCATCAAGTAACATTGTAACATTATCACAATTTACTTCACAACTCCATCACTTTCACAACATCATCACTCTCACAACATTATCAATTACATCACATAGCATCACTAACATGATTAAATTCATCGCAATTTATTATTCTATTTTCGACACTATTATTAACTATTTCGTCATTATTATCATTACCTACGCCATCACTATTTTTTTACATTAACATACGTGTCAATAATTATCATTATTTACATCTGCGTATGGGAATAAAGTAGTAGAGTCATTATCAAGCATCATTTAAATAATTATAAGATACCCAAGGAAATATTTTATTAACTGACAATATACCTTCATAGTGAGTTTTTTACCACATTTCCCTCATTTTCCAATATATACATTTTTTTAATTTATACGATCTATGAAATTTCGTCACCAGTTTTTTTTTTAGATTTCCTTTTATTGTCAAAAATACCACGTTTAATTCTAACTAGGTCATCTATATTATCTTTTTAACATTTGTACATTTTTAATTAAATCTATTTTCGTGTAGTTTTTGTTCATTAGTTATCCTTAAATTTACTTCTTTCCTAACTTCTTTGACATCTTGAATTGTATTGCCATCATTGCACAACTTATCACCTTTATATAACTATTCTACCTTTAATACGTATGCTTAACCCAAATAGAATTTCCGAAGAGCTTTTTCCAGTCATATCATTTATCGCTGTATTTAATCCTAATTGAATTTCTTTTAAATGTTTGCCACATTTATTTTATTGATTAGTCAATAACGATAACGATATTAGTATCGTTTAATTTTTTTCGGCTGATGATTCTAAAATTGTGCAGTTGTAACACTACCTGATCATTTGCTTGGTGTAGCGGCTACATTTAACGCATTTCTTGTTTGTCAAATTAAAAATTCTTACTAGTAAAAGACGAATCTTTATTACTAATTACGCAAAATGGAACTCCAAATAAAATAACATATTTATTTAATTATTTAAGAGTAGATTTAGTTTTGGTATTTTTCACAGCATGTTTAGTGATATATTTATTAAAATCATCTACCATAACCAGTACACAATTTACTTTCGATTTTCTTTAAACAAAGGAATCAACATGGTCTATGTGAATGCTTATGGCTAATGGCTTATTCACTTTCAGATTTGGATGGAGCATACCCCTTTTTTTCGGTCGGTGTTTTGTGATAATTACGAGTACATTCATGAAAAGATTAAACATTTTTTTAAAGTTTTCTTTATTTTCACGATTTTTTTTTTCGAAAGTTTTATCTGTCAAAGTGTTCTAAATCGTCATGGTTTTTTCCTTAAACAAATTGCATGTTACTCTATAAAGTTCACCCATTTTAATGCATTATTCAAAATTCTACAATCCTTTTATAATCTTATATTTTTTTGTAAATATCATTTTAATGTCTTCCAATATACGTTTTATGCTTAAAATTTCGTCATCAATGTTTTGTATTGTAATCCTCCGTTTCTACTACCAGAATACGCAACATTGTTCTTCTGAAATAGCTATAGTGTTCCTACTTGATAACTGCATGAAAAATACGAATCCCAAGTCTGTATTTAATAACGCAATCTTATTCCTAACGTTAAATTTAATGTTATATTAAAATTTGTATATCCACCCAGTTTGTAGTTTTGATCCTCATTGCTAGGCAAAGAATAAGGCTCCTTCATAGTTTCCGCATTCACCGCTCGGGAATTAAGTTTTATTCTTCACGAAGATAATTAGACTTGTGCAAGTGGATGATGATTCAGTAACAATCCCACCCTTTAACGTTTCCTGTATCATACCTTTTACTTTGTTTTTTTTTATGTAACCTAATCTATATGTCCTACATAAAACTGATTAAGAATATTCAAAGTTAATTGTCATTTCTGTTAAATAAGTAAGACCTAAATCTGACAAACTAAATGTAAAGTATGTATTATTTTGAAATTTTTTTTTTATTTGATCTCTTCCTTGATGACATTTTGAAGCCTGATCGTTTCTATTTTATTTACGTTATTGTATTAACATAATTCGAACTCTAGTAATTAACAAAACTTTTTGGCAAATTCATCAATTGTTTATTTAAGTTCATTAAAATAATATATCCGGTTCCTTTATTAATTTAAAATAATATAAACCAGGTAAAATACAATATTTTAAGATGTTTTCAGCAATAGTTTTACAATTTGACTTATTATGTAAAATTAATTTTTGTGCGTTTTAATAATTACAATACTATTTTGCAATTTCTGTTAAACTGCGATTTAATAGAATAAAACGTTTTAATATTCCATTTTGTACTATAAAATTTCATCAATTTACATGTTAAAATGTAAATGAACTTTAGCTTTATCAAATAATTTGCAAATCCTTTAAATGAAATATCTCGATCTTTTAAATCAAATAGTCTTATTTGCGTACACTACCGACTACCAAGTATAATTTCGACATACTAAAATCAATGAACACCGACAGTAACAACAAATTTTATTTAAAAATATTTTTTTTTACTACTATCCTTTAAATTTCTCCGTGAACGTTGTGTCCTATATAATTACACCCAATACAAATTATTAAAGATTAAAAATTTTAAACATTTAAAAGTAGAATTTCCTTCTTCCCCATACTTAAAACGTTTTATTGAAGATGATCATGACATATTATAACCAATACTTGCGAGCAACAAGTTGGGCAGTGTATAACGGAGTAATTGAGTTCTGACCGATTATATAATTCCGAGTAATTTTCCACTTTTAGTTAGCCAAATATCTATTATTTGATCCTCATATTTTTTCATAAGTTTATTGAAAATCATTGCAAAGTGATTTTATGATGACGTAGAGGATAATGATTTAATTTATGACGTCTTATGTTGTAAATGTACCTACTACTTTATCGAGACTAATTCGCTTTCGTAAAGACTTTACCATACATCACTTACCTCACAGTATCTGATGACTCAGTCACCAGTATCCTTTTACTCCTCTTATGGTGTGGCGTAGTCTCGGCGAACGTTGACTGGCAGAGATCACTGCGAACGATGTCCTCGAAGCTCAGGCTCGCTGCAGCGGAATCACGTCGCCGACGTGATCTGGATTGGCGCCTACTAGATGAACCCGAACTCAGCTCGCGCCGCGGTGTTGGTCCTTGTTCTCGCTACCGTCTCGATCCACCTCGTCATTATTCATTGTCAATCATAATCTGAAACTTAATATATCCTCCTTTGTTGCGTCTGCGCGGTATCCATCCCACTTCTGAACTATAAGGAATTCTTCAGTAGTTCCACCAAATAAAACAGCTCAGTATTTATAACACCATATTTATTAACAAACAGTATCACAAAATCACTAGCTGTACTTAGCTTGTCAAGAAAAGAATGAACCCTGCCACTATTGGTTTGCCGTCTTTTATAGTTTACAAAATAACTCAAATCAGCAACTATATTGACAAGTAATATTTTATACAAAGTACGTTAATTATGTTTCACAAATCAAATAAGCAACTATAGTGAGTAATATAAAAAGTATAATATAATCTATAATAACAAATCATTATAAAATTCGCTAAAGCATTAAATTAAACATTATAAAATTTATTTAAGCTAACAGTATGCTTAACAAAGAGTTAGAAATTCAATTATTCCTTAAATGCAAATAATATTCATGTTCTTTGTATTACAGAGCACTGACTTCGAAACTCCGAGGCCATTTTTAATTTTAATAATCACCAAGTAATTAGTACGTTCAGCAGAGAAAAAGCCACTCGCGGTGGCTCTTTAATAGTTTTAGAAAAATCTTTATAAGTTTGAAGAACGAAAAGATATTGTGAGCCCATTCTGTTAAGCAAACTATTGAAATGGCCTGAGCTGAGCTTGAGCATTTCATTGTTGTAAGCGTGTACCGGCCTCTCACTGAGTTATATGAACTTTTTGACGTTATTTTAGAAGTTTAGTTGTTTACAGCATGGTGCGTTTCCTGACCTAATGAAATTCAGTAGAGTCATACCAATATTTAAATCGGGTTGTACATTTGATCTCTAAGTCGCTGTGTATGTCTTTGGTAGACATTTTTTCTACTTGCCTATATATATCCATGCTTATAAGCAAGCAGAAAAAAAATATTTTTGGGTTTTTGTGCGTTCTAGAAATACTCGATTATCATTACTTATTGATCGCCCCTCGTATATTCTGTTCGGTTCTGCCCATCGGTTGAGTACATCCTCCTTGCTTTTAATAAGGGTTATACCGTCGGCAGATTATAGAGGCACATTCGTAATGGATGTTGTACGAAGCAGCTTTTTAATTTCCCCACAAATTGATTTGTATCAGCGAGCCACTGAACGTGCCGAGTCTTGTCCTGCCACCATTTGTCTTTTATTTCTCGTTCTTTCGGACTTTGGTACCCAAGATTCTTTTCATGTAGATCATTGGCATATTAGCATTCTTATGCTAATGCCAATGATCTACGTTTGATGATATACAAGGTTGCCCAAGCTTCTTATTTGGTGAGGGGCGAACGATCGTCTCCATTTACTGAGTTATTGTTGCCTATACTCTTTAGTATATCTGAGCCGAGATTACTCAAAGATCACACTTGATACACATTCCCTTGTACTCCTTGTAACCCAAGTAATATTTTAGGGTGTGCACATATTTTCCAAGAATGCAAGTTGTACTGAATTTCCTCGAGTAGACCTGCGCATGCGCAACCCAGCATGCGGTGAGAGCGCCTGAACGGTTTCAGGAGGCGCGGGTTCGAATCCCGCTGCGTTCAAATTTTTATACGTTTCCTTTAAATGTCTTTTTAACGTTGGAAGAATTGATATTGGTCTATAACTTTGAACAATTTCTTTAGATTCAATTTTATGTATAGGTACAACCTTTGCTAGTTTCCATTTCTCTGGAAATGTTCCAGAACGAAGTGAATAAATAATATGAACAGGCATTGAAAGCCTATCGGCACGCTTTACGAGAAAAATTGGGGGAATGTTGCCTGATCCATATCCCTTTGATATATCTAATTTTTTAAGTGCTAAAACAATTGTAGAGTGAAGAGAAAGAATCCGAATTGTTAACCAAATCTTTCAAGTAAGTAGATGTACTAATGATATCTACAGTGTTTATATCGGGACAATATACTGATTGAAAATACGGGCCAAATAAATTGCAAATGTCATTTCCCTAACCCCATCTCTCATAATCACTGGATAAACACTAGTTCCATTTCGCTTTGTTTTAGTATAAGACCAAAAATACTTAGGCTGTAATTTTATTTTATTTTCGATACTATTAATATACGAATAGTAACATTGTTTAGATAGTATTTCACAGCGTTTACTACACAATCGAAGGGTAATTTTATCCATCGGATTTTGGTAGGTGTTAAACCTCTATATATTTATTTTTCTCACGAATGCGTCTTTCTAATTTTTTACAACTCCAAGGTGATTTGGGACAACTCTTATTAATAATGGTTGGAACGAACGTATTTACAAGTTCATATAAAAAATATTGAGCATTTCGTCGAGATTTGTGACATTTTTAAATAATTCATTCCAGTGTATTTTTTCTTATTCAATGTTTATGCTATCAAAGTCTACTGTTGATGATATACAAGGTTGCCCAAGCTTCTAATATGGTGAGGGGCGAACGATCGTCTCCATTTACTGAGTTATTGTTGCCTATTATACTCTTTAGTATATCTGAGCCGAGATTACTCAAAGATCACACTTGATACACATTCCTTTGTACTCCTTGTAACCCAAGTAATATTTTAAGGTGTGCACATATTTTCCAAGAATGCAAGTTGTACTGAATTTCCTCGAGTAGATTTTATATTAACCCTGCAGTGGTCGCGCACCTAATTGAGACACGAGTGGTCGTGTGGACTACATACGTAGTCCATTTTCAAATTGAAATAACTTTTGTTATCTATATACTTTTTTTACTTTACTTGTGGGATTATAGTCAGTAAAGTATGCTTAACTGTATAAAATCAGCATAACATAGATATAACCTCTATTATATAACTATTAAACAAAAACAAAAATAGTTTTCTAAATTGGCATAAAAATAACAGGTTTCGTATTGATAGTGATGACAGTCAAATATAGTTATGAAAACTAATAATTTATAACATTTTCTACACAGGAAAGACACATGATCTGAAAATGATTCCCACAAATTAACTTTTTGCTGGCAGTGCACGATTTACAGGAGTTTTTATTGAGTGCTCTTCCATAGTTGTGACAACGACGTACTTCATTTTTTGACGTCATCTCTAAAGCTAATACTTGTTTTTCTTTGTATGTAATACCTAGGAAATATTAAATTTTTACTGTCGAAGACCTTGTCAATGAATTTGAGTTTATTCTTTTCCCAGTCAATGGTTTCATCTAACCTCATCAGATCGTCAACGAAAAGTGACACACAGTTTTGAATGGCGTTGAATGGAATTCGTTTAGGTATGAAAAAAACCATTCAATAGCCTCAAAGGAGACTCTAATAGATTTGAGGATAGCTAATAGGATATCGAAATCAACAGTGTTAAAAGCGTTAGAGAAGTCTAACAGGGCAAGAATAGTAACGTGTTGATTATCGATTCCAAATCTGATATCATCGTTCACCTTATTTAATGCCGTGATAGTGCTGTGCCCAGAGCGGAAACCAGACTGGAAGGGGGATAGGATAATATTTTTGGTCAGGAACGATGAGAGCTGTTGATGGACTATGCGTTCTAAAACTTTAGACAGGAACGGGAGGATGGAGATTGGTCGATAGTCAGTAAAGGAGGATGGGTTAGATTTTTTAGGAATAGGGATGACTATCGCCTGACACCAGGTCTTTGGAAAAGTACTCGTGGAGAGGGAGTGATTGAAAATGTGGACGAGGATAGGTAGTACAGTGTCGATACTTAAAAGAATCATCTTCCGACTGACTCGATCGCTACCAATGGCATCGGATTTAATGGCTTGTAGGTGTTTTTCACGTCTTGATAGGACACAGGGTTAAAATAGAAAGGAGAAAGGCAAGAGATAGAGGGGATAGACTTGATGGTGTCATTTTTAGTATGTTGGCCTAACAAGCTAACATTCGTAAAATATTTATTAATGTCATCAAGATCAATGTTGTCATTTAATACAGCAGTATTTCGTGAACGTCCTATACCCATCGCATCGAGAAACCTCCAAACCTTGGCGGAACTACTGCTGTCGACGGATTTGTGAATAAAATTACGCTGTGCATCTCTGCAACATTTATTACAACGATTCCGTAGTTTTTTGAACCTGTTTAAGTTATCTTCGGTAGGATTTATTTTATATTTAGATTTGCAGAGTTGCGTTGCGCCATAAGTTTTTTTAGGTCTTCCGTGTGCCAAGGTGCTGGAAGGTGCTTAAGTTTAATGGGACGTAATGGAGCATGGATATCGAAAAGTTCGATTAGAAGAGAATTAAATATATCGATCTTCTCAGTAGTACTCGAGGCATTTAGTACACTTTCCCAGTGTATTTGGTTCAGATCTTGCATGAAAGCTAAATTATTAAAATTTTTCAAACTTCTGCGCATAATAATAGTAGGTTTTAGTTTTGGTGGTCGTATTTTATAGCTAAGGTATACAAGATCATGATACGAAAATGCCTCGGCACATAGTTGACCAGAAGTGGCGACACGATCAACGGAGGAAACGATCATTAAATCTAGTTGAGATGGAGTGGTGTTAGGAAAAAAGTGGGTAGCGTTAGTAGGTAATAGATTAAGGTTGGTACTATTTATTATATTCTTTAATAGATTAGCTCGTGAGTCATTTTTAATTACACATGTATTAAAGTCGCCCATAATGATGGTGTGATCAGCATTTGGCATGTATCTATCTAACAGAGACTCAAAAGCGTCAAAATAGTTAATATGAAGTGAAGGGCTATAAAATACACCAAGTAAAAGCTTTGATGTGCCGAACATCACTTCAATAAAAATATGTTCCGAAGTTTTTGAGTATAGTGTAGGAGATTTATCAATAATCGAGAAAGGTATTTGGCTACGTAAGTACTTACGTAGCCAAATACCTTTCTTTCTTATATATATATATATATATATATATATATATATATATATATATATATA
Organism: Dryas iulia moderata; assembly: GCA_019049465.1. Taxonomy (NCBI): domain Eukaryota; kingdom Metazoa; phylum Arthropoda; class Insecta; order Lepidoptera; family Nymphalidae; genus Dryas; species Dryas iulia. The sequence continues at coordinate 1,937,861 of CM032414.1, read as the reverse complement.
TATATATATATATCTATATATATATCTATATATATATATATATATATCTATCTTATATATTATATCTATATATCTATATCTATAATATATACTATCTCTCTCTCTCTCTCTCTCTATCTCTATCTCTACTATCTATCTCTACTCTCTCTCTCTTATCTCCTCTCTCTCTCTCTCTCTCTCTCTCTCTATCTCTATCTCTCTATCTCTCTCTCTCTCTACTCTCTCTATCTCATCTCTCCTCTTTCCTTCCCCTCCTCCTCTATGTGTGAAATTCCCAGAAACGACAGCGCTGGTTTTCAGTGATCACTCAACTTATTGTTGTACGTCAAGCAAACGACATTGACAATACCCTACAATTATAACGTGTAAAAAAAAAATACAGATGTCGGCGCTTCACATATGCCGACGACGACGGAGGCGCGGGGTGCGGGGCGCGGGCTCGCGGCCCGTTGCGCGTGCGCCGCGATTCACCGGGCACTCAGCGAGCGACAGCCTACTAGGCGGACACTTTATCGTCCTTGCGTACAATTTTTAATACTGCAGATTTTCTGGTTATTCGAGCCGTCATTGTTTGGTCCTTCGAAGCGAAAAACCTGCATACTTTCGTCGCATTACAATTGCAACGCAACGGTCGTTAACGTCGCGTGGTGTACATTGACCGCGCCCAAGGACAAAGGACAAGAAGTCGTCTCCGTCATCTACGTGGCAGCCTTCGTCGTCTTAAGAAGCTGAAGTCAGGGAGTATATTTCTGTATTTGAGTGAGTCCATCCAATTAATTATTTCCAACTTTCCCTATTGAATTTTTTGCCGAAATTTTTATTTTTTAAATATTTCTCCATAATTCGTTTTCATGTTTTAATTAATTAAGTTCCATATGTCTATATTACTTCATTGATACATTATTTATTTATTTTATAATAAAAAATACGCACGCGCTGGACACGTGTTAACCTTGAAACCGGTTGTCTTATCGCATTGAACCCGTTCGTCCACACAAACAGGTGCTGCATTTTTTATATCCATTCATTAGGATTCCTTTGTTTAATTTTATTCTTTTATAACTCTTTTTGTTTCACATTACAACATAAAAAAAATTAAGATGTCTGATGATCCCACTCTAGCACAATTTTGTTCTTTTTTAAACAAAAAGGCAGATTGGTTGGAAACCGTCGAATCAAATATTAATCTTTCTCGAAATAACAGTATTGTTGCTTTAAATAATAATCATTCAAATAAATTCGTTCCAGATAAAACTAGTCAAATACATAAAAAATCTAATAATAATTTTAATAAATGTCCGCTTTGCTCCAATCGCTTCAATCGCCCTATACATCTATTCAACGTCACCTGAAACCACGTACCTATGCTGACGAAAACGTGTTAAAATTGAAAACAGATCGTCTTGAACTACTGGTCCGACCATCTGTATGTCGTTAAGAGACACGCCCGAACTGGTAGAGGCTGATGCGTCGAATACTACGCGTAGTTTTGTCGTGGTACTAGAATCTCGAATAACTCCATGATGGGGAATAAAATATTGAAATTTAGAGATTTCAGGTACTGAAGTAAAGTGCGAGTCTAAAGTCATATGACCTAAGTTTTCATATTCTCGCATAAATTCAATATAATGATATACGAGTTGTTATTTTCTTTTGCTCTCTATATCCCACTGTAGCTGTATCAAAGATACCCGCCGACACGGTCAGCCACTAACCACTATATAATTTGAAGTAATCTCGAGATAAGATCCCATCCTTACTAAAACAAACGTCGCATCAAGTATTAACTCTGCAAAAGAACTATTGTACGCAACATGGGTAAAATAAAGAACTCGAGAGTACATCAAATCTTGTTGAACTTCTAACTTTAACAAATCATAAAACTGTTAATTACTAAACAGTGGTAGTAAATTCATAAAAATGAAGGTATCAATGATTCTTACGTTTAAACCTTTTATAATACGTTTACTACTTTTTTCTTTACTTAACTCTATTTCACTTTTTATTACACTTACGGCACTTATATCATTGCACATCTATTTATTTCAACAATTATCACTGCATTACATTTATTTCAACACTACCCTTTTTTTTACTATAACAATTTTATAAAACCAAAGCACATAAAACTTCCTACTTTCTTAAAATCATACTATCTTACACTTAATAGCATCTACTTTTTCAATATACGTTTTTATACCGCTACACAACTGTCTATTTTGTACAATTATCGCCACGTTAGGCTTATTTCAATGTTACATTCTTTATTACAATCATATAAAACAATACCTTTTTCTACATGACTAATGATCTTATGAGGCAAAATATCTCATTTGTATAACACTACTAACCGCGTCTCATAAATCTTCTTTATCTACCTTCTATATGACAAATTCTTTTAAAAGTGTGCACGTTGCACATTTAATATCAAATAAAAAAATAGAACGAGCTCACCCGATGATGATTATACTTCCCGCAGTATTGGCATAGATCGAGTGCCAAACGTGATGTGGACCATCACTTCAGCTTCTTTAAACCTTCTACTAATTACAACACTTAACACTTCGCGAAATTTTAAATTTTACACGATATATTACACAACTTTTAGGCCCTTCGATCCCACTTCTGATGTAAGATGTGAAAGATAAAAATGATAATAATATATCTCACTTCTGATGTAGACTATCTAAAGATATGATGGTATAACTCACTTATGATATAAGTAACACATAACGAATACGTATGTAGATTGATAAACGTCAGGAATGGTTCTTGGGCGTAGGCAACGGGCCAAGAGCGTATTATAACATTACACACTATACGTAATAGAGACTACGGGGGCACCGAACCCATCACGACTATAGGGAGAGGAACTCTAAAGCAGTGCCTGGGGCTTGTGACCCAAGTGCAGGCTTAAGGACGTCCTTTAAAATGCATAAACACTCACCTCCACTGCCCGAGTTCCTCTCACCACCGAACTTACACTTAATCACGTTATATTAGAAACACACAGGGACAGGGCGTCCCGCCTAGTAACTAGCACTACCGCGGCTCAACGTCAACTATGCAACAGCCAGTCCAACGACTGCTTTATACCTTTTCTTACTAACAAGTTTGTCACTACGCATTAGTCATATCGGCCAGCTGACACCTGACAAGTTGAGTCATAGACGGGATTATAGAATAACAAAGAGGCGCTACGCCTTGCGCTGACATATATATAAAAATATGTATATACAATTTAATACAATTATCCTAGACTTATATCACACGCCCGTCAGCTTAATACTATTTAAAATAAATACACCATATACCAAGAGCAATAGCGAGCAAACAAAAAATTATAATAATAATAATAAATGAAAATAAAAGTAATAATAATAACAATGTAAATTATGATACTAGGAGTGAAAGGAATGTTTAACACAGCAATAAAATAGCAATCTGTGACACAAACCACAGCTTACATATCTCACAATACGACCATTGAAGTTAAACGTCAAATTCTGACATTATGACAATCTGTCAAAGTGTCGAATACAGCAAGTAAACAACAGTATTTTACTTCTTAAATTCTTGAAAAAGTGGGTAAAATCGAAGTATAAGCATTATAAGAATATTGTACAGAATATTAGCACGTACATCAATGATCGCAGTGATAGAAATAGTGAATAATTAGTAAAAGAACTGAGTAGATAGATAAAAAAAAAGTTTGTTTACTTTCTAACGATTCTCTTCGTTCGTGTAACCTGGGTTGTTCTAGTGTCTCCAGTGACTGTACTCGTCGTGGGTGCTTTAAGAACAGTTTGTGCCTCAGATGCGCTTGCTATGTTGTCAAGTTCACTACAAGAAGAAACACTGTGGCGCTTCCCATCTGGACCAATTACTATGATAAAGCCATCTTTTGTCCAGCACTTGCTCATGCCGAAGCGTCTCCGGGCTACCATAAACGTCTCATGCCTAGTTTTAGTAAGAAATTCGGACAGGGTAATGCCAGAGTTTTTCAAACTAGTCTTGCCGTACCAGATTTTATTTCTTAATGAAAAATCTCGGAATTTGAGTAGTATGGGCCTAGGCTTATCGGATGTCATTCTTAAGCGCTGGCATCGGCTGATATCATCGAGATGTAGATCCGACATTTTGAGATGCTCTGACAAGATTTTGATGGCTGTAGTAGAGACACCTTCATTTCTTTCCTCGGGGACACCATGCAGCAACAGGATCTTCTTCCTGCCTCTCATGTCCAGAAGATCATACTGTTTTGACAAAATGTTAACCTGCATCTGAAGGCCTTCCAGTGCATTCAGTACAAAAGTTCGAAATGCACTGAACTGAGCCATAATGTGCGATGTTGATCTTGATGCTGGTATGGAAGAGTTCAAATTCTGCTGAAATTCTGCCATTTTGGAATTAAATTGAAGAGACAAATCTTGTATTGACTGCTTGATGGCCTCCATGTTACTGCCGCACGATGAAAACTCACAGAAAGTGTATATAGTGTACTTTAGTGGATATTTTTATAGGAATATGTGCTGACAGGTAGGTGAATGTTTAAAACATTACTTATTATCCAATAACTTTCTCATATACTATATTTTAAATTAATTTAATCAGGAGCAACTTAAAAAAAACGTTGTCACTTTTTTGGCACCTACCCGAAAAGATCGAAGGGTAATTTTATCCATCGGATTTTGGTAGGTGTTAAACCTCTATATATATTTATACCGAACATGACAGGCATATAGAAGATCATAAACAAATTAAAAATCAACTTGGTACAATCCTCACTGAAATCAAAACACAAAAAACGCAAAAGAGAGAACCTTTCCCTCCCCTGCCGGCTCTTGGCTTTCGTATCTAAAGGATTCGGAAATTGTAGAAAACATCCTTGTTCAAAATAGGCATCTTTTGAACGGTGTAGATACAAAAGAGAGCACACTGAAGGTTAAATATAGGAAACGAGCCAGAAATCCCCATGAGTGCCACCCTATAATAGAGCTATCGACAAACTTATATCAGAGATTCATAGAGGCAGGAAAAATATATATAGGCTTACAAAGAAGGCCTGTGGCCGATCACTCTCCACTTGTACAGTGTACTAAGTGTCTTGGCTTCGGACACACCAGAAAGATCTGTCAGGAGAAAGACGACCTCTGTAGTTATTGCGGTGGCGTCCACTCTTGGGATAAATGCAACAAAAGGATTGAAGGCAAACCACCTACATGCATTAACTGTGCCGAGATCAAAAACAAGAATGTAAACCTGGAACACAATGCATTCAGCATAGAGTGCAATGAGCGTAACAGATGGGACGCTATTGCGAGATCGAAGATAGCGTACTGCTAAAGGCGCCGAGGAAAATCTACAAGGTGTCTCCCAAATGCTAAATGGCCAAACCCAGCATCTGCGTTTTATTCAAGTAAATCTGCATCGGGCCAAGATAGCCACACTGGAACTGCTTCAAGTAGCAAAAGATACGGCTATTGAATTGGCTCTAGTACAGGAACCATATGTAGGGAAGAGTGGTATCTTAAAAGAGCATCCTGGAACCCGTGTCATACAGTGCACTACAAATAGGCAGCTACCGGTAAAGGCGGCGATCATTGTCTTCGGAAACCGGTTGAAGATCATGCACGACCATCAGCTGGTTACTGAAACGGAGGTTGCGTTTACGATAGTTGCTGGGAAGCTAATCTTTGGAGCAGTATCCGTATATCTGGAGGGAGATAAAGATATCCACCCGTATTTAAACAGAATTAGGCACGCGTGTGAGAGACTTAACACAAAAACCTAATAGTAGCCGGTGATGTAAACGCATGGAGTCTATGGTGGGGAAGTAGTAAGGAGGATGAAAGAGGGAGAGAATATAGTGCATTCCTAAATGAAATGGGCCTCCATCTCTTGAACACTGGAGATACACCAACGTTTGAGACGCTCAGAAATGGCAAAATGTGCACAAGCGTCATAGACGTTACAGCGTGCAGTCAGTCGTTGCTGGGCAAAATCGACGATTGGGAAGTGAAGAGAAATCTCATATCATCAGACCACAACGCTATAACCTTTAATCTGCGTCTAGGGAGACCGCTTGAATCCTTGAAAGCGAATACCACGCGTATATATAACACTAAGAAGGTAAAATGGTCTGATTTTGCGGCACATTTTAAGAGTCAGTTGATGAAAAGGGGAATAAATCTCGACTCCATAAGGAGATCGGAAACACCAGCCCAATTAGATGCCATCGTATCTTCATATACGGATGCTATGCATAATGCATGTGAGGAAACCATACCCAAGCTTAAAGCTAGGAATGGCAATCCAGTACCTTCATGGTGGTCATCTGAACTAGAAGAGCTTAAGAATGACTCTCTAAGGAAAAAAAGGCGTATTAGGAATGCTGCTCCGTCGAGGAGACAATTCGTTATAGACGAGTACCTCCAAGCCAAAACCTTATATGCGAACGAAGTAGAAAAGAGGAGTACGCAGGGCTGGAAAGATTTCTGCTCAAATCAGGATAAAGAAAGTATGTGGGATAAGATTTACAGAGTTATAAGGAATACATCCAAGAGAGAGGAAGATCTTTTACTCAAAGATGCAGAAGGTATAACTTTGACCCCACAAAAATCGGCAGAACTACTAGCTGAAAAATTTTATCCAGATGATGATGTGTTGCTCGACCAGCTAGATCATACACGAATCCGAGAACACACGAATGACGACATAACCAAAGATCTCGCTGAGGATGACCCGCCTTTCACAAAAATGGAGCTTGATACCGTGTTATATAGCCAGAATCCAAAGAAAGCCCCTGGCCCTGATGGATTAACGGCAGACATATGCATCTCGGCAATTAGATGTAATACAGACGTCTTTCTGGCATTAGCTAACAAATGCCTAGAGTTGACGTATTTTCCAATGATATGGAAAATGGCTCACGTTGTGATTCTGCGGAAGCCAGGCAAAGAGGACTACAGTCATTATAAGTCCCTTAGACCAATAGGGCTGCTCTCTGTTCTTGGTAAAATCGTCGAAAAACTTATTACCGTACGTATACAATGGCATATCCTCCCAACATTAAATAATAATCAATACGGATTCACTCCACAGCGTAGCACAGAAGACGCTCTGTACGACTTAGTAGGACATATTAAACAAAAAATTGGAGAGAAAAATATCGTTGTGTTGGTATCATTGGATATAGAGGGTGCCTTTGATAATGCGTGGTGGCCGGCACTAAAAGCAGCATTAATAGAAAAGAGGTGCCCCCGTAATCTTTACGCCACGGTCTGCTCGTACCTGACAGACAGAAAGGTCGCAGTTGGTTATGCCGGAGAAACATATGAGAAAAAAACAACAAAAGGATGCGTTCAAGGTTCTATCGGTGGACCCACCTTTTGGAACATTATTCTAGACTCGCTCTTAAAGAAGCTGGATAGCGACGGAATATTTTGTCAGGCGTTTGCGGACGACGTGGCGCTAGTATTTGCCGAACACTCTACGCATTTACTGGAGCAGAAAATAAACACCACGTTGGAGACAGTTGTTGAGTGGGGAAATCGAAACAAGCTAAACTTTGGAGCGCATAAAACTAACGCAGTGCTGCTAACGAATAAAATTAAGTATGATCTTCCCTGCCTGTTCATGTCGGGTACCACTATCAACTTGGTCGAGGAAATCAAACTCTTGGGGTTGATAATTGATCAAACTCACCTTAAATCGCACGTGGCTGCACCATGTAAAAAGCCGCAAATATGACAAACACTTGCGCGCGCAGCCGAGTGTTGACGTGGTGCCTTAATCCAGAAGTCACAAGAACCCTCTACGTGTCAGTGTGGAACCCATAAATGACTTACTCCGCAAGGTTTGGTCTCATTCAACTGATAAGGCAGATGATCGAGACCAGTTTAAACACGCTCCAGCGAGGTTTTTGCTCAAAAAATCGCAGAGCATACAGGACGGTGTCTCTTACATCTGGCGTTGGAAATCTCTGGTCTACTACCGCTGGACATAAATTAAAGATGCATGCGATTCTCTACAGAGCTAAAAAAGGTTACTGTAAAATTCCTTCCACCAGGAAAGGAACTTGAAACGAATAGTAATTATCTAACCCACCACATCCAGCAATGCGATTAACTACAGACTTTGAGTTGCTGTAATACTGTGAAATCCTGAGCCATCACCACCACAACATCAGGGCCCTCAGATCTTTACTGATGGTAGCAGACTCGTCAATGTTAGCTAATCGAATTTGCATAACTTATTAATCCAATCCACTAATAATTATTGCTTTGTATCAATTTTCCACTTTTATATTTAAAATGAAAGCTTTACAAAGCATACATGCTTCGGAAACGATAGCAATAATGGAGAAGAGTTCGGAGCGAAGAAAAGTGTATAGAAGCAGGGTTTGACCCGTTTTCCTTATACGACGAAGAGTTTCGGAAGCGTTACCGCTTTCATAAATATACTGCTTTTAGGATAAACCTTGTGCGTAGATTAACCATGGAGACATGCAATTAGACAATATTATTAATAAAGTGAAGTTTTAAATAGGAGAAATTTTAGTTAGAAAATTTTATAAAATAGTAAGTTTAACGTCGAGCTTTCCCTCAACACCAGAGCAAAGAAATGAAAATATAAATTGAAGTAAATATTTTATTGCCTGGAGTGAGGATCGAACCCACAACTAGTAGTCTTCTTACATGTTCACTTTGTGCCCGTGCACCATGAATGACCTCAATTTGTTAGATTTTGGTTAATAAAAAACAGTTTATTTCTATAAATTTTATTCTTTAGATGTGTAATACAATAATTTAGGTTTGAGTTTGAGAGAATTCTTCCTTTAACAGTGAATTATTTAATTTTTGTTCTAAAATTTTTAATTTTTGCCTTTCTACGGCCATCTGGATCTCAGGAAGCTCCTTTCTGCTGCTATTCTTGAGCTTATTGTCATGCTGTAACCAAAAATGTAATATATCTATTATTCTTTTTAATATATTTTCCGAAGAAGTATGTATTATAAATTAATAAAACTTATTTTGTTGAAAGTTTAACACATTTTATTTATTTCAATTCAATTTAAGTTTGTTAATCCAAATTTAATATTGCTTGTAGATATAAGATAGTACTGAATGATTTTAGTGAATCTAACTTAGTAATATATTATACTAATAAAAATAAAGATAAGTTCATTCAACATACACATTTTTTTAATCTACCAAGATTGTGTGCTAGTACTTGGATGCACCATCTAAAAAGAATGTAATCAGATTTCCTTGCTGAGCATTCTTTAGGTAGTATTAGCTATTTAATGTATTATAATGGAAAATAAATTTTGTCTCGCTTCCCATCAAATTATTTGTTGAAAATAAAATTGAACTAAATTGACTAAAATAATAAAATTGAAATGACTTTCTGGGTATTGTGGTATTATCTTTCATTTAATATTTCATTCACCACAATTAATTATACTTAACATGTCTTATTACTTATGAATATCATTTAAAATAACATGACAGTGAGATTTGTGTGTTGCTGTTTATTTCATAATATTAATATATTACACATACTTTTTTCTTCTTTTATATTATTTTCTGTCCTATTCTTAAACAAGAATTGATAATAATTACATAAATATTTCTTTATTCAAAATGAAACACTAATTGGCCAAATGTTCGTATTTTTATATGTACCTGGTTATCTGAGTTAAATTAATTTGTGTATACTGTGAACTCATGAGGGAGCCAAACTGAAATATCATCACCAGTTGCTGGTTCTGTAGTAGGTGGTGAGCTATCAACTGTTTTTAGTATTTGTTTTTTTTTTCTATAAATATCAGCTTCTAAGCTGACATTTTTATAATACCCTGAGCTTCTTAGCTGACATTTTTATAATACCTTGAGCCTTAATTTGTTCTTCTTCTTCAAGGGGTTTTTGCCATATTGTTAAAACTGAAACATTAAGTGCCGTGTTAATAAAATAACTACACAATTAGTTTTCCTCAGCAATTCTTTCAAGATCATCTATGGAATAGAAGCATAAGCATTGAAACATAGCATGCGTATGAATGTTTACAAAACAAAACTTACGTGTTCGAATTAACTGTATCAGTAAAACCAACCTTATCCTCCTCCAACCAATTCTCACTTCTCTGCCTTTTTGCTCTCTACAATTTTTGAATTCCGATGCCATTTTAAAAGTAATGGAGTAATATTTAAATAACATAAAATTAACACGTACGTACTACTAGTAAACAAATGTCAATACCTTATCGCACCACAAACAACAAAATATGGTTTTTATCCTTAATAATGTCTATGATCAGTCGAATTTAGTAAAATTATACACATTATCTGTGGTCAATTTGCAAAGTTTGATAAACTTTCTTGCCAATTTCATCGTAGTGGCAACATTTTAGCTTATAAACAGTATATTAGTTATAGTAGGTTTATAGTACTGTTATGAATACGCATTTTTATGGAACGTTTCATAAGCTTATAGAGCATTTTAACTAATGAACGTTTTAAGCGTTCTATAAGCATTTTTTATGAATAAGGCCGTAAGATTATAATTATTATTACTTATTATTCTACTACTATATACTAATATAAATAAAACACAATTACAACATGATATCAACAATATAACAATAAAATAAGAACAACAATATTTACAATTAATTTATGTTTTTAGCCCTATTGTAAGCGCGTACAGCTCGCGCGGAGGCGCCGGGCGGCGGAGGACTCGGGGTGCGGGTTCTGTTAGTATCGGGGCTGCCTATTTGAGTTGATGACTCTTTTGACACCCCACTTTCTTTTCCCCTCTCACGAACCGATTCCTCCCCCACCGCGTCTTCAAAAGAAACTTCATTTTCACTGCTTAATTTTTCTAGATCTCCCTTTAAAGTTGGTTTAAATAACGAAAATCGATCTTTCTTAGGTTTCAAGGGAATGATCTGATCTTGGTGTCTACGCCATAGCAAGTCATTCCCCACCTTAACTTTATATGACACCGGACCCGTTTTATGCGTAATATTACCTTCTATCCATTTAGGTGTTTTATCGGAATACCCTCGAGAACGAGAGACGAGAACGGGTTCGCCCACATTCATGTCCCTGTCCAAGCCCCCCTTGTTCCGAACCTGTCTTTCCTGGGCGACCTCCACTACACTCGACACTTCGGGTCGGATGACGTCCAGGCGCCCGCGCAGACGACGCCCTAATAGTGCGACCGCGGAAGCGACACCCGTCGTCGCGTGCTCCACGTTTCGATATTGGAATAAAAAAATCGATAACGCTTTAGATACATTTTCCCCCTCATAAATAGCCCTTTTAATTACTTTTTTAATTGTTTTAACCGCATTCTCCGCCGCTCCGTTACCTTGTGGCCTATAAGGTGCCGAAGTTATATGTCGAATACAATTTTTCTCACAATAATTTTTAAAATCGTTAGACAAAAAAGGCGGGCCATTATCAGTTACGAGTTGAGTGGGTAACCCGAACCGAGCAAATATCGATCTAAATACCGCTATCGTAGATTCCGCGTCGGTGCGATTCATCGTGATTGCTTCAATCCATTTTGAATGTGCGTCAACCATAATTAAATATTTTATCCCTCCATATTCCGCAAAATCTACGTATATACGATGCCAGGGTTTTAAAGGAAATTAGAAAGTGCGTCCCGCACCGTGCCGCATGCTTCCCAAGATCGACTTAGACTCTCAATCTCTCGGTCGAGATCCGGCCAATATACGTAATTTCTAGCCAAATTCTTCATCTTATTTATGCCTAAATGTCCTTCATGAATTTCATTTAAAGGCCTTAAAGATGGCGGTACGACTAATCGATATTTATATAGTATACACCCCAACTGAAGTACTAGTTCATCCTTACGCGAAAAATACGGCTGCTCTTCCACACAACTCGACACTGATGGACACCCGAACAAAATATATTTTTTTATTTTACTTAATAATTTATCTTTATCCGTTTCTTTCTCGACCTCAGTGAAATTTACTGGCATAATGTCTCTAACTAAATGTACGTACTCGACTGTTTCGGTGTGGCGCCGCTCGTGCTGCAACGGAAGGCGCGATAACGCGTCCGCGGGTGCATTCGCTGTCGATCTTACAAACTGTACCGAAAAATTATATCCCGATAATCGAGCAGCCCACCGCTGCAACCGACTGGCCGCTGTTTGAGGAATGCCCCCCTTTTTACCAAATATAAAAGTTAAGGGCTGATGATCGGTGCGTAATATAAACGAGCGTCCAAACAAATATTGATGGTTTTGAAATGAAACTATTTTTAACCGGATTAATCGCGTATATTATTGGTATTCGAAAATACATTTTTAGAAACCCGACGTTTCGAACACTTTACAGTAGTCCGTGGTCACAGGTAGACTGAGGTGGCATTCGTCTGTCAGTTGATACATTATTATATCAAACTACCGCCAACGATTTCTTAGTTGCCTCGCGTACTGCCCTGGATTCTTGCAGAATGAGCTGACTGTATCATGCCCTCTGGTGTGGTGATTTTGAGACTTCAAAGTTTTTAGAATTGGGTCCCAGGTGGTAGAAAGTTTCCAACCGTCAAGATGTTGCCAATCCTGTCTGTAACTCCCTTCACATAAGGTAGAAGTGCTGGTTGTCTCTCCACTGTGAGCGGCTTGTTGGTCTTCCCACGACGCTGCCGGGGAACTGGCAGCTTGTTCTGATGAAGGGCATTCTTCACCTGCCAGAACAAGCTGCCAGTTCCCCGCCAGCGTCGTGGGAAGACCAACAAGCCGCTCACAGTGGAGAGACAACCAGCACTTCTACCTTATGTGAAGGGAGTTACAGACAGGATTGGCAACATCTTAAGAAGAGCTTCGATAAAAACTATATTTAAGCCTAACAAAAAAGTGAGCCAGTTCTTGAGACCAATTAAATGTAATATTCCTTTACAGTGTGCAGGTGTATACAAACTAGACTGTGACTGTGGCTTATCTTACATTGGCCAAACAAAGAGGAGCATTGGTACTAGGGTGAAGGAACACATCTCCGATATCAAGAATGGGCGTGCATCAAAGTCAGCTGTGTGTGAGCATGCTACGGATAAGCCCAACCATTACATAAGGTTTGATAAACCACATATCCTCGCCAGGGAAAATAGATATATCCCTAGAATGATCCGCGAGGCTATTGAAATACAAAAACATCCAAATTTCAATAGAGAAGACGGTTCAATATATTGACTTACTCTACAAGGTATTACACTAGGTCTACCAAAAACTAGCTCGAATGGTGTGTATTTGGTTTCTGTATGAACAGTATTATTAAAACTAAAACACCAAAAAGATAACCATTGACTCCAGGTGTCTTTCTGACCATCACACTGAATGCGTAAGAAAGAACCTAAATTTTTATGCGAATTTTCAAGTGCACCGATAGATTGGTGGTGATAAGCTGTAGAAGTCAATTTTTGTATATTTAAAATTTTACAAACCTGTTCCATTACAGTAGATACAAACTCTGTCCCACGATCCGTAGCTATGGTCTTTGGTATCCCGAACCTTAATATAAAATTATTAACTAATGCTTTTGCTATACTTACCGTGTCCTTATTTTTTAAAGGATAGGCCTCTACGAACTTAGTCAATTCACATTGAAGTGTTAAAATGTAGCAATTGTCTTCAATGTCCTTTTGCAAAGGTCCAACAACGTCAAGATAGATCTTTTCAAAAGCATGTGAAGCCGTTGTAGTTATGTCCATGGGCGCCTTGACATACCTACAATGTTTCATTTTTTGACATTGAACGCACTTGCTAACAAATGTTTTAACGTCTTTATCCAAGCCTGGCCAATAAAATTTTCTTTTAATATTATTGGTCATTCTACGTACACTTGCATGACCTGCGGTGGGTAGTATATGAAAGTCATGTAATATGTATTTTCTTTCTTCCTCATCATATATTCTTTTAACTCCTCTTAGAACATAGATACGTGGACCACTCCAGTCCTTACGTTCTTTTATTTCTTTTAACATTTCTTTTATGAAATTTTCAATTTCATTATTCTTTACTATGCATAGTTCATTTATTTCTCTAGTTTTACAAAATTCTCCTAACTTAGTCACAAATTCGGCTCGCGTAAATTGTGCCCTAAAGTTAAGATTAATATATAATATTTTTCTACGTAGACTATAAATAAAACATTCTTTTTCTTCATATAAATTATCATTATTTTTCAATTTATTTAATTCCCCAATATTAATAAAAGTCATTTCTACTGAATCATTTGGTATCTTTAGTACCTCAACTACTCGTGGTTGATCAGGCCACGATTCGTTAGGTTTACTAATTTTAGATGTATCATCCTGCTGTAATTTATTTCCTAAACGTCTCTTTTGGCCTCTAGTCATGACTAACAATATCTCTTCGTTCATTTGTTTTAAAGTGTCCGATGTTATGCTAATTCTAGACAAAACATCCGCTACGCTATTATCCTTACCTTTTACGTATTTAATTTTAAAATCGTATTCTTCTAGTGCTAACCTAAACTTAAGAAGTCTACTTGAGGGGTCTTTCATCGAGAATAGATATAATAAAGGTCTATGGTCTGTCATAATCGTAAAAGATCTACCGTATACATATGGTCTAAAGTATTTTACTGCCCACACTATAGCAAGTAACTCTTTTTGAATAGTGGGGTAGTTTGTTTCGGCTTTATTAAGAGGTCTACTTGCAAAAGCTACCGGTTTCATATTTTGATTACACAAAACAGCGCCAATTGCTGTACCTGAAGCGTCAGTTTGAATGACGAATTCATTATTTTCTAAAAAATTGGGAAATTCTAATACTGGAGGACTTGTCAAAGCCTTTTTTAATGTTTCAAAACTTTTTTGACACTCTTCAGTCCAAACAAATCGTTCGTATTTTCTTGTTAACTTATTTAAGGGATATGTTATTTCGGCAAAGTTTTTGATAAATTTTCGATAATAATTACAAAATGCTACGAACCTTTTAACTTCGTCAGTATTAGTGGGTATGGGATATTTTTGTAAGATTTCGATTTTTGCAGGGTCAGGTAACACCCCATCTTTTGAAACTAAATGTCCTAAATAAAGAATTTCTTTCTTCAAAAAATTACATTTCTTGGGATTTAATTTTAAATTAACTTTTCTTAGCCTTTCCATAACGTCAATCAAATTTTTATTATGTACACTCAAATTTCGTCCAAATACAACTAAATCATCTAAGTAAACAAAACACTTATCAAATGTTAAACCTGACATTGCTACTGACATGGCTCTGCTAAAAGCGCTAGGACTAGTCTTAAGACCCATCGGTAATCTTTTCATTTGGTATTGACCTGTGTTTGTTGTAAAAGCCGTGTATTCCCTACTACGTTTATCTAACTCTACCTGATAGTAACTTTGATTAAGATCTAAGTGTGAGAAATAGATAGAACCACTAGGGAGATAGATAGGGAGTCTAAAATTTCATTTATGTTTGGCAAAGGGAACTTATCGTCCACAATGCAGTCATTAAGTTTCCGATAGTCGATAACAAGTCTCCACTTTTTATCACTATCACTTTTTTTTGGTACTAACAAAATTGGACTTGACCACTCGCTCTTAGCTTCTTCTATAATGTCATTCTTAAGCATTTCTGTAATTTGATTATTAATTTCATTTTTTAAAGAATGTGGTAATCTATACTGCTTAACATATACCGGACTAGTATTTGGTTTTAAAGTTATTGATTGTTGATAAATATTGGTAATATTTAATTTATCGCCGGGCAAAAAGAAAACATCTGAATATTTTGCACATATATCCTGAATAGATTTGCGCTCCTCTGTATTGAGGTGATTTAAATTTAAAATATTTAATAAAGCTTTAGCCCTATTTAAGTCATTAGTACTATAGTATATAGACTTAAAGTCGCATAATTCATAATCTTGAATCGAATATATTTCCGGTTGAAACATTGGCAAAGTAACATCATGTTCATTAGTATTTAAAATTTTAACAAGTAATCTGTTATTTCGTATTCTACTTATACATCCTGCAAGGAAAACGTTATCAGCTAATTGCTGACTGTGGATAACACAGTCATTTTCCGAGTCATTATCCAAAAGTAAGTAATGAAATGACTCACAACGCGCAGGTATATGTAAACTTTCATTATAATAATTCAACGAATCATAAAGTGTTAAGGAACATTCCATTCCATATTTGTTTAAGGTAATGGAATTGTTTTCAAAGTTGATACTCGACACGTAACGACATAGAAAATCTAAACCTAATATACCATCAGCCTTTAAAGGTAAGTTATTAAAAACATGTAGCCTTATATTAAAGTCAACATGAAACTGTTGATTACGATGAAATAAGATGACATCAGTGTAACCTATGGACTGAATTTTACCTCCAATACCATTTATGATAGTTTCGTCTCTAATTACTTCACTGTTACTGGGTTATATATATATATATATATATATATATATATATATATATATATACATATATATATATATATTTTCTATTTACTTAAAATAATAATCTATGTGTGAAATTCCCAGAAACGACAGCGCTGATTTTCAGTGATCACTCAACTTATTGCTGTACGTCAAGCGAACGACATTGACAATAGCCTACAATTATAACGTGTAAAAAAAAATTAAGATATAAAACAAGTCTAGGGTGCGCTCACGGCTCAGGTACCTCGCGGTGGCAGTCGATGTCGGGCGTGTCGCACAATAGATTAAAATACAAAACTAAAATGCGTTGAGATTACAAAGATGTCGAGACATTTACCTACCTACGCATTCTTAAATGAGGAGAAAAAAATAAATAAAATAAAAACTAAAAAAATAATTATATACTAATTAAAATACTATTCTATTTTATATTGTGTTTTAGTATAATCTAGATCGTAATAATACTTTTGATAATTTGTATTTATCGTGGGTATTTAAATACAATGAACATATTACCATTTAATAGGTCAAAGTGAATTAAATGATTTAGTTAGGGACTTAAATCTGTCCAAAGCCCAAGCCGAACTTATAGGTCGAACTTCAACAGTGGAATTTACTTCATCCGAGTACACAAGTTGCAATGTATCGAAAAGGCGATGCTGAATTAATAGACTTTTTAAACAAGAAAGTCACCTTACTTTTTTTTTTTTCTTTTAAGTCATCTTACATACTGCTGTAATGTGCAGGGGATTATAAATAAATAAGCTATGATAGCTATTCACCAGATCCATAGAGACTATTTATTGATTCTTCTAAATTAAGTTTGAAAGCAGTCTTACTGCATAACAGCAATGATCTTCCATTTGTGCCTTTAACACATGGCATACACATAAAAGAAACATATATTAACCCTGCAGTGGTCGCGCGGACTACATATGTAGTCCACTAATACAAAATCCGTTTTATTTTGCAAACGCCAAGTGCTAATTTTTTGTGGCGCTAGGTACTTTCAAATGACTAATCCAGGGAAGTACTCAGTGCATCGGAAGCGCCTATCATGCGTAGGTGCATTAGTAGCTTTGTAAAGTTCCTGGACTACATATGTAGTCCACGCGACCAATTACGTAAGTGTTTTTCCTGTTAGTATCTTTTTTGTTTTTATTTATTTTGTATTACAATTGTTATAAATATGTAATATAAATACGATTGATTGATGACTTTGTTATGTTATCTTATTGAAGATTGATCTAACATCATTTTTTTGGATTAAAATGGGTGATCGACAAGCTACACAGATAAAGGCATGGTTGAGAGATTAAGAAGCCGACATCGACGGTTCTCAAGCTAAGTCTAGCTCGGATGAGGAAGTAGATTATTTAGAAGAGCAAAATCACGAAAAAGAATTAGAACAGGAGCAAGATATCAGAGTCAAGGGACAGCGAAAGATCTGAAAATGAGGAACCACCTTAGCGAAAATCGCAGCGTGATGATTATTACACCAGAATTGATGACACGATGTGGTCTAAGATAATTCTTCAGGTCAGTGGAAGAAGCCTTAGGCATACTATAGTGTTTGTTCCTCCTAGTCCGAACGGAATAGCCAGGCAAAACACTGCTATTCAAAACTGTGTGTCACTTTTCGTTGACGATCAGATGAGGTTGGATGAAACCATTGACTGGGAAAAAAATGAACTCAAATTCATTGACAAGGTCTTCGACAGTAAAAATTTAATATTTCCTAGGTATTACAGACAAAGAAAAACAAGTATTAGCTTTAGAGATGACGTCAAATAATGAAGTACGTCATTGTCACAACTATGGAAGAGCACTCAATAAAAACACCTGTAAATCGTGCACTGCCTGCAAAAAGTTTATTTGTGGGAATCATTTCGAGATCATGTGTCTTTCCT
The DNA here is from genome assembly GCA_019049465.1 of Dryas iulia moderata. NCBI lineage: Eukaryota > Metazoa > Arthropoda > Insecta > Lepidoptera > Nymphalidae > Dryas > Dryas iulia. The sequence continues at coordinate 1,919,486 of CM032414.1, read as the reverse complement.
GTGTAGAAAATGTTATAAATTATTAATTTTCATAACTATATTTGACTGTCATCACAATCAATACGAAACCTGTTATTTTTATGCCAATTTAGAGAAGTATTTTTGTTTTTGTTTAATAGTTATATAATAGAGGTTATATCTATGTTATGCTGATTTTATACAGTTAAGCATACTGTACTGACTATAATCCCACAAGTAAAGTAAAAAAAGTATATAGATAACAAAAGTTATTTCAATTTGAAAATGGACTACGTATGTAGTCCACGCGACCACTCATGTCTCATTTAGGTGCGCGACCACTGCAGGGTTAATATAAAATCTACTCGAGGAAATTCAGTACAACTTGCATTCTTGGAAAATATTAATTGGGTGCACACCTTAAAATATTAATTGGGTTACAAGGAGTACAAAGGAATGTGTATCAAGTGTGATCTTTGAGTAATCTCAGCTCAGATATACTAAAGAGTATAATAGGCAACAATAACTCACTAAATGGAGACGATCGTTCGCCCCTCACCATATTAGAAGCTTGGGCAACCTTGTATATCATCAACAGTAGACTTTGATAGCATAAACATTGAATAAGAAAAAATACACTGGAATGAATTATTTAAAAATGTCACAAATCTCGACGAAATGCTCAATATATTTTATATGAACTTGTAAATACGTTCGTTCCAACCATTATTAATAAGAGTTGTCCCAAATCACCTTGGAGTTGTAAAAAATTAGAAAGACGCATTCGTGAGAAAAATAAATATATAGAGGTTTAACACCTACCAAAATCCGATGGATAAAATTACCCTTCGATTGTGTAGTAAACGCTGTGAAATACTATCTAAACAATGTTACTATTCGTATATTAATAGTATCGAAAATAAAATAAAATTACAGCCTAAGTATTTTTGGTCTTATACTAAAACAAAGCGAAATGGAACTAGTGTTTATCCAGTGATTATGAGAGATGGGGTTAGGGAAATGACATTTGCAATTTATTTGGCCCGTATTTTCAATCAGTATATTGTCCCGATATATAAACACTGTAAATATCATTAGTACATCTACTTACTTGAAAGATTTGGTTAACAATTCGGATTCTTTCTCTTCACTCTACAATTGTTTTAGCACTTAAAGATATATCAAAGGGATATGGATCAGGCAACATTCCCCCAATTTTTCTCGTAAAGCGTGCCGATAGGCTTTCAATGCCTGTTCATATTATTTATTAACTTCGTTCTGGAACATTTCCAGAGAAATGGAAACTAGCAAAGGTTGTACCTATACATAAAATTGAATCTAAAGAAATTGTTCAAAATTATAGACCAATATCAACCCTTCCAACGTTAAAAAGACATTTAAAGGAAACGTATAAAAATTTGAACGCAGCGGGATTCGAACCCGCGCCTCCTGAAACCGTTCAGGCGCTCTCACCACTGAGCAGGCGCTCTCACCGCATGCTGGGTTGCGCATGCGCGGGTCTACTCGAGGAAATTCAGTACAACTTGCATTCTTGGAAAATATGTGCACACCCTAAAATATTACTTGGGTTACAAGGAGTACAGAGGAATGTGTATCAAGTGTGATCTTTGAGTAATCTCGGCTCAGATATACTAAAGAGTATAGGCAACAATAACTCAGTAAATGGAGACGATCGTTCGCCCCTCACCATATCAGAAGCTTGGGCAACCTTGTATATCATCAACCGTAGATCATTGGCATTAGCATAAGAATGCTAATATGCCAATGATCTACATGAAAAGAATCTTGGGTGCCAAAGTCCGAAAGAACGAGAAATAAAAGACAAATGGTGGCAGGACAAGACTCGGCACGTTCAGTGGCTCGCTGATACAAATCAATTTGTGGGGAAATTAAAAAGCTGCTTCGTACAACATCCTTTACTAATGTGCCTCTATAATCTGCCGACGGTATAACCCTTATTAAAAGCAAGGAGGATGTACTCAACCGATGGGCAGAACCGAACAGAATATACGAGGGGCGATCAATAAGTAATGATAATCGAGTATTTCTAGAACGCACAAAAACCCAAAAATATTTTTTTCTGCTTTCTTATAAGCATGGATATATATAGGCAAGTAGAAAAAATGTCTACCAAAGACATACACAGCGACTTAGAGATCAAATGTACAACCCGATTTAAATATTGGTATGACTCTACTGAATTTCATTAGGTCAGGAAACGCACCATGCTGTAAACAACTAAACTTCTAAAACAACGTCAAAAAGTTCATATAACTCAGTGAGAGGCCGGTACACGCTTACAACAATGAAATGCTCAAGCTCAGCTCAGGTCATTTCAATAGTTTGCTTAACAGAATGGGCTCACAATATCTTTCGTTCTTTAAACTTATAAAGATTTTTCTAAAACTATTAAAGAGCCACCGAGAGTGAAAAAACATATATATATATATATATATATATATATATATATATATATATATATATATATATATATATATATATATATATATATATATATATATACATATATATATATATATATATATATATATATATTTTCTATTTACTTAAAATAATAATCTATGTGTGAAATTCCCAGAAACGACAGCGCTGATTTTCAGTGATCACTCAACTTATTGCTGTACGTCAAGCGAACGACATTGACAATGGCCGACAATTATAACGTGTAAAAAAAAATTGAGATATAAAACAAGTCTAGGGTGCGCTCACGGCTCAGGTACCTCGCGGTGGCAGTCGATGTCGTGCGTGTCGCACAATAGATTAAAATACAAAACTAAAATGCGTTGAGATTACAAAGATGTCGAGACATTTACCTACCTACGCATTCTTAAATGAGGAGAAAAAAATAAATAAAATAAAAACTAAAAGAATAATTATATACTAATTAAAATACTATTCTATTTTATATTGTGTTTTAGTATAATCTAGATCGTAATAATACTTTTGATAATTTGTATTTATCGTGGGTATTTAAATACAATGAACATATTACCATTTAATAGGTCAAAGTGAATTAAATGATTTAGTTAGGGACTTAAATTTGTCCAAACCCCAAGCCGAACTTATAGGTCGAACTTCAACAGTGGAATTTACTTCATCCGAGTACACAAGTTGCAATGTATCGAAAAGGCGATGCTGAATTAATAGACTTTTTAAACAAGAAAGTCATCTTACTTTTTTTTTTCTTTTAAGTCATCTTACATACTGCTGTAATGTGCAGGGGATTATAAATAAATAAGCTATGATAGCTATTCACCAGATCCATAGAGACTATTTATTGATTCTTCTAAATTAAGTTTGAAAGCAGTCTTACTGCATAACAGCAATGATCTTCCATTTGTGCCTTTAACACATGGCATACACATAAAAGAAACATATATTAACCCTGCAGTGGTCGCGCGGACTACATATGTAGTCCACTGATACAAAATCCGTTTTATTTTGCAAACGCCAAGTGCTAGTTTTTTGTGGCGCTAGGTACTTTCAAATGACTAATCCAGGGAAGTACTCAGTGCATCGGAAGCGCCTATCATGCGTAGGTGCATTAGTAGCTTTGCAAAATTCCTGGACTACGTATGTAGTCCACGCGACCAATTACGTAAGTGTTTTTCCTGTTAGTATCTTTTTTGCTTTCATTTATTTTATATTAAAATTGTCAAAAATATGTAATATAAATATGATTGATTGATGACTTTGTTACGTTATCTTATTGGAGATTGAATTAACATCATTTTTTTGGATAAAAATAGGTGATCGACAAGCTGCACAGATGGAGGCGTGGTTGAGAGAACAAGAAGCCGACGTCGACGGTTCTCAAGCTAAGTCTAGCTTGGATGAGGAAGTAGATTATTTATAAGAGCAAAATCACGAATAAGAATTAGAACAGGAGCAAGATATCAGAGTCAAGGGACAGCGAAAGCTCTGAAAATGAGGAACCACCTTAGCAAAATCGCAGCGTGATGATTATTACACCAGAGTTGATGACACGATGTGGTCTAAGATAGTTCTTCAGGTCAGAGGAAGAAACCTTAGGCATAATATAGTGTTTTTTCCTCCTAGTCCGAACGGAATAGCCAGGCAAAACACTGCCATTCAAAACTGTGTGTCACTTTTCGTTGACGATCTGATGAGGTTGGATGAAACCATTGACTGGGAAAAGAATAAACTCAAATTCATTGACAAGGTCTTCGACAGTAAAAATTTAATATTTCCTAGGTATTACATACAAAGAAAAACAAGTATTAGCTTTAGAGATGACGTCAAAAAATGAAGTACGTCGTTGTCACAACTATGGAAGAGCACTCAATAAAAACTCCTGTAAATCGTGCACTGCCAGCAAAAAGTTTATTTGTGGGAATCATTTTTAGATCATGTGTCTTTCCTGTGTAGAAAATGTTATAAATTATTAATTTTCAGAACTATATTTGACTGGCATCACTATCAATACGAAACCTGTTATTTTTATGCCAATTTAGAAAACTATTTTTGTTTTTGTTTAATAGTTATATAATAGAGGTTATATCTATGTTATGCTGATTTTATACAGTTAAGCATACTTTACTGACTATAATCCCACAAGTAAAGTAAAAAAAGTATATAGATAACAAAAGTTATTTCAATTTGAAAATGGACTACGTATGTAGTCCACACGACCACTCGTGTCTCATTTAGGTGCGCGACCACTGCAGGGTTAATATAAAATCTACTCGAGGAAATTCAGTACAACTTGCATTCTTGGAAAATATTAATTGGGTGCACACCTTAAAATATTAATTGGGTTACAAGGAGTACAAAGGAATGTGTATCAAGTGTGATCTTTGAGTAATCTCAGCTCAGATATACTAAAGAGTATAATAGGCAACAATAACTCACTAAATGGAGACGATCGTTCGCCCCTCACCATATTAGAAGCTTGGGCAACCTTGTATATCATCAACAGTAGACTTTGATAGCATAAACATTGAATAAGAAAAAATACACTGGAATGAATTATTTAAAAATGTCACAAATCTCGACGAAATGCTCAATATATTTTATATGAACTTGTAAATACGTTCGTTCCAACCATTATTAATAAGAGTTGTCCCAAATCACCTTGGAGTTGTAAAAAATTAGAAAGACGCATTCGTGAGAAAAATAAATATATAGAGGTTTAACACCTACCAAAATCCGATGGATAAAATTACCCTTCGATTGTGTAGTAAACGCTGTGAAATACTATCTAAACAATGTTACTATTCGTATATTAATAGTATCGAAAATAAAATAAAATTACAGCCTAAGTATTTTTGGTCTTATACTAAAACAAAGCGAAATGGAACTAGTGTTTATCCAGTGATTATGAGAGATGGGGTTAGGGAAATGACATTTGCAATTTATTTGGCCCGTATTTTCAATCAGTATATTGTCCCGATATATAAACACTGTAAATATCATTAGTACATCTACTTACTTGAAAGATTTGGTTAACAATTCGGATTCTTTCTCTTCACTCTACAATTGTTTTAGCACTTAAAGATATATCAAAGGGATATGGATCAGGCAACATTCCCCCAATTTTTCTCGTAAAGCGTGCCGATAGGCTTTCAATGCCTGTTCATATTATTTATTCACTTCGTTCTGGAACATTTCCAGAGAAATGGAAACTAGCAAAGGTTGTACCTATACATAAAATTGAATCTAAAGAAATTGTTCAAAATTATAGACCAATATCAACCCTTCCAACGTTAAAAAGACATTTAAAGGAAACGTATAAAAATTTGAACGCAGCGGGATTCGAACCCGCGCCTCCTGAAACCGTTCAGGCGCTCTCACCACTGAGCAGGCGCTCTCACCGCATGCTGGGTTGCGCATGCGCGGGTCTACTCGAGGAAATTCAGTACAACTTGCATTCTTGGAAAATATGTGCACACCCTAAAATATTACTTGGGTTACAAGGAGTACAGAGGAATGTGTATCAAGTGTGATCTTTGAGTAATCTCGGCTCAGATATACTAAAGAGTATAGGCAACAATAACTCAGTAAATGGAGACGATCGTTCGCCCCTCACCATATCAGAAGCTTGGGCAACCTTGTATATCATCAACCGTAGATCATTGGCATTAGCATAAGAATGCTAATATGCCAATGATCTACATGAAAAGAATCTTGGGTGCCAAAGTCCGAAAGAACGAGAAATAAAAGACAAATGGTGGCAGGACAAGACTCGGCACGTTCAGTGGCTCGCTGATACAAATCAATTTGTGGGGAAATTAAAAAGCTGCTTCGTACAACATCCTTTACTAATGTGCCTCTATAATCTGCCGACGGTATAACCCTTATTAAAAGCAAGGAGGATGTACTCAACCGATGGGCAGAACCGAACAGAATATACGAGGGGCGATCAATAAGTAATGATAATCGAGTATTTCTAGAACGCACAAAAACCCAAAAATATTTTTTTCTGCTTTCTTATAAGCATGGATATATATAGGCAAGTAGAAAAAATGTCTACCAAAGACATACACAGCGACTTAGAGATCAAATGTACAACCCGATTTAAATATTGGTATGACTCTACTGAATTTCATTAGGTCAGGAAACGCACCATGCTGTAAACAACTAAACTTCTAAAACAACGTCAAAAAGTTCATATAACTCAGTGAGAGGCCGGTACACGCTTACAACAATGAAATGCTCAAGCTCAGCTCAGGTCATTTCAATAGTTTGCTTAACAGAATGGGCTCACAATATCTTTCGTTCTTTAAACTTATAAAGATTTTTCTAAAACTATTAAACGGCCACCGAGAGTGAAAAAACATATATATATATATATATATATATATATATATATATATATATATATATATATATATATATATATATATATATATATATATATATACATATATATATATATATATATATATATATATATATATATATATATATATATTTTCTATTTACTTAAAATAATAATCTATGTGTGAAATTCCCAGAAACGACAGCGCTGATTTTCAGTGATCACTCAACTTATTGCTGTACGTCAAGCGAACGACATTGACAATGGCCGACAATTATAACGTGTAAAAAAAAATTGAGATATAAAACAAGTCTAGGGTGCGCTCACGGCTCAGGTACCTCGCGGTGGCAGTCGATGTCGTGCGTGTCGCACAATAGATTAAAATACAAAACTAAAATGCGTTGAGATTACAAAGATGTCGAGACATTTACCTACCTACGCATTCTTAAATGAGGAGAAAAAAATAAATAAAATAAAAACTAAAAGAATAATTATATACTAATTAAAATACTATTCTATTTTATATTGTGTTTTAGTATAATCTAGATCGTAATAATACTTTTGATAATTTGTATTTATCGTGGGTATTTAAATACAATGAACATATTACCATTTAATAGGTCAAAGTGAATTAAATGATTTAGTTAGGGACTTAAATTTGTCCAAACCCCAAGCCGAACTTATAGGTCGAACTTCAACAGTGGAATTTACTTCATCCGAGTACACAAGTTGCAATGTATCGAAAAGGCGATGCTGAATTAATAGACTTTTTAAACAAGAAAGTCATCTTACTTTTTTTTTTCTTTTAAGTCATCTTACATACTGCTGTAATGTGCAGGGGATTATAAATAAATAAGCTATGATAGCTATTCACCAGATCCATAGAGACTATTTATTGATTCTTCTAAATTAAGTTTGAAAGCAGTCTTACTGCATAACAGCAATGATCTTCCATTTGTGCCTTTAACACATGGCATACACATAAAAGAAACATATATTAACCCTGCAGTGGTCGCGCGGACTACATATGTAGTCCACTGATACAAAATCCGTTTTATTTTGCAAACGCCAAGTGCTAGTTTTTTGTGGCGCTAGGTACTTTCAAATGACTAATCCAGGGAAGTACTCAGTGCATCGGAAGCGCCTATCATGCGTAGGTGCATTAGTAGCTTTGCAAAATTCCTGGACTACGTATGTAGTCCACGCGACCAATTACGTAAGTGTTTTTCCTGTTAGTATCTTTTTTGCTTTCATTTATTTTATATTAAAATTGTCAAAAATATGTAATATAAATATGATTGATTGATGACTTTGTTACGTTATCTTATTGGAGATTGAATTAACATCATTTTTTTGGATAAAAATAGGTGATCGACAAGCTGCACAGATGGAGGCGTGGTTGAGAGAACAAGAAGCCGACGTCGACGGTTCTCAAGCTAAGTCTAGCTTGGATGAGGAAGTAGATTATTTATAAGAGCAAAATCACGAATAAGAATTAGAACAGGAGCAAGATATCAGAGTCAAGGGACAGCGAAAGCTCTGAAAATGAGGAACCACCTTAGCAAAATCGCAGCGTGATGATTATTACACCAGAGTTGATGACACGATGTGGTCTAAGATAGTTCTTCAGGTCAGAGGAAGAAACCTTAGGCATAATATAGTGTTTTTTCCTCCTAGTCCGAACGGAATAGCCAGGCAAAACACTGCCATTCAAAACTGTGTGTCACTTTTCGTTGACGATCTGATGAGGTTGGATGAAACCATTGACTGGGAAAAGAATAAACTCAAATTCATTGACAAGGTCTTCGACAGTAAAAATTTAATATTTCCTAGGTATTACATACAAAGAAAAACAAGTATTAGCTTTAGAGATGACGTCAAAAAATGAAGTACGTCGTTGTCACAACTATGGAAGAGCACTCAATAAAAACTCCTGTAAATCGTGCACTGCCAGCAAAAAGTTTATTTGTGGGAATCATTTTTAGATCATGTGTCTTTCCTGTGTAGAAAATGTTATAAATTATTAATTTTCAGAACTATATTTGACTGGCATCACTATCAATACGAAACCTGTTATTTTTATGCCAATTTAGAAAACTATTTTTGTTTTTGTTTAATAGTTATATAATAGAGGTTATATCTATGTTATGCTGATTTTATACAGTTAAGCATACTTTACTGACTATAATCCCACAAGTAAAGTAAAAAAAGTATATAGATAACAAAAGTTATTTCAATTTGAAAATGGACTACGTATGTAGTCCACACGACCACTCGTGTCTCATTTAGGTGCGCGACCACTGCAGGGTTAATATAAAATCTACTCGAGGAAATTCAGTACAACTTGCATTCTTGGAAAATATTAATTGGGTGCACACCTTAAAATATTAATTGGGTTACAAGGAGTACAAAGGAATGTGTATCAAGTGTGATCTTTGAGTAATCTCAGCTCAGATATACTAAAGAGTATAATAGGCAACAATAACTCAGTAAATGGAGACGATCGTTCGCCCCTCACCATATTAGAAGCTTGGGCAACCTTGTATATCATCAACAGTAGACTTTGATAGCATAAACATTGAATAAGAAAAAATACACTGGAATGAATTATTTAAAAATGTCACAAATCTCGACGAAATGCTCAATATATTTTATATGAACTTGTAAATACGTTCGTTCCAACCATTATTAATAAGAGTTGTCCCAAATCACCTTGGAGTTGTAAAAAATTAGAAAGACGCATTCGTGAGAAAAATAAATATATAGAGGTTTAACACCTACCAAAATCCGATGGATAAAATTACCCTTCGATTGTGTAGTAAACGCTGTGAAATACTATCTAAACAATGTTACTATTCGTATATTAATAGTATCGAAAATAAAATAAAATTACAGCCTAAGTATTTTTGGTCTTATACTAAAACAAAGCGAAATGGAACTAGTGTTTATCCAGTGATTATGAGAGATGGGGTTAGGGAAATGACATTTGCAATTTATTTGGCCCGTATTTTCAATCAGTATATTGTCCCGATATATAAACACTGTAAATATCATTAGTACATCTACTTACTTGAAAGATTTGGTTAACAATTCGGATTCTTTCTCTTCACTCTACAATTATTTTAGCACTTAAAGATATATCAAAGGGATATGGATCAGGCAACATTCCCCCAATTTTTCTCGTAAAGCGTGCCGATAGGCTTTCAATGCCTGTTCATATTATTTATTCACTTCGTTCTGGAACATTTCCAGAGAAATGGAAACTAGCAAAGGTTGTACCTATACATAAAATTGAATCTAAAGAAATTGTTCAAAATTATAGACCAATATCAACCCTTCCAACGTTAAAAAGACATTTAAAGGAAACGTATAAAAATTTGAACGCAGCGGGATTCGAACCCGCGCCTCCTGAAACCGTTCAGGCGCTCTCACCACTGAGCAGGCGCTCTCACCGCATGCTGGGTTGCGCATGCGCGGGTCTACTCGAGGAAATTCAGTACAACTTGCATTCTTGGAAAATATGTGCACACCCTAAAATATTACTTGGGTTACAAGGAGTACAGAGGAATGTGTATCAAGTGTGATCTTTGAGTAATCTCGGCTCAGATATACTAAAGAGTATAGGCAACAATAACTCAGTAAATGGAGACGATCGTTCGCCCCTCACCATATCAGAAGCTTGGGCAACCTTGTATATCATCAACCGTAGATCATTGGCATTAGCATAAGAATGCTAATATGCCAATGATCTACATGAAAAGAATCTTGGGTGCCAAAGTCCGAAAGAACGAGAAATAAAAGACAAATGGTGGCAGGACAAGACTCGGCACGTTCAGTGGCTCGCTGATACAAATCAATTTGTGGGGAAATTAAAAAGCTGCTTCGTACAACATCCTTTACTAATGTGCCTCTATAATCTGCCGACGGTATAACCCTTATTAAAAGCAAGGAGGATGTACTCAACCGATGGGCAGAACCGAACAGAATATACGAGGGGCGATCAATAAGTAATGATAATCGAGTATTTCTAGAACGCACAAAAACCCAAAAATATTTTTTTCTGCTTTCTTATAAGCATGGATATATATAGGCAAGTAGAAAAAATGTCTACCAAAGACATACACAGCGACTTAGAGATCAAATGTACAACCCGATTTAAATATTGGTATGACTCTACTGAATTTCATTAGGTCAGGAAACGCACCATGCTGTAAACAACTAAACTTCTAAAACAACGTCAAAAAGTTCATATAACTCAGTGAGAGGCCGGTACACGCTTACAACAATGAAATGCTCAAGCTCAGCTCAGGCCATTTCAATAGTTTGCTTAACAGAATGGGCTCACAATATCTTTCGTTCTTTAAACTTATAAAGATTTTTCTAAAACTAGTAAAGAGCCACCGAGAGTGAAAAAACATATATATATATATATATATATATATATATATATATATATATATATATATATATATATATATATATATATATATATATATATATATACATATATATATATATATATATATATATTTTCTATTTACTTAAAATAATAATCTATGTGTGAAATTCCCAGAAACGACAGCGCTGATTTTCAGTGATCACTCAACTTATTGCTGTACGTCAAGCGAACGACATTGACAATGGCCGACAATTATAACGTGTAAAAAAAAATTGAGATATAAAACAAGTCTAGGGTGCGCTCACGGCTCAGGTACCTCGCGGTGGCAGTCGATGTCGTGCGTGTCGCACAATAGATTAAAATACAAAACTAAAATGCGTTGAGATTACAAAGATGTCGAGACATTTACCTACCTACGCATTCTTAAATGAGGAGAAAAAAATAAATAAAATAAAAACTAAAAGAATAATTATATACTAATTAAAATACTATTCTATTTTATATTGTGTTTTAGTATAATCTAGATCGTAATAATACTTTTGATAATTTGTATTTATCGTGGGTATTTAAATACAATGAACATATTACCATTTAATAGGTCAAAGTGAATTAAATGATTTAGTTAGGGACTTAAATTTGTCCAAACCCCAAGCCGAACTTATAGGTCGAACTTCAACAGTGGAATTTACTTCATCCGAGTACACAAGTTGCAATGTATCGAAAAGGCGATGCTGAATTAATAGACTTTTTAAACAAGAAAGTCATCTTACTTTTTTTTTTCTTTTAAGTCATCTTACATACTGCTGTAATGTGCAGGGGATTATAAATAAATAAGCTATGATAGCTATTCACCAGATCCATAGAGACTATTTATTGATTCTTCTAAATTAAGTTTGAAAGCAGTCTTACTGCATAACAGCAATGATCTTCCATTTGTGCCTTTAACACATGGCATACACATAAAAGAAACATATATTAACCCTGCAGTGGTCGCGCGGACTACATATGTAGTCCACTGATACAAAATCCGTTTTATTTTGCAAACGCCAAGTGCTAGTTTTTTGTGGCGCTAGGTACTTTCAAATGACTAATCCAGGGAAGTACTCAGTGCATCGGAAGCGCCTATCATGCGTAGGTGCATTAGTAGCTTTGCAAAATTCCTGGACTACGTATGTAGTCCACGCGACCAATTACGTAAGTGTTTTTCCTGTTAGTATCTTTTTTGCTTTCATTTATTTTATATTAAAATTGTCAAAAATATGTAATATAAATATGATTGATTGATGACTTTGTTACGTTATCTTATTGGAGATTGAATTAACATCATTTTTTTGGATAAAAATAGGTGATCGACAAGCTGCACAGATGGAGGCGTGGTTGAGAGAACAAGAAGCCGACGTCGACGGTTCTCAAGCTAAGTCTAGCTTGGATGAGGAAGTAGATTATTTATAAGAGCAAAATCACGAATAAGAATTAGAACAGGAGCAAGATATCAGAGTCAAGGGACAGCGAAAGCTCTGAAAATGAGGAACCACCTTAGCAAAATCGCAGCGTGATGATTATTACACCAGAGTTGATGACACGATGTGGTCTAAGATAGTTCTTCAGGTCAGAGGAAGAAACCTTAGGCATAATATAGTGTTTTTTCCTCCTAGTCCGAACGGAATAGCCAGGCAAAACACTGCCATTCAAAACTGTGTGTCACTTTTCGTTGACGATCTGATGAGGTTGGATGAAACCATTGACTGGGAAAAGAATAAACTCAAATTCATTGACAAGGTCTTCGACAGTAAAAATTTAATATTTCCTAGGTATTACATACAAAGAAAAACAAGTATTAGCTTTAGAGATGACGTCAAAAAATGAAGTACGTCGTTGTCACAACTATGGAAGAGCACTCAATAAAAACTCCTGTAAATCGTGCACTGCCAGCAAAAAGTTTATTTGTGGGAATCATTTTTAGATCATGTGTCTTTCCTGTGTAGAAAATGTTATAAATTATTAATTTTCAGAACTATATTTGACTGGCATCACTATCAATACGAAACCTGTTATTTTTATGCCAATTTAGAAAACTATTTTTGTTTTTGTTTAATAGTTATATAATAGAGGTTATATCTATGTTATGCTGATTTTATACAGTTAAGCATACTTTACTGACTATAATCCCACAAGTAAAGTAAAAAAAGTATATAGATAACAAAAGTTATTTCAATTTGAAAATGGACTACGTATGTAGTCCACACGACCACTCGTGTCTCATTTAGGTGCGCGACCACTGCAGGGTTAATATAAAATCTACTCGAGGAAATTCAGTACAACTTGCATTCTTGGAAAATATTAATTGGGTGCACACCTTAAAATATTAATTGGGTTACAAGGAGTACAAAGGAATGTGTATCAAGTGTGATCTTTGAGTAATCTCAGCTCAGATATACTAAAGAGTATAATAGGCAACAATAACTCACTAAATGGAGACGATCGTTCGCCCCTCACCATATTAGAAGCTTGGGCAACCTTGTATATCATCAACAGTAGACTTTGATAGCATAAACATTGAATAAGAAAAAATACACTGGAATGAATTATTTAAAAATGTCACAAATCTCGACGAAATGCTCAATATATTTTATATGAACTTGTAAATACGTTCGTTCCAACCATTATTAATAAGAGTTGTCCCAAATCACCTTGGAGTTGTAAAAAATTAGAAAGACGCATTCGTGAGAAAAATAAATATATAGAGGTTTAACACCTACCAAAATCCGATGGATAAAATTACCCTTCGATTGTGTAGTAAACGCTGTGAAATACTATCTAAACAATGTTACTATTCGTATATTAATAGTATCGAAAATAAAATAAAATTACAGCCTAAGTATTTTTGGTCTTATACTAAAACAAAGCGAAATGGAACTAGTGTTTATCCAGTGATTATGAGAGATGGGGTTAGGGAAATGACATTTGCAATTTATTTGGCCCGTATTTTCAATCAGTATATTGTCCCGATATATAAACACTGTAGATATCATTAGTACATCTACTTACTTGAAAGATTTGGTTAACAATTCGGATTCTTTCTCTTCACTCTACAATTGTTTTTGCACAACCGTAAGAAAAACGACAAAACTCCGATCGAGTGGACACCGGAAGCCGACGTAGCCTTTGAAAATTGCCGTCAAAGCAACAACGTTAAAAGCTACAACTTTAACTCATCCGCTACCCGGTACACAACTCAGCATCATGACCGACGCTTCAGATCACAGTCTCGGCGCCATACTACAACAGAAAGTAAACAACGAATGGAAACCGCTCGCATACTTCTCAAAAGCAATGAGTGCTACACAACGCCGCTACAGTGTATACGATCGCGAATTACTAGCGATCTATACAGCTGTAAAACACTTCCGACGACTCATCGAGGGATGCGAAGTGACTGTGTACACCGATCACAAGCCGCTTGCCTACGCATTACATCGCCAAGCAAATAGTACCGACACTCCGAGAAGAGAACGACAACTACACTTCATTAGTCAATTTTGCTCAAACATCAAATACATACAAGGAGAAGAAAACACAGTCGCCAACGCTCTCTCACGCATAGAAGACATTCAATGCCCGACGATCATCGATTTCAATCAATTAGCCATCGATCAACATAACGACGAAGAATTAAAATCATTGCGAAGACAACCTAACTTGAAATTCGCCGACGTCGCGATGCCTGAGATACAGCAGCCAATCACGTGCGAGCTGTCTACCGCGACGCCGCGACCGTACCTACCAAGTATTTATCGCTACGCAGCATCCAAAGCGCAACACGATCTATGCCACCCAAGCGTACGGACTTCAAGAAAACAAATAAGTTCGAAATACTTTTGGCCGAACATGAACACCGACATCGGTACATGGACAAAGGCGTGTATTAATTGTCAACGAGCGAAAATACATCGACACGTCGTCACGCCTTTAGCGAGTTCCCGCCGTCACAGCGCTTCGAACACATACACATCGACATAGTCGGACCGCTAAGACCGTCGAATGGCTGTCGATATCTAGTGACTATGATCGATCGCTGTACGAAGTGGCCCGAAGCAGTACCGATACAAGATATAACAGCTGAAAACGTCGCTAAAGCCTTATATGAACAATGGATCGCACGTTTCGGTTGCCCGCTATGGATATCAACGGATCAAGGGCGTCAGTTCGAATCCGAGCTATTCAAATCTCTCATGAAAAGATTCGGAATTACAAGAATTCGAACTACTGCATTCCACCCGCAATCGAATGGTCAAATTGAGCGATGGCACCGAACCCTGAAAGCTGCACTGATGGCGCGCGAAGCTACGATACAATGGACGGACGAGTTACCCACCGTGCTACTCGGTTTACGCACGGCGTTACGCAGCGACAGCAACTTTAGTCCAGCAATTATGACCTACGGTACTACTCTGCGCATACTTTCGGATTTCTTCGTACCTACACATTCGAAGATTGACGATGCCGAGTACGTACGCCGCCTCATCGAGACCATGGCGAAGCTACAACCGACGCCGCGCACACACACGTCGCTGAACAAAATTTCGCTTTATTTGTATATAAAGATCTAGCGACGTGCACGCATGTATTCGTGCGCAACGATTATTATATACAGATTTATTGCAGACAATGATAATTTTGAAGTAGCCTGGAGCGAGCATTTCATTCCCAAGGCGTGTTATCGTTTATAAAATCTTGAATTTGGTAATAACCTTTAACACACAAACGTCTCTTCACAACTTTTTTAAAATGTGATATAGAAAAATCTTGGACGTTTTCTGGGATCCTATTGTAAAAGCGTATACACTGTCCCATGAATGAATTATTGACTCGATGCAATCGAGTCACATGTGTAATCAGTTTATGCTTATTTCTAGTATTAATATTTAAAAAATCCTTAATATTTTTCTTAACATAGGGTACGGCCACTAGTAGTCAGCCCCGCACCAGTAGTCAGCCTTTAGTCAGCCTTCTTTATTAGCTGAATAACCTATAGGCATAGCGTTCTATTGCAAATTAACCAGTCAAGTCACTTTTAAAATATGATTTGAGTTCTTATTGGTCATTCCGGAACAGCACACTAACGCCATGTGGCTGCAAGGAACAACAATCTGAGTCCTTTGCGACGTCGTCACTTGTCGAGACAAGACGCGGCGTGCGCGCCAAAATTTTCTTAGTGGGAAGTGTCCGAGAAAAAGGTAAGTTATTGCGATTTCTTATTCACTTTTATAACATGTTTGATTAAAATATACTGTAATTACATATTTCACATCAACATCAAATAAGTAAAAGAACAGTTTCTTTAAAGTTTCTTTTATTTTAATAACGACTGTGCCGATTATTGAGTATGTGTTTCTTTTACTTTATCCAGTGTTCGGCCACCCCCGGCCGAGTACTGGATTTCATGTTTTTTTTAAATCAAAGTCTTATTGGTATCATTTTAAAGTTGGAAATTCACCCTTCAATTTAGAATAGCCATGTTATACATAATTTCATCAAAAAACCAGTAGTCGGCCACCTAACTAGATACGTTCGCACCACGGCTGAGTACTGGTGAGGGTGAACCCAGTGTTCAGCCGTCATTAACTTATGCTGCCTAATTTATTAATTTATTCAATTAACACCTACTTACCGAGTAAGTTCTTAGTTTCTTGGCATTTTTTATTTGTTTCAGTTCGGTATGTCTCTTTCGAGGCCCATATTACAATACCCTGAAGAGAAACTAACTCAAGCTTTAGAAGCTATCAGAAATGGCATGCCAATTAGACAAGCTAGTAGAAACTATGGAGTTCCTCGAGGCACAATTCAAGACAGACTTCATCTTCGAGTTCCTGAAGGTCCTAGAAAAATGGGTCCCGACTCCGTCCTCAACAAACTCGAAGAAGCGGAAATTGCAACGTGGCTGAAAGATATTGCTACTTGTGGTTTTGGAAAGAAACCTGACAATTTATTTAATACTGTCCAGGACATCATGATTGAAGACGGCAGGCCTAATCCATTTGTAAACGGAAGACCAGGCAAGAAGTGGATGAACTCATTTTTCAAACGAAACAATATGTTTTCAATGAGAACACCTGAAGCCATTTCAAAGGGTAGAGCAGTAGTCACTGAAGAGAGTATTAGAAAGTGGTTTGAGAAACTCACAGATTACCTGACTGAAAATCAAGCACTCGACGTGTTAGAAGATCCGAAAAGAATATTGAACGGTGACGAAACAAGCTTCATGCTTTGCCCAAAAACCGGAAAAGTGATAGTACCCCGAGGATATAAAAATGTATACCAAATAGTAAAGGGCAAAGAAAAGGAAGCAGTCACCGTTTTAGCTTTTTTTTCCGCTATGGGCGATATTTTACCTCCCTGTGTAGTTTTCCCGTACATCAGACCCCCCAAAGATGTTATAAATAGCATGCCTGACTGTTGGTTCCTCGGCAAATCTGACACTGGTTGGATGAAGGCAGACATTTTCTATGATTATATATCTAAATGCTTATCCAAGTGGATAGATGAAAACAAAGTGAAAAAACCAGTGCTTGTTTTTGTCGACGGCCACAAAACACACATGACAATGAAGCTGAGTAAATACTGTCACGACAATAACATCATTTTGTACGCACTGCCACCCAATACATCATCTGATGCAACCTGCAGATGTCAGTGTTTTTAAACCACTAAAATGAGGATGGGATGAATGGGAAAACTGTTCATGACTGGTGTTCACAACCACAAAACGCTAACACTGTATTGACAAAATCTTCATTATGTCCATTGTTGAAAAGAGTACTACGTAAAGAATCTCTAACAGAGGCTATAAAAAATGGATTCCGTAAGTGTGGCGTTTTTCCATTTGATCCAAGTGCAGTAGATTATTCCAAATGCATGCAAAATATTTTAGAGAAAAAAATGCATCTGCCAGTAAGACAACTTCACCAAGTAGCCCCAAATAAGGAGATTTTGACATTGCATCAAAAGTTATACTGTATTTGGGCAATGATTTGACTGCAAGAGGTGTTGATGTGGACGTTGTACTCGAAATAGTTGAAAATGCGTAATGGAATGAAATGAATGCATTGATGGATTAAGTAATTACGGAGCTAGTAAGACTACATACAGAGAAGTTGCGGACAATAAACAAAGTGAAATAGTTGAGGAAAGGACAGAACCTGGATTGACAGTAACGAATACTAGTTCTATTGTAGGGAACTATTACTTATAATTATTGTTTATTTAGTTTATTTCATTTATACATTTATTTATTACAACAATACATAATACGTAATTTATTTATTATTTATATTTCCTTATATACTTATTATATTAATTCATTATACATAATATAATTTCATACTTACGTACGTATTAGCATTTAGTTTATAATATAAATATTATTCGTAAGCCGCCGGTAGTTGCGAATTCTTTCACCGGCGTAGCGGCTAATATTTAAGACAAAACAGTCGTTACTTTGCTTTCGATACGCTCACTGTTATTTCTTTGTTCTCCGTTATTATCAGTTTTTATTTGTGCTTATTTATTTATTGTAATATTATTTCGTGGTGTGTAAAACTATTTTATAAACTATTGTGCAATATTAAACCTGTAATTGTACATATTAAAAGTGGTGTTGAAATATACATTATAACACAAGTAAGTGGACTTTAAATTTCTACCACATCAACACTACACTATTATCAAAGAAACTGAAGAAAATGGAGCCAAAGAAGATTTGTACGTAATTGGAACTGAAGAAGAAAATAAATACCAAAAAGAGACTGAAATAAATGGTAAAACTAGAATAGACATTAAAGAATATGATAAAAGTAGAATAAATGCAGCACAACCCGAAATACTCGATACTAATACTAGTACTTTAAATAATCTGGCACTTGGCGATCTCACCTTCTTAATAACAATTTATGGGACGATGATATTCATGTAAGTACATTCGAAGTCAATGACAATTCCATACTAGTACCTATCGAAGACAACTTACCGATCTCCAGATGTGAGCCGACATTTCATCAAAAATCTATTACTGATTCTGTGATTCAAATTCAATCACCGAAAGTCTCACCTTTTGTTCGAAAACATCTCATTATACCGTCACCAATAAAGAAAACTACAACTCCTAGAGTCATGAACAGAATTGGAGCAATATGTTCTGAAGAATGGAGGCAATTTGAAATTTCTAAAATGGAAGAGAAACAAAAAAAAAGATGCCGTTGAAGAAAGAAAGTTACAGAGACAGAAAAATAAAGAAGAAAAGCAGAAACAAAAAAATTAAAACAAGAAGAATAAAACTGTGAATTCTACCAAGTAAAAGGACTTACTACAAAGAAGAAAGATGATGATTCTGATCCAGAATTCATTGAAAGAAGCACTAAAAAAAGAAAACTAAATGATATGAACAATAGAGAAAAAGAAGCAGAGCAGACTAACTGTGATTTAGTGGAAGCTAAGCCAAATGATATTATTTAATTAAATCATTCCTGTGTAGGTTAATTAAGCTTAAAACTATTGATCTCAGGAGAGGCTGACTACTGGTAGCAATATGGCTGAATACTGGATTGTGACGGCTGAGTACTGGGGAAATGTGCCTTATTTTGATAAATACTTTATTTTGAATACTTATTAAAATTATATATGTCGCCGCAATTATTATTTCAGTCAACTTATTTATTGGTTAAATATGTAACTGTGTAAATTATGTATTGGCAATGTTTTATTATTTCAAGTGGTAACACTGATATCAATGTCATTATTGGTAATTAATATTTGAGTATTTTAGAATAGTTAGAAGTAATTTTAAATGTTGTTTTGAATTTAGATTTATTTAGAAATTAAATTTAAAATTAATAAAATATTGTGAATACTAAAAGACAAGATCAATTCATCTTATGAAAAATAAATAGTGTGGTTGACTCCCGCTTATAAAGGAACGAATGTCTCTTTATACAGGCGTCATTTGTGTCTGAAGAGACAATTGACGATCTATCACTTGTTTTATTTAAAACATCAAAAATCATTGTTATTATTGGTAATTACTATTTGAGTGCTTTAGAATAGTTAAAATAATTTATTAAGTAATTTTTAACGTTGTTTTGAATTTAGATTTGTTTAGAAATTAAATTGTAAGTTAATAAAATATTGTGAATACTAAAATGAACTATGTGAAAAATAGTTGTGTGATTGACACCCGCTCATGGTGGGACGAATGTCTTTATAAAGGGCGTCATTTGTATCGAAAGACACAATTGACGGCCTATCGCTGAAAGGAAACATGTGAGTAAAATCTATTTAAGTTGTTTTATTTAAAACTGCGATTCTGTAATATTTATTGTTTAATTAATTTGCTAATAATTTTACTGTAATATTTACTGTTCAATTTATTATTATTATTATTTACTGTTTAAATAATTTGCTAATAATTTTACTATAGCTTTGCTTATGCTTATCATTATTGTAATTATTAATCATTTATTATTGAAGTGTGTTTTCATGTTTTCGTTTATTCTTATGCTTGTAAAAACAATATTAATAAGTATGGCTTATTACTTTTTAAAAGACATTTACATTTGAAAAGAGCAACTGCTGAGTTTCTTGCCGGCTCTTCTCACCAGAACTGCCTTCCGAGCCGGGGGTAGCTTTATGTTCATTCAAACTATTTAAAAGTGCTTTCAGAAATCTATTTTAATAAAGATATTTTAAATCTGAATTTATTTTATTCCTACCTTGTTAAAATTATTATTTTTATCATAACTATTTAGAGTAGTACCAATGACCGAATGGTGGTCAGAGGTTTTACTTAATTATTTTTAATATTTGCTCTGTGTCATCTCCGACATATATGATATCTGTTAATTTCAGTACAAAGTTTAATAAATGATTAAGTAAATGAGTACAAAATATTTTCTATACATATTTAAACTTGCGCTTTTCACTAAGGCTTCACAAAGGCTGACTACTGGTGCCCGTACCCTACATAACATTAGCAAATATGTATTGAGAAGCAACAGTCAATATATTAATTTCTTTAAATTTTGTTCTTAATGAATCTTTCGGGCCTAAGTTATAGATTGCACGAATAGCTCGCTTTTGCAGAATAAAGATCGAGTTAATTGCGGCTGCATTACCCCAAAGTAAGATGCCATATGACATAATACTATGAAAGTAGCTAAAATAAGCATATGTCCATATTGGCTTTATGATGGTTTTGTATATGAGCAACTTGTTTTTAGTGGTGACATGTGATTTTCTACCAACTAGCCAGTTAAGATTACCAAGACGTATATTCAGCTCTTGGCGTTTTTTCTGTATGCGAGTTCTCCATGTTTGTCTTCTATCAAGATGCATACCCAAGTACTTGACTGTATCATTGTGTGGTAGGACATCGTTTCCTAGTTGGACTGGTGAGCAGTTGCCTTTCCTAAGAGTGAATGTGACATTCAAAGATTTGCTGGAGCTAGCCTTGATACGTCATTCATTCATCCAGTCCTTTACTTTATTCAGGTGACTTTGCAGGACTAAAGATGCTATGTGAGGATTTTCGTGATTGCTAAATACAGCAGTGTCCTCTGCGAATATAGCTGATAGGACATTATTGGTTGTAGGAATATCTGCTGTATATAGTACGTATAAAATAGGTCCTAAGATAGAGCCCTGTGGCACCCCCGCTTTTATGTCATAGAAGGCAGAGTAAGCGTCGTTGATTTTAATTCTAAATATTCTATTTTCCAAATACGACTTTAGCAAATTATAAAAGTTGTGTGGAAGTACTCTTTTTAATTTAAAAAGTAGGCCTAAATGCCAAACCTTATCAAATGCTTGTTGTATGTCAAGAAAGACGGCAGAACAGTATTGTTTCTTTTCAAAGGACTCTCTTATTTTGTTAACAACTCGATGAACTTATTCTATAGTAGAATGGCCAGTTCTAAAGCCAAATTGGTGTTGTGGAAAAAAATCATTTTTGTTGCTAATTTGTGTTAACCTTCTTAATATGATCTTTTCAAACAGTTTTGACAGGTTTGGTAGCAGATTGATTGGTCTGTAGGATGATACTAGATGAGGGGGCTTTCCAGGCTTGGGGATCATGATTATCTCCGATATCTTCCATATCATTGGCATGTGTCCAGTTCTAAGTACACCGTTAAAGAGATGTGTGATGCCGACTATTGCTTTGTGAGGAAGTTGTTGAAGTACTTCGGCCGTTATTAGATATTAAAATATATATAAAATTATATTACAAAGTCGCATCGTGTAAATGTCTTATTTGCGGGGTAGCAGGACGCGAAGGAACAGGCTATGCGCTGGCGACATAAAACCAGTTTTAGTTTAACGAGGCTTCTGTATGAATCGCTGTCACTTTTAACTAATCTATCAGTATTTAATAATTCTCTGTGTTTTCTATGTATTCCAACTTCTGTTCTACTTTCTTCTGTAGTGTATGAACTTATTATTGTGCTTGTGCTCTACTTCTCCTTCTACTAATAAATTGTGTGTAAATATCAAGAGACTTTTGAAATAATAACAACTTGTCTACAAGGCTATGTTAGACCCAGTCACAATTACTACTTTCATTCTAAATTTCATCCAAATCGGATGCGATTTGGCCGGCGTGACAGACAAACACAGACTTTCCCATTTATAATATAAGTATGGATAATACAAATACAAAAGCCTTTATTATTGAATTTACAATTTCTTTGTTTGGTTATATAGGTAGCACATCAGACCGGTTTCAATTCAGTGTGTCCTGGACACATAAGCCTCCTCTAACATTTTCCATTCTATCCTATTTTTGGCTGTTCTGAGCCACAGAGTGCCTGCAACCTTTTTCATATTATCCGCCTATCTCTTGAGTTGTCTGCCTCTTTTCCGCTTCATACTGTAACACGGCATTCATTCTGTGACAGTTCTTGCCCATCTATCACCTGGTTGCCTCAACATATGGCCAGTCCACCTCTATTCTTTGCATTTCACAGAAACATCCTCAAACTTGGTGATCTTGCGCATATCAGATGCGCGCTTTGTCCATCCTTTTATATCCAAGGATACTTCTTTCTATACTTCTCTGTGTGGTTCTAAGTTTGTTTTGCATTTTTTGGGTTATGGACCAAATTTGACAGCCTTACGTTAATATTGGTAATAAATAGGTGTTGAATCAATCATTTTGTAGTGTTTGTTTTTTCATTATATGTTTAAGACCCCAATATCTTGTCCAAGTGTTTGTTTTTGGAATTTGGTTTTGGAATGAGATTGTCTGTCCTAGGTAGATGTAAGATTCTACATATTCTATATGTTCTTTATCAACATAAATCTCCTCTTCAATGGCATTTGTCATGGCCTTTGTTTCCGATTTGTTGATGGTAAGGCCTACATCTCTGCTTTTACAAGCTAGATCTTCTAGCATAAATTGGAGTGTGTTTGGGTTGTCTGTATTGAGTACCAGATTGTCTGCAAACCTTAGATGGTTAAGTTTACGTCTATCGATATTGATCCATATATCCTCCCACGAAAGTTTTCTCATTATCTCCTCTAGCACGGCAGAAAATAATTTAGGAGACATGGGATCTCCCTGTCGCACCCCCCCTTTGAATTGAGAATCTGGATTTTTAGCTTGGGTATCCATGTTTTTGAGCTTCTCAGTTCTTTGAGAGCTTTGTTTATACCTCCTGTCTTGGTTATATAGCCTAGCAACAGCATTAAGTGAACCCATGTCGAACAGAAGGCTTAAAAGACAACACATATGGGAAAAAGCATGCGTTCTGCAGCGGCTAGTAGAACGCATGGCTCAGTGGTGAGAGCGCCTGAACGGTATTCAGGAGGCGCGGGTTCGAATCCCGCTGCGTTCAAATTTTTATACGTTTTCTTTAAATGTCTTTTTCAATTTTCCTAAGTGTGGAATAACACTTAAAAATGTTTAAAAGTAAAAACACATATGGGATTTTGTTCATTGACAAACTTCCGATTCAATAAGAGACAGTGTTTTCACTGGAAAAACAGTTCTCAAACATTAATAATCTCCTTCACCAAATCTGTTAAAGGCTTGTAAAGCCGTTTGCATGATGTTAATATTATATATATATATATATATATATATATATATATATATATATACACATAAAAATTTAACATTTAAAATTTCAAATTTTGTAATTAACAAATTAAATTAAAAAATATATTTTTTAAATGTTTAATTTTAAATATGAAATTTTAAATGTTACATTATAATGAATATGTGATCCCCACATCCTACTTATTTTTTCAAAAAATAATTGCTAAAGGGTTGAAATAGGGGATAAAAGTTTATATGAAAAAACTAAACCGCTTGTAATGAACTTTTGAATAAATATAGTTGATAATCGAAGGTCAAACATAGGCTACTTATTTTTCAATTCATTCAAAAGCAATGAGGCAGTCCATGCGGCGAAGCCAAGAGTGACCGCTAGTATTTAATGTATTTACTCAGTGTCTTCTGCAACATTAAATGTTGTATTTTTGACAGTTGTAAGATATTGTATTATTTAAACATATTATGTGAAAAACAAAGATTAACAGAATGTTTGTAAAGAGAAAACTCTTCAACACCTGTTTATTAGCAATAATTAACATATGGCTGCTGTTTATTAGCAATAATTAACCTATGGCTGCTGTTTATTAGCAATAATTAATTTGGGCAAGTGGTATATAAATAAAGTAATAAATAAAAAATAAAAATTGTTTCTCACTAAATTTCACGAGCTTTCCTATTACTTTTACTATTTCATCAAAGAACTTGACTTCTGCCTCGCAGCTAAAAATATACACAAATATCCGTTGACTCCATAATAAATCGTATCTTAAAAGCTTGTACTCACTTGCGACAATTACTGGATGTAAGAACACAGATGCAACGGCACCAGCAATTATAAGGACGTCTGGAGGATTAATTTTATTTGCAAAGTTAAGATATTTTATGAAAACTGGTTTTCGTCAATTTGCCATAGTCACTCACTCGCTCACATTGCTTGCGGGAAATAAAAAACAGAATCCATGACACTTTAACTGTTTGCTTCACTGCGTAAATAATTGTTACGTACTCACGAGTACAGTTGCCAACTCGCCTATCGTTATTGGTTAATTAATACAGTGTTGCCTTATATTAAAAAACACGTAGAAAAGATTATAAAATTACGTAGAATAGCAAACATCTAATATGAAAAATTAGCAGATCGACGCATTTTTTTAGGATTATTTTAGTCATTGTTAATTAAAATTTAGTTTATATTTAGCATTACAGTACAGTTAGAAGAATAAACACAACACTAACATAAACAAATTAAAAACTTATGTTAATTTTTATTTATCTTATCTGTGGTACTTTTGTCTACTCTGTGTTACTATAGCGTTACTTGCTACTAGGCTTGTGTCAAGGAAAAGGAAAAGTATTGATATCGTTCATGATCAGTTGCCACTGTGACCCGGTTCACAAGACCCGAACATTTGATTGATTGGTGGATTCGCAGAAGATCCCTAGAGTTTTCTATAATGACTCTATGGAAAGATTAAGTTTCGAATAATAAAAATAAAATAAAAAATAAGCATTTTAGGAAGTTAAAATATTTCTTTTATTTTGCCAAAATTATTTATACTTTTAGTTAATTTTATCCTAACGGCCTTATTCATAAAAAATGCTTATAGAACGCTTAAAACGTTCATTAGTTAAAATGCTCTATAAGCTTATGAAACGTTCCATAAACATGCGTATTCATAACAGTACTATAAACCTTCTATAACTAATATGCTGTTTATAAGCTAAAGTGTTGCCACTACGATGAAATTGGCAAGAAAGTTTGTCAAATTTTGCAAATTGACCACAGATAATGTGTATAATTTTACTAAATTCGACTGATCATAGACATTATTAATGATAAAAACCAGATTTTGTTGTTTGTAGCGCGATAAGTTGTTGACATTTGTTTACTAGTAGTACGTACGTGTTAATTTTATTTTAAATATTACTTCATTACTAATAAAATGGCATCAGAATCAAAAATTGTAGAGAGCAAGAAAAGGCAGAGAAGTGAGAATTGGTTGGAGGAGGATAAGGTTGGTTTTACTAATACAGTTAATTCGAACACGTAAGTTTTGTTTTGTAAACATTCATACGCATGTTGTTTCAATGTTTATGCTTCTATTCCATAGATGATCTTAAAAGAATTGCTGAGGAAAAGTATTTGTATAGTTATTTTATTAACACGGCACTTAATGTTTCAGTTTTAACAATATGGCAAAAACCCCTTGAAAAAGAAGAAGAACAAATTAAGGCTCAATGGGTATTATAAAAATGTCAGCTAAAAAGCTGATATTTATAGAAAAAAAAACAAATACTAAAAACAGTTGGTAGGTCACCACCTACTACAGAACCAACAACTGGTGATGACATTGCATTTTGGCTCCCTCATGAGTTCACAGTATACTCAAATTAATTTTTCTCAGATAACCAGGTACATATAAAATACGAACATTTGGCCAATTAGTGTTTCATTTTGAATAAAGAAATATTATGTAATTATTATCACAGAAAATAATATAAAAGATGAAAAAAATATGTGTAATATATTAATATTATGAAATAAATAGCAGCACACAAATCTCACTCTGTCACCTATCTTAATTTAAATGATATTCATAAGTATTAAGACATGTTAAGTATAATTAATTGTGGTGCATGAAATATTAAATTAATGATAATACCACAATACCCAGAAAGTCATTTCAATTTTATTATTTTAGTCAATTTAGTTCAATTTTATTTTACAAATAATTTGCTGGGAAGCGAGACAAAATTTATTCTCCATTATAATACATTAAATAGCTAATACTACCTAAAGAATGCCCAGCAAGGAAATCTGATTATATACTTTTAAACATTTTTAAAGTGTTATTCCACACTTAGGAATCTTTAAATGTCTTTTATCTGATTATATTCTTTTTAGATGGTGCATCCAAGTACTAGCACTAGCACTAGTACACAATCTTGGTAGGCTAAAGAAATGTGTATGTTGAATGAACTTATCTTTATTTTTATTACTATAATATATTACTAAGTTAGATTCACTAAAATCATTCAGTACTATCTTATATCTACAAGCAATATTAAACTTGGATTAGCAAACTTCCATCCAGATGGCTGTAGAAAGGCAAAAATTAAAAATTTTAGAACAAAAATTAAGTAATTCTCTATTAAAGGAAGAATTACTCAAACGTAAATTATTGTACTACACATCTAAAGAATAAAATTTATAGAAATAAACTGTTTTTTATTAACCAAAATTTAACAAATTGAGGTCAATCATGGTGCAGGGGCACAAAGTGAACATGTAAAAAGACTACTAGTTGTGGGTTCGATCCCCACTCCAGGCAATAAAATATTTACTTCAATTTATAGTTTCATTTCTTTGCTCTGGTGTTGAGGAAAAGCGCGGCGTGAAACTTACTATTTTATAAAATTTACTAACTAAAATTCTGGGAGAATTAGACAATATTATTAATAAAGATGAAACTTAACTTTATTAATAATATTGTCTAATCCATGGTTAATCTACGCACAAGGTTTATCATAAAAGCAGTATATTTATGAAAGCGGTAACGCTTCCGAAACTCTTCATCGTATAAGGAAAACGGGTCAACCCCTGCTTCTATACACTTTTCTTTGCCCCGAACTCTTCTCCATTATTGCTATCGTTTCCGAAGCATGTATGCTTTGTAAAGTTTTCATTTTAAATATAAAAGTGGAAAATTGACACAAAGCAATAATTATTAGTGGATTATAATACTGTTTAGCGCTAAAATGCTGTTATGAATACCATTTTTTAACGTTTCTCTTATAGTGAGTTTATAGAACACTTTAACTGTTCCATAACTTTTTATGAATAAGACCGTTAGTATATATTTGAAAATTAATTGGTCAGTAGTTTGCTTAGTTCTTAAAAGAAAAATTGATTAATTAAATATTTATATTTTTTTAAATTAAAATATGATTATTTATTAAAACTTTGTAATATATATTTATATTAATTTAAATTTCGAATATTATTATTATTAATTTCTCTAATAGTAACAACATTTAAAATATCATTGTTGATGTTGCATGATGGAATGCTTACCCGCAGCGATCCCCGCCAGCCCTACTTGTTAGGGCTGCAGAGTTCCATCCGCCACGCAGACCAGGGCGCAGTATGATAGGGCGTCCCCCCGAGGCGACGCGCACCAGCGCGTCCCCGTTGGTGTGAGAAGTGGGGAGGGGGAAGGAGACGAGTGCGGCGTTGGGGACCGCCACCCGACACGCCATGTCCGAAACGGCGGGAAGTGGAGGACGGAGCTACAAATAGCTACGTGGAATGTAAGAGGAGGGATGGAACAGAAGATGAATGAACTACTAGATGTGATGGATGATAGAGATCTGGATGCGATCTGTGTGACTGAGACCAAGAGAAAGGGCAATAACACTACCGACCTGCCGGGCAATCGCGTGGCTCTCTGGGCCGGCGTACCAGAGAGTGATCGCGGGCGTCAGGGGGTGGGTGTGTTGCTGTCCTTTCGATTGGTGTGTGCAATGGTGGAATACAAGATGATCAACCCGAGGCTCCTTTGGGTTCGCTTTAAGCTGGGGATAACAAGATTATTCTTGTTAGCGGCCTATGCGCCAGTATCCTCAGCTCTATCAGGCGAGCTAGAGGAGTTCTGGGAGAGTGTCAGGGAAGTTCTAGGTAGCGTAAGAGCGAATGAAAAACTAATAGTGTGTGGTGACTTGAATGGATGGGTCGGAACCGAGCGGATCGGTTTCGAGCTTATATTAGGGAAGTACGGTGATAGGAGAGTAAATGAGGCTGGTAAGCTTATTTTGGAACTTTGCAAGGAGAAGAATTTGTTTGTGGCAAACACGATGTTTGACCACAAACAAATTCATCAGTACACATGGGAGCGAATGGAAGAGAAAAGTATGATTGACTTATTCCTGGTGGATCAGCGTATTCGGAACCAAGTTATGGACACACGTGTGTTTAGGAGTGCCGACTTGGGAACGGACCATTATCTAGTTGTTACTAGAATAAGGGGTCTGTTCACAGGCTGGCCCCGCACGAGGTGTCCAAACTTGGAGGCGAATAACCGCATAAGAAGCTGGAAGCTTCAAGATCCACCTATTAAAGAGGAATATAAAGAAAGGGTTTCCAAGAAGCTAGACAGTTGCGAAATAGGAAATGAGAGTGTAGAAGTATGCTGGCAGAATCTTAGGAATAGTATGACTGAAGCAGCAACAGAGGTGTGTGGTACTGTCAAAAGAGGCTTTAGTAAAAAGCGTGATGAATGGTGGGATGATGAAGTGAAAGATGCCGTAGAAAGAAAGAAGAAAGCATGGCAGGATTATAAAGCCTCTGGTAAGAATAAAAGTATGAGAGAGATCAAAAAGAAAGAGTATAAGTTGCAAAAGCACCAAACGAAAGCACTGATTAAGGCGAAGCGTGAAAAGTCGGAGAATGAAAGAGATGAAAGGTTGACGAACAACTTCCGAGAAAACACGAAGCTTTTCTGGAGAGAAGTTAGTGATTCTCGGGGTTCTTCGTCAACCAGCAGAATGAAAGGGGTGCTTTCGAAGGACGGTGAAATTTTAACTGAACCAACACCCGTTTTGCAACGATGGGCGGAATTCTATAAGGAGATGTATGAATGTGATGACGCCTCTGTCTCAAGTAACAGCGATATGCTGAATCTTGATGTAGCAGACGGCGAAATCAGTATAAAAGAAGTAGAGAGCCATAAGAAGTCTGAAATGTGGTAAGGCAGCGGGAGCAGATGGAGTTACTACTGAGATGATCAAACATGGTGGGCCGCGCGTCTTGGACCTGTTCTTTCATCTGTGCAATTTATGCTGGAAGAAAGGGGAGGTCCCAGATGATTGGCGAGGCGCAGTCATCGTGCCTTTGTACAAAGGCAAAGGTTCACAGATAGACTGTGCAAGCTATAGGGCTATCAGTTTGATTAGCTTAGGTAGTAAAATTTATGCTAAAATTTTAGCGAGAAGAATGCAAGAGAGATCTGAGAGGCTGTTGTGGGAGGCCCAAGGAGGCTTTAGACCTGGAAGAGGGTGTATGGACCAGATCTTCTCCCTCCGCATGATCACAGAGAAATTTTTGGCTGTAAACCAAAAAGTTTTCTGTGCTTTTGTGGATTTGGAGAAGGCATTTGACAGAGTTGTGCGAAAGAAGTTATGGGAGATACTGCCTCGGTACAATGTGAACGGACCCTTGTTGCAGGCTGTAAAGTCTCTTTACCGAGATCACTCAGCCTGTGTACGAGTAGGAGCTGGCATGTCGCCTCGGTTTGATATTCAATCGGGTGTCAAACAGGGTTGTGCCATGTCAGCTTGGCTGTTCAATTTGTACTTGGATAGTTGTCTCCAAGGAGTGAAAGAAAGTGATATGGGAGTGAAAGTGGGTGACTTGAAGGTAAACTGCCTGTTGTACGCAGATGATGCAGTGCTTATTGCATCATCAGAATGCGAGTTGCAGGCATTGGTCACCATCCTGAAAGATGGGTGTGAAAATAATGGTCTAAGCCTGAATGCGAGTAAAACTAAGATTCTGGTGTTTGAAAGAGACGAAGAAAGAACGGAATGTAAGATCATGGTTAACAGAAAGAAATTAGAACAAGTGAATGAGGTGGTATATTTGGGAAGTATGCTTAGCAGAGATGGAAGGTATGATATGGATGTTGAAAGGCGTATTGCTGCCGGTAACAGTGTTAACGGTGCCCTCGCTGCGTTGATGCGACGGCGGAACGTGAGCATAGCCGCACGTTTAGCTGTGCACAATGCAGTGCTGGTACCGACGCTGCTATACGGCAGCGAAACGTGGGTATTGCAGAAGAAGAATGAAAGAAAGATGAATGCTGTGGAGATGAGATCTCTTCGAAAGATGTGCGGAGTCAGCTTAGCTGACCGAATCCGCAATGAAGAGATACACAGAATGGCAGGTATTAGCGAGAACGTCATAGTAAGAATGAAGAAGGGCGTGCTCAGGTGGTTTGGGCACGTCGAGAGGATGAGTGATGGAAGAATGGTAAGAAAGATTTATGAAGCAAAAGTGAGTGGTAAGCGAGGCAGGGGGAGACCTCGGTTGACCTTCGAAAACACAGTGTCGATGATACTGGAGGAAGGTCACGTAAAAAGCATGAGGACCCCCCGGAGGGCGTGTATGAAGAGGTTGATGACTGTGGACGAGGCGAAAGAAGTATGCAGGGACCGTAGCGTTTGGCGCTCCGTTCTCTCTGACTACCCCGCAAGGGATACAGCGTGAAGCTAAAAAAAAAAAAAAAAAAAATGTTGCATGATTGCCGTTAAACCGTATGTCAAAGTTTCGTGTCTTTTTAGCCGGGCCTTTTTCTGGGATATTATGAGATATTTATGCTATAAACTTCCGAAAACAATTAAAATCCTATCAAGAATAGTTATCTACAGTATGGGAAAGAAAATCTGAATGACTGTATTCTATTCCTCTAAATAACATCACGGATCTTACTGTCAACATGAACAGTAGGTAAATCATAGCGAACGTAGAATGTAAATTAACAAGTTATGACTTATTATTTAACTCTTTAATTTTTTTTATAGGTGCATCACGATCTTCTGTAAGGAAAATACGGAAAGAAAGACAGAATTCAACTACAATTTCCATACCGAAGAAAAATAAACAGAAATCATAAAAGAAAATCTCGACAAATCCAATCACGTTGCAATCAGGCATAAAATATGAGTTTCTTGCCGTCCCAAAAAAGGAGTACTGAGTTTGAATCAGACATTTAAAGAAAACGTCGAAATTCTTATACGCTTTATTACAACTTATGCTAACAACATAAATAAACGTATAAACAACATACATTTTTATACGTTTTCTTTAAATGTCTTTTTCAATTTTCCTAAGTGTGGAATAACACTTTAAAAATGTTTAAAAGAGTTTGAATCAGTTCATGAAAGAGTAATTTTGTTTATTCTCACATAATTTAGGTTGTAAATTTAAAAAATATAGAATTAGAGGACAATTGTTTTGGAGTGGCATGGAGAGACAGGTCCCTACAAAAAAATAAATATGTAAAGTTGATTAATAAAGATTTAATAATGATATCATGTATGTGTTTTTTACTTTGTTAACCTAATCATAGATTTATTTTTATTTGAGTTTAGTTTATATTAATATAAAAATGACATGTTCTTGTAAATTAAAATCTTATTATATTGTATTATAAAATATTTTTACACCATCCAAGTGTCACATTTGTATGTATAGTTAGAATTGTTCAATCATATATATGTTCAATAATCACCTTGAGTGTGCCCAGAGGTTTTTTAATTTATTGGTCAGGCTTTACAAACAAATTCTATTCTAAATATAATTGTTAAAAACAGTTTTTCTAAAAAATTTAATATTAATTCTATAAAATAAAAATTATTTATATTAAAGTGTGCGTAACACTTTAATATAAATAATTTTTAAATTTCTGAAAAATACATAATTTAAATCTATGAATCATTAGTTACTTTAAAGATTGTTCAGAATGAATAAATTATATAAATATATTTAAAGTTTTTAGTAACAAGTGCTTATTCAAAAATCAATATTTCATTTTAATGTCCTTAAAACCTTTGGTGAACAGCTGTATCATGTTTAAACTAGTCAAAGAAGAAAGTTACTGAATAATGTCTACAATGAATTCATAAATAATACTATTTACATTTTTGTTACATTAAAAATGAAAACACTCCATTGCACTGCAGGGTCGTCGTTTCAACCTATTTTTCAATTATAACATCTTATAATAAGCGCAGTTTATGTAAATAAATAGACTGTAAAATTATATAAAATAAGATACTATCGGAATAAAAACTTTTATTTCACATTGGATACACTCATTAAATCAATCATTCATTTGTTTTTGACAAATACCTCGCCCTGTAAGTAACTTGTCTTAAATAAATTTAGATCATTTTCGGCATTTTACAACATAAATATATCACAATATAATTTTCCAAGAAAGATCCGGCACAATCGACGCCAAGACTTTGATACTTGTCATTCGATCATGACATCTTAAAGATCGTTCTCTGTCATTGGTGTAAAGCGAGTACTACTCGGCAAGTCGGTCCGTGATTGGTTTGTCGTATGATCGAGTCTTTGCGTTGTGACTGATCGAGTCGTTCACTTGCTACTGGTGATTGCAATCATTTGACCCGATCGTTCACGATCGACACAAGCCTACTTGCTACTTGCAATATTCGGCATAGTTTTCTATCCGTCACTTAATTTAAAATAGAATCCGTAATTAATATTACCGTACCGTATTGCATTTCAAGAATAAATATAACAGTAAAACGTATATTTCTCAATATAAGCATATCTAACCTACAAATAACATTCAACAAGGCAGTTCGCGGTAAAATCATACTTAGAGCACGAGGAATAATGGGATTGTGTTGATCCTGGGGGTCAAGATGTCAAGAAAGACTTGAAAGCCAAGACTAAGATAATTTTATTGGTAGAACCAATTAACATTTTTTTTTTCTCATTATGTATGACAATGCTTGTTCAATGTACACTTTTTCTGTTCAATATTTATAGTACTGTTTTTCCTTTTATTTACAAACATAACACTGTAACGTTTAGGTTAATAAGTTATAGCTCTAAGTTTCATTGTTCGACAACAGCTGTCATAGCGGCTACGTTCGGAAATGCGTACCACATTAATGTCTGTTCATCTTAATTATCTATTAATCATTAATAATTTATTATAAAACATACATTGTTCCCAGTCGGCTGTTTCTCGAAATTTCCTTTCATATTTGTTAAGTTGTAAAAAAAAAAAAAAAAAAAGAAAAAGAAGATTTATTTTTATAGCTGTTATATTATAATTTGTGTTTTTTTTAGGCATAGTATATTTTATGTTTTGCTGGTGGGTGTACAAATATCCCGACTTTGGGTGTCATTAACTGTGTATTTTTTTTTTTATTTATATTTTTTTATTATTATTATTTTTATTTTTATATATTCGTATACTTAAGTTTATTTATTAATTATCTCTAATATTATTAATTTAGTATTTATTTTTTCTTAAGATTACATATTTCTAATAGCGATGAATAGCGACAGCTTCAGTTTAGACGACGGCATTATTCTCCATTCCTATTCATCCACTATTTCCGATGAAAGTTTTCAAAGTACCTCAATGCCTCTAAATTTTAATCTAGAATCTGCTTTCTCACCTTATCCTAAAAATTTTAACGTCATACATATTAACGCACAAAGCATCCCTGCCCACTACCCAGACCTTCTGAGCACGTTTGAGGCCAAAGATATACACGCAATCCTTGTCTCAGAAACTTTCCTCAAGCCCTGCCTGCCCTCTACATCTTATTCACTTCCAGGATTCCACTTAATTAGGAATGACAGAACAGGAAAAGGTGGTGGGGGAGTCGCTATTTATCTGCGTAGCCATATCCCTTTTAATTAGTGTCCGACCGAAGGTTCGGTTTCGGTTTCGGTTTCGGCAAGTTTCGGCAAAAAATTGTAGTTTCGGCCGTAGTTTCGGTTTCGGCAAAAAAGCTGCCGAACCTTCGGCAATGCCGAAACTCTACTAACTCGTAAATTTTCACACGTCGTTTAGCTATATTTGAGTGTTTTTATAGCTTGTGTCTCAAGATATGGTAAACGATTTTAAGGAATTATAAATGTGTGTTAAGAATATTATGTGTGACATTGTGTGAATGACACTGTGTGTCACTGACACTGTGTTTGTTCTCGTAAATGTGGCTCCTTTCAGGGGCTGACTATTAATTTTGGGTGACCCTGGGCTAATTATTACGTCGGAGGCCAGCCTAATTAGTTGTTATTTAAATAACTATACATTTGTTACACAGGACTTCTATAAAACATACAGAATATAGTCTAATTAAATATCAATAAATCTTATCACAAACTAGCACATAAATTTGCCTCCAAGAAAGACACAGTTAAGTAAGTAATAGGTACTAATAGTAAGCCACAATATAAACATATTGTGGCAATAAAATACTAATTTACCAAATGCCTAATAAATTTACCAAATTCGTAATAGGGACTGAGGGTCTTGAAAACTCACAGGTCTCTGCACTACAGCTTAAAAAGCATCTATGTAAATTCACTCCAGGTGCCTGGGCAAAGCGAACTGGCGTTCAACATTAGAGGAATTGTGGATGTGTGTGGTCTTGAGGGCGAAGAAGAAACAAGGATGGGCAGAGACAGTTGGCTAACCATACATGTGGACAACCATATTATGACATATTTGGTGGTTCATTTTTCACGTAATTGTTGCGAGCTATTTGAATAGACGCAAACAAGTAGCTAAAATTATACGTATATATTAAAAGTTGCTCTTGGAAAAGGCATTTTGTGTACATGAAGGTAGAGGACGAAGCTATGCCTTGCTGTCGATGACAATCTTGTGAAAACAATAAAAAAATATTAATTAAAAGTTAATCTACCACTACCAAACTGGGGAAATTGAAATGACCAATGGCGGGTTTGAACATTACAAGAAGATATTTTTGTATTTTTTTTATATTTTTTAGCGTTCACTCAACACGCAACGTCTCTATTTCGGGCGGAAAGTGGTGAACGGAATGTCTTGACCCTAGTTTCTCTCTGACTACCCTGCTATGCGGGTAAAAGCCGAGCGCAAAAACGGAGCGTGAAACAATGAAAATGTATAGTATTAACAATAAAACGTAAAAAATGTACTATTTATTTACATGTTATACTAATTTTATGACGTCATCAGCAGTTTCGGTTTCGGCCGAAACTGAAGCCAGTGCTGAAGGTTCGGTTTCGGTTTCAGTTTCGGCTGAAAACCCAGTTTCGGTCGGACACTACTTTTAATATTATAAGTAAATCAGCGTCGGAATATACGGAATCGGCTGAGTATATACTCACCAAGCTTTTGTTTGGCTCCCTGAGGCTGTTACTCGGTGTCTTCTATGTACCCTCACTGCGCATTAACTATTTTAATGATTTTGAGGTATTACTGGATACTTATATTCCTAATGCTCATCATGCAATAATTATGGGGGACTTCAACACTTGTTTGATCAAAAAAGACTCTCACTTAAAACACCTGAACGAGATCATTAATGGTAGTAGCCTTAATATAATTGGCACAAGCAACGCGACACACTTTTTCCCTGGTTGTGCACCATCACTTTTGGATCTTGCAATCGTTTCATCAACCGATCACGTTAGTGCGTACGGGCAGTTCTCGGCCGAGGTTTTCTCATACCACGATTTACTGTATTTATCATATAAAATACGTCCCCCCAAAGTCAAACCCACAATAGTAATGCGACGCAGCTTCAAAAATTTTAATAATGACCGCTTTTTAAAGGACCTTAGGTTAATCGACTGGGATGCTGTCCTTAATGCCACGACATTAGACGATAAGATTAATATCTTCAACTCCATTTTAACTGAATTATTTGACGTACATGCACCATTTCGGCCGATTAAACTTAAGCACCTGCCGGCGCCCTGGTTGACTAGTGATATCAAAAATCTAATGAATAAGCGTAATAAAGCCAAATCTAAATTTAAACATAACCCCACTGCTGATAACTTGCTCAAATATAAAATCTTACGCAATAAATGCAACAGAATCTGCCGATGTGCTCAACGAAATTATATCCACACCTCAGTTACTAATAGCAACTGCGCTGCAGTATGGAAGTTCTTAGACTCAATGGGTATTGCTCGGGACCGTAAATCGACATCTATTCCTAGTACCATGGATCTAGACGCTTTAAACGCTCATTTCTGCTCAGTCTCCTTGCTAGATCACACTACTAAATTTGACGTTCTACATTCCCTTAAATTGAACCCTAATACAGCTCTGGAATCCTTTCATTTTACAGCTGTCACGTGCAAGGAGATCAAGAATCATATAGCCGCAGTTAAATCTGATGCAATCGGATGTGATGGTCTCGGCCGTAAGATGATTTGTTTAGCCATTGATCATATTCTGAACATACTCAGTCATATTTTCAACTTTTCCCTTTCCTCTAGCTCTTTCCCTTCCAGCTGGCAAACTGCTCATGTCATCCCTATTTCTAAAATTTCAAATCCTACTTCATTCTCTGATTATCGACCCATCTCAATTCTTCCTTTCCTTTCTAAAGTTCTAGAGCGCATAGTTTACAGCCAACTCTCATCATACCTTTTCAAATTCCATATCCTTAGCCCTTTTCAATCAGGATTCCGTCCAGGTCACAGTACGACTACTGCACTGATCAAAATCTGTGACGATATCAGACAAGGCATTGACAATCAGCAAGTAAGTATTATCGCTCTATTAGATTTTTCTAATGCGTTTAACACCGTAGACCACGATATACTTCTTGCTGTCTTAAAATCCATAAATGTCTCTCCTAGTGCTGTCAATTGGTTCCGATCTTATCTTTGTGGCCGTGAGCAGTGCATTAAAATTAATGATAAATATTCCTCCTCCCATAAACTTAGTGCTGGTGTCCCCCAGGGCGGTATCCTGTCCCCTCTTCTCTTTTCTATTTTTATTAATTGTATTACCAATTCCCTAACTTTACCCTATCACCTTTATGCCGACGACCTCCAAGTTTATGTAACGGCTCCCATCGACGATCTCCATAACGCAATCGCTAAACTTAACTCCAACCTTCAATCTGTCTGCACGTGGAGCAAATCGTTTGGATTATCCATAAATGCGAGCAAATCACAAGTTGCTGTCTTTGGTAATCGTCACTTACTATCAAAGATCTCTTCTTCATCCCTTTCTTCTGTTGTGTTTGATAGCAATATATTGGAGTTTCGTAGTACCGTAAAAAATCTCGGTCTTACTATGGACAACACTCTCTGTTGGTCTCCTCATATATCGGAAGTTCTTTGCTGTGATCTGTCGTTTGAGAAAATGGAAGAAATTTCTTCCCATTAAGACTAAAATAACTCTTGCCCAGTCCCTCCTCCTTCCTCTTTTTGATTACGCCGACGCCTGCTACTGTGACCTTTCCCAAGCTCTCCTTAACAAGTTAGATCGAATGCAAAACATGGCCATTCGGTTCATATTCAACTTAAAAAAATTGGACCATATCACTGAACACAGGACCCTACTCAAATGGCTCACAGTAAGGCATCGTCGTAATTACCATATCTTAACGCTTCTCTATACTATCCTGTACCATCCCCACACACCAGAATACCTCAAATCTAGGTTCCATTTTCTTGGTACCAACCACTCCCTCAATCTCAGGTCACTGAACGATAACAAACTGGAATTGCCATCCAGCCGTACCCAAACCTATGGTGACTCTTTTACTGTCAAAGCTGCGATTCTTTGGAACACGCTCCCGCGTGAAATACGGGCCGCCAAGTCAGTTTCGATATTCAAGCGTCGTCTTAGAGACTACTTTCTCTCTCTTTAAAATTCATATGTATGTAATTATTGTTTATTTAAGTTTATTGTAACTTTTAGCCTTTATATATTTATATATTTATATATGTATTTATTATTATATATTTATATAGTTATTTGTGTATGCTAGTATGTAATATATAGAATGTAACTTTTTTATGTAGGTTTATTTTTATAGAACAATATTGATGGATTATGGGTTATTTATTAATAAGGCGTTTGTAAATAATGATAAAGAAATATATTTAAGAAAAAATCACACGTCTTAGAACAAGAATACTTAGCAACAAGACACTTAAATTACAGTGTTGCCATAGTTTAATTTTCTTATTATATATAATATACTCAATACTCCCACTAAAATTAAACTGGCATCCTTAAATATTTTACTAAAAAAAATATACATATAATTCAGTTTTAAACAAAGTTATGAAGAGTAGATAAAATCTGATCTCTTAAGTAGATGAAAGCTTGAGTTGGTAATGCTTTGGTTAATATGTCTGCTAATTGACTATTACTAGGAATATAATTCAGCAAAATTATTCCCAACCCAACCTTTTCTCTTATAAAATTAAATTTTACATCTATATGTTTAGTTTTGTGTGATAAACAGGATTACTAATTAACTTTATTGCACTTTGATTATCAACATATAATGGAACATATTTAACATTTTCACCCAAGTCTGACAATAATTGCTGCAGCCACAATATCTCTTTTGCAGCTTCACAAGCAGCTTCAGTTGTGGAGAGAGCAGTAGTCCTCTGTTTCTGACTACACCATGTTATAGGTCCCCCATTCATAATAAAAATATAACCAGTAGTAGACTTACGCGTATCTACATCTCCTGCAAAATCTGAATCTGAATAGCCAATAAGATCACTACTTTCTCCATAACTTATACACACATCTTTAGTATTTATTAAATATCTAATTACACGTTTAAGTGCATTTATATGTTGCTGACTTGGATTATTTACATATCTACTCAAAACATTTACAACAAATGAAATATCAGGTCTTGAAACAGAGCTTAAAAACAATAAAGAGCCTATGGCTTCTCTATAAGGAAAATTTATAATACTTTCATCCATTTTATTTGAAAGAACAACATTTATATCTGCTGGGGTACTAGTAGGATTTGAATCAGTCATACAAAATTTATCTATTATTTTTTTTATGTAATCTTTTTGATGAATATAAATAGAATTATTTACTCTCTGAACTTCCATTCCTACAAAATACTTTAATTTTAATACTTTTATTTTAAATACTTGCTTTAACTGTTCTATTATATTTTTAATAATTGAATGACTGGAAGAGACTACAAGTGCATCATCAACATAAATGATTATAAATACTTTTACCCCATCAAAAAAACCTACATAAACACAATTATCAGCCTGTGATTGCATAAAACCTATTTTTAATAAAAACTCTGTGAATCTTCTGTTCCAACATCGAGATGCCTGTTTAAGACCATATAAAGATTTATTAAGTTTTAAAATACAATCATTTTTTAATGAAATTCCTTCTGGTACTTCTATAAAAATATTCTCATCAAGATACCCATTCAAAAAAGCAGTTTTCACATCAAACTGTTGAATTTCTAAATTATATTTAGCTGCAAATGAAAGAATAATTCTAATTGAGTTGTACCTCGTTGTTGGAGAGTATATTTCTTGATAATCAACATCTTTTATTTGATTAAATCCACGAGCACATAAACAAGCTTTAAAATATACCTGATCATTATCATCCTTTTTTATAGCAAAAACCCACTTTGTAGTAAGAGTACGTTGACCAGACCTTTCAATTGGAGTCCATGTTTTATTCTCTTCATGTGCAAGCAATTCTTCATTGATAGCTTGTAACCAGTCATCTCTTTGAGCACTCTTCATAGCATCATCAGATGTTTGAGGCAATGATAGTTCAACTAGGTTTGCTTCATACAATCTTTTAAACCTAGGTCTTAAGTTTTTATTCCTCTTAATTAAATCATCATCTAATTCTTGAGATGGTTCATATAGAGAGTCATTACTGTTACAACTCAACATGCTATGATCACTTTCAGATGATGAACTTTCCACTAAAGTATTGTCAACACTGGTTTCTTGTATTTTATTTTCTTGTCCTAGTGTCCTCTCTTCATCCTCAATATATATTTGTGTAATATTTTTTCTTGTCTCTGGAATGATGTGTTCATCAAAAATAACATTTCTTGATATCTTCACCTTTTTAGTTTCTGGGTTGAACATTCTATAATTGTTATTATCATATCCAACTAGCATCATTTTCTCACTCTTCTTTTCAAGTTTAGTTCTTAATTGGTCAGGAATATGGACATATCCTATACTTCCAAACACCTTCATATGGCCTATTGATGGTTTAATGCCATTCCATAATTCAAAAGGTGTCTTTTGAGGAGTCTGGCTAGAGGAGGTCCTATTTAATATGTACACAGCACAATTCACAGCTTCTGCCCATAAAGTCAGTGATACATCTCTTGCATATAACATTGAACGTGCACTCTCTACAATAGTGCGGTTCTCCCTCTCAGCAAGCAGTACAGTCATGAACTATACCTTCTTTGTTTAAATAGTCTTTGAAAATTTTATTTACATACTCTCTTCCATTGTCAGTATGCAATATTCTGACACTGTGCATATATTTATTTTTAATTATAGCATTGTATTTCTTGAATATTTCCATAACATCACTTTTATTTTTGATAAAATAAACATGTCTGTAACTCGTAGCAGCATCCTTAAACAATACAAAGTATTTCATACCTTGGATAGACATACAACTCATTGGTCCACAGACATCACTATATACAAGGTCACCTGGTTGTAGTTCCCCTTGTACAGATTTACACTGCTTCCCATATGCACATGCTTCCCATACAAAATCAGTTACATCAATGTTATTCAATGTCAGACCTTCTACCACCTTCTTAGTATTCATGTTCTTGATTTGTTTTAGGTTGACATGTCCCAATCTTTCATGCCATACTTTAATGTTATTTTGATCACTTTGCACTAGGTTACAGGTGTTCGAAATAACAGCTTTTATCTTCAACTCATACAAATTATTTTCTGTTATTGAAGCACTCATCACCAATACATTGTCTTTGTATATGGAAGCATTGGAATGTTTTTTTATAATAGTATATGATTTATGCATTATCACACCTTCTGAGAACAGATTTCTTCTCAAATTTGGAACATACAATACATCCTGCAGTTCACTATTCTCCCATTGTCCGTTAACATATCTTTTGATTATCACCTTGCCAATGCCGGCCACTTCCAATGACTGTTTGTTTCCCAATGTCAAAGATTTTTGTTCACACTCAAATAGTTCTACAAAGAACTCCTTCCTATAAGTCATGTGTGCAGAGGCACCACTACCTAAAATCCAAGCATCCTCTTCAGTTTCATTAAAACTGGTTTCTATATTGAACGCTAACAAATGTGCACCTTCTTTTTGAGGTTTTCTGGGTTTGGACTTCTTTGGAGCACGACATTCTCGAGAAAAATGACCTCTTTTTCCACAATTATAACGTTCAAATCTATGTTTGGTAATTTTATTTTGATTTGAACTACCAGCATTTCTATTCAACTCGCTTAGTTTTGTATTATTCTTCCATCCTTTGTTAGCCACAAGGAGAGCGGTTTCCTGTTCTTCTTCACACTGCAGACTGGCTTCCTCATCTAATAAACGAGCAGTGAGATTGACAAGAGTTTGTTGAGCTGGATCCAAAGACATCCACGCTTGACGGAGTGATCTGAATTTATGTGGCAGAGTTCCAAGTATTTTAGTAATTACTGCCAAATCACTAACACTTTCGCCGCTTTCTTTCAACTGCTTGGCCAGGGATTCCACTTTTGAAATATGTTGAGCTACACTATCATTTGTAGACATTTTATATTGGTAAAACTTCTCATGGATCAACATTTTGCATAGTTCACTCTTTTGTTCATATATTGATTCAAGTTTTGTCATAATTTCCGTAGCAGTTTCACAATTTTCTATTAATGTAATTTGCTTAAAGTCCATTGAAGAGGTTATAATAAACATTGCCATGCCATCATTCTTTGACCATTCAACACTATTTTCATATGTTTTAGGTACTGAAATATCAATCCCTTTTGCTTTCAAAGCACATTTAATTTGAAATTTCCATTGCCGGAAATTATTTCCATCGAATTTCTCCAAATTCATTGACCGCGTGGAATCCATTTTAGGTTATCTTGTCAATTTCTTTCAAATACGATTGTTGCTTTTTCTTTGTTGATTTATTTAACAATTTTACTTACAGAGTTGACTGGGCCCATAACCTGATGGATTATGGTTGGTTATTTATTAATAAGGCGTTTGTAAATAATGATAAAGAAATATATTTAAGAAAAAATCACACGTCTTACAACAAGAATACTTAGCAACAAGACACTTAAATTACAGTGTTGCCATAGTTTAATTTTCTTATTATATATAATATACTCAATAAATATATTAATTTTTACTTTATTTTTATTTTTTTTTTTTTGTTCTTATTTTAAATCATTTGTACACCAACCAAAATCCCAATGTACTCTGCTTTTTCATATTGTTCTCATGGTAAGGGTTGCCTGGTAGAGATCACCTGTGGTGATAAGGTCGCCTTTGCACCAAAATTGTACACCGTTGTTTCTTTTCCTTCTTTGTGTTTACTGTTAAGTTTTGTTGGTGTAATAAAGAAAATAAATAAAATAAAAAATAACTTTGTCCATATCGAAAATGCGTCGAAATCGAAACGTCATCTCGAGAAGTATGGCTAAACCTTCAATATGTCTTCGAGGACTCTGGTTTATCATGAAAAGTTAGCTTATTAAAGGACCTAATTAACACAACATTAGATAATTGGATTCGAAGTTGGAGATGAATGGCTTGGGACTCTCATGCTAGCAGGCTTACCGGATAATTATAAGCCGATGATAATGGGATTAGAAAGTTCAA
The DNA here is from genome assembly GCA_019049465.1 of Dryas iulia moderata. Lineage (NCBI taxonomy): Eukaryota > Metazoa > Arthropoda > Insecta > Lepidoptera > Nymphalidae > Dryas > Dryas iulia. Next base: position 1,875,774 of record CM032414.1, on the reverse strand, counting down.
GCATAAAAATGTCATCAGATTTTGAAAAAGATATTTAAAGACATTTAACCCTTCTTTGCATCGTGATGGAAATTTCCATCATACCATTTAAATGGAAAAATAACATTATAGGACACAGACAGTCTTTTTGTAATTGAATCAAATTGGTAACAATTTCTGAACGAAACGGAACTTGCCGAATAAAAAAAAAAGCAAACGTCAAGTGACTTTATGTCAAAAAGTCTTGAATTTACTTGCCTGTCAAAATTTTGTTGTAGTGTGCTATTTGAAAAAGTTTTTTGAATAGAAGATTCAACAAAAAGTGGTGAAAAAAAATGAAAATGAATAGAAAAAAGGTTAGTTTTACTTTTTTATTAACTACTTTTGTTGCAATCATCGATATTGTATTTAAAATTGTACCATTTTTATATTGTGATGTAAATTTACATCAGTATGCAATAACACCTATATTGGTACTATGGAAATGAAGTTTCTTTTAAAATTATTGTTATTTGTTATCATTGCAGGATACGTTGAAGGAGAAAGACATAGAACATTACTTAGCGCTACTGGACGATGGATGGTTATCAGAAGATGGACAGGATGTGGAAGATTCGGATGAAGAGCAATTACAGGAACCTTTTTTTACCAGAGAAGAACTTGAAGATGTATTACAAGAAAGTGACAATGAAGAGGATGAGGAAGATATTGGGAACGATCCACCCCTAGTTCAAGAACCCATGGAAGTGCAAGAAGACCCGGACCCTATTCCCAGTGGTAGTATGCCTAATTTATTGGACAAAAGGAAACTGATATGGAAGAAAACATTTTTCAACTTTGATGAGGATAAAGTTGTTTTCTTGGGAAACTCCCAATATCCATCTTATATTGCTGAACTTGAAACTCCATATCAGTGTTTCATGTACTTCTTTGATAAAGATTTTATTCAGAAAATCGTGGATGAAACCAATCTTTATAGTACTCAAAAAGACCCTAATAATTCAGTCACATATAAAGTATCTGACATGAAAAAGTTTTTCGGTATATTGTTATATATGTCTGTTCAAAGGTTTCCAAGTACTAGATCCTATTGGTCTCCAACATTTGGATATAGTCTCATTTCATCTGTAATGCCTGTAAATAAGTTTGAAAAAATTAAACTATCATTGCATTTCCAAAACAATGACAATTACAAACCTGTAGGCCATCTTGATCATGATAGATTGTTCAAAATACGGCCAGTCATTGAACATCTAAATGAGAAGTTTTCGAACATACCAATGGAACAGAGGCTCTCGGTAGACGAACAGATGTGTGCTACTAAAGTGGCACATTTTCTAAAGCAGTACCTGCCAAATAAACCCCATAAATGCGGGTTCAAGCACTATGTCCTCTGCGATTTATCTGGATTTGCTCACAAATTTGAGATCTATTCAGGCCAAGAAAATACGGGGCGATTAGATGGAGAGCCTGATATTGGATCTACAGGAAATGTTGTCATTCGGTTAGTTAGAGGAGTACCAAGGTTGCTTAACCACATAGTCTACTTTAACAACTTCTATACTTCATTGCCTTTGGTTCATTATTTAGCAAAAAATGGTATTCATTCTTTAGGTACAGTACAGCAAAATCGTATCCCAAAATCGAAATTGCCAGAAAAAAAGGAGTTTATGAAAAAATCAGTAGCAAGAGGCAGCTATGAAGAAAGGGTTTCTTCATATGATGGTATCGACATGGCTTGTGTGGCCTGGAAGGACAATAAAGTGGTTACACTTTTATCTACATATGTGGGATCGTTACCAATATCTACTGTTACAAGATATGATAAAACCAAAAAAAAGAAAGTACCAATTTCATGTCCACATATTATACAAGAGTATAATAAACATATGGGGGGGGTGGATCTAATGGGTAGTTTTCTGGGAAGATATCATATAACTATAGTTATAGTTATACCTAAGAATATTCTTTCATTTACTGGACTTAACAGTTAATAATGCTTGGATAATATATAAAAAAATGCAAACAAACGAGGTGTAACAAAAAATAATATTCTTTCCTTGGGTCAGTTTCGGAATGAGTTGGCTCAAGTTCTACGCACAATAGGAGAAGACACGGAGGTGAGAAAAGGTCGTCCAAGCACCAGTTCGCTTGTACATCAATTGGACCTCAAGAGAAAAAGAGGCCCAGCTACTGTTCCTCCCCCAAAAGACATCAGAAGAGATGGGTGTGATCATTTGCCACTAGTTTCTACCTCTCTTAGATGTAAATACCCACACTGTAAGGGCTATTCCACGATATGTTGTAGCAAGTGTAACTTAAACTTGTGCTTAAATAAAAACAACAACTGTTTCCTACGTTTTCATCGGGAGTAATAGTGTAAATAAATATAAAATATGTATGCTCTAATAAATAATTAATGTATGAACGTGATAAGGCTGTTTTGCATGATGATGGAAAAATCCATCATATCGTTTTTTCAATAAAAAAAGCTATAAAAATAGACAAATATTTTTTTATTTATTTTTCCTGTAATGTATGAACTGAATTACAAACACATGATTTTTTTTTTAAAAAGTAAAAAATCATGCAAAGAAGGGTTAATGATTAAAAGTATTCATCAGATTTTGTTAAGACAAAACTATTACAAGAGGTTAAGGCAACAGAATCAACAGCATTTTTTACAAAGCACAAGAAGAACTATAAAACTTTAAAGAATAACTCAAAACCAAAAGGAAAAGGCCCATGTTGCTATGGTTGTAATAAATATGGACATTATAAAAGTCAATGTCAAGAGAAAAAAATAGTAATCAAAGTAGTTTTTCAGCAATTTTTTCAGCTTACAGCTCATTGAATCCAGATGATTGGTATATAGACTCAAGGGCAAGAATGTCAAGATGCTCAGACTGGATGTATAATATACAGTCCAATTCAAAAGATAATGGTGGCAAATAATGATGCAGTCTCCATGCAAAATATGGGTGATGTACATGTAGGCGTAATATCATAATATATATTTAACCATATTATATTTATTTATTACATTTTATATTTAATATATAAAATTATATTTAATATTTATTTACATATATTACACACTATACATTCACACTACACATTTATATATTCACTATTATATGTATAAAAATTTTATATAATATTATTTATAATTACAATTAATTCACGAGCATACTCGGGTGAAACGCGTAGTATGCGGCAAGGCGAGCGCGCGACGATACGATTTCCATGTCTACCCGCCACTGCGTTAAATCTAAAACAACTCGATGCGAATTACGTACTTAAAGCATTCCACCTTACGCTTCGATATCAAATACATGTTTTACTCTTTGTTATTATATTTCGTGTTTATTGTTAGTTTAATTATTAGTTTTCTCCTTCCGAACTGTATGAACTTTAATCTTTCTGTGTTAGTCTTGTACCTTTCTTCTGTGTGTAATATACGTTTGAAATAGTGTTGTGGACTTTTATTTAGCCAAGTTAACGGACATTAACATCTCCATACTGGTGACCCCGTGAAAATGAGCAGTGATAGCGGAGAATCAGTTTACTCGCAACCAAGCAACCAAACCAAAAACCTGGGCGTGGTTCAACTGTTCCGGAGGCGTCCGACATTTTCCGCGTTGGTGTCCGCATCCCGCCATTTTGGCCTGAGAAATCGGCTATATGGTTTGCGCAGATAGAAGGTCAGTTTGCTATTTCTCGCATAACAGAAGACACAACAAAATTTTATTACGTCATCGCTCAACTTGATAACTTATATGCATCGGAAGTCGAGGATATTATTACATCACCTCCTGAGAATAATAAATACGAAAAATTAAAAAGTGAATTAATAAAGCGATTGTCGGTATCTCGAGAAAACAAAGTAAAGCAACTGTTAATGCACGAAGAGCTCGGAGACAGAAAACCTTCGCAGTTTCTTAGACACTTGCAACATTTAGCAGGTCCTACGGTACCAGAAGATTTTCTGAAAACGATGTGGACTAGTCGATTGCCAAGTTCAATGCAGACAATCATAGCATCGCAGCCCACTCTGCCTATAGAAGCGCTAGCAGATTTAGCCGACCGGATCAACGACATTGCACCATCCAATCCTCAGGTAGCGACAACATCCAGGCCAGAGTCTGCGTTCGATACCATGGCAAGACAGATTGCTGAACTCACCAGGCAAGTAAGTGAACTTTCTGCAATAGTCAACCAGAGGCATAGTTCCAGACAACGAAGCACGCGTTCGTCGCGACATCGAAGCTCGTCTCCAGCATCGACATCACACTCAAGCCATCGGAAGTGTTCGCGACGGAGCGCCGTCATTGGTCGACAATAGTCGGTCGCTGACGTGCGCGACGTAATTAGTTGCGCGTCTTATGGTTTAACAGTTGATTTTAACTAATTGTTTTAATTTTTACTTTCTCTAATTTTTCGTTTAAATATTCGTATGTTATAAAAATGATATATTATGAAAATAATTATAAATGTACGTATGTATCATTTGTAAATATATAGCGATGATATAGCTTTTTATTATTATATAGAAATAACTGTTTTTAAATGGTAATTATTTAAATTTTGTAAATGTTGATATTTAATATTATTTTCTATCATTTCCGTTTATATAATAATAGATTAAAGTGTGTCAAATAGGTTTAGAATTATAATAATTGTATTTACAGTACGTGAAACTTACAAAATTCTCGACATTTTTATAGCTTTTTCAACATTTTCATATGTTAATAGTTAAAATATTATTTTGTAGTATATATAGTTTATTAGAGAATTTTGTAAGCTTTCAGTAGATATAAGTTACATATATGTACAATTTATAGTATTTAAGTTATTTGTAAAATATTGTGACTTTCATAGTGAAAATCGTTGCTGTAATAAACGCAATTCGGGACGGTGGCTTGCGGCTCTCCTTTTGGTATAGCTCCGACATACCTAAGCTTGTAGGTTCGTTCGGTTGGATTCGTAGTTGACATAGTAGTTGAGTCGTATCGTATCGTATTCGTATCGTATTCGTATATTAGTCGGAAGTGTTCGTATAGCAGTCGGAAGTGTTCGTGTAGTAGTCGGACAATAGTGACAAGAAGCCGCCAGCCATCTACCGTTACAGAAAATACATCTTGTTTCATTCGACGACACCCGCGTACCTCAAGATCCGAACCTTATAGTGTACAGGACGTCAGCGGCTCGTTTTTTATATTCGAGCTCCGCCCGTCTGGTACAACGCGCTGGTCCTTCGAGCCGGATCTTGGGTACACCTTCACCGCTCCGTCGTCATCATCGCCGTCACCGGCTTCAACGCTGCATCGCCACACCGTCTTCGTGCATCACCGTTATAGTGAAGCTCATCGCCCAACTTCGCCATCACCGTCTTCGAGAAACTTTATCGTCAGTGTTCGAGAAGCTTCGTCCGTCAACGTCTTCGAGAAACTTTATCGTCAGTGTTCGAGAAGCTTCGTCTGTCAACGTCTTCGTGAAAGATACTCGTCAGTGTTCGAGAAGCTTCGTCCGTGAACGTTAATCGTGAGTTTCGAGAAGCTTCGTCCGTCGCTGTCTTCGTGAAACTTAATCGTGAGTGTTCGAGAAGCTTCGTCCGTCACCGTCTTTGTGAAAGTTAATCGTGAGTGTTCGAGAAACTTCGTCCGTCACCGTCTTCGAGAAAGTTTATCGTCCGTCAAGTATCAACATGCCCGTCACACGCTCAAGAGGTCAAGCCGAAAGATGGGAAAGTGAAGTGAGGGTTGGCGCTTTGGCTAATCCGTTACCGGCTTCCCGTCACACAGATGTGCCAGACCTGTCAGCTGGTACTCAAGAGGAGGCGATCACAGGGGTGAATCCAACAACGTTAGATCGTCCTATAGTTATGAAAGAAGGTCCTATAGTTTCGAAGCCTTCGAGTTCGAAAAATACGTCAAAATCAAGACGTAAAGCAAGAGATGCTCGCCGGGAAATTCTTCGTCTCAAACTTGAACTCGCACAACTTGCTCTAGAAGATGCCGAATCCGATAGTTCAGATTCTGAAGATGATATTAAATCTAAAGACGAGTATGTCCGTTCATGGATTGAGACCAGTGCTGACAAACAAGAGCCATCATCACAGCGTGCAGACAGCCCTAGAAAGCCATATCCGATACCGTCAGTGCCTGAGTGTCCGCCTAGAATATCAACTTGCCCGAACACCGTCACTAACTCCGAAAATCGGCAGACAATACATACAGATTCTCTTCATGAAATAGAAAAATTAAAGAACGAAATAGAATATTTAAAGAACATAGTAACACAAAGAATAGAATCCGTTCCCGTCGCATCGCAACATATGAAGTCGGAGTTACCTGCAACTATGACATTACCTCAGTCGTCATCGTCCACCATCGCATCCAAAGTGATAATGGATCTGCCTACGTATAGTGGGGCTCTAAATGAATGGCTATCGTACAAAGCCATATATGAAAACACCAAGAGTTACTTCAACGACGTGGAAAATACAGCTAGAATCCGAAGAAGCCTTGTTGGGAAGGCACTTGAAGTTGTCGACACACAGCTCATCGCACATTCGAGACCAGATGCCATCTTGGAAGAGCTCGAAATGAATTTCGGTCGCCCAGACACTATCGCCTACAGTGAGTACGACAAGCTTCGGTCTCTACCTCGTTGTGCCGACACTCCAAAGGAAATCCACGCGTTCGCCAGTAAAGTTCGAAGCAGTCTCAACTTGTTTCGTGCACTCAAGCTTCACAACTTCATCACCGCTCCAGATATGATGAGAGCTCTTCGGGAAAAACTTCCGTCATCCTTGTGTACTAGGTGGTACGAAGAACAAGCTTATATCGCGAATCCGAGCCTAGTACACTTTAGCGAGTTTCTCACTAAGCAGGCGGCATGTCGTACACCTTATGCTCCTCCAGAGATCCTGGACGACACTCGACGCATAGTTCATAGAACACACACCACAACAGAAGATCGAAAATTTATTACGCCTCATAGAGTAATAAAAACAGCTACCTGTAAAATTTGTAAAGAAGGTCATAATAGTGCCAGCTGCAAGAAATTTCAGGATGCGAACTCGGACAGAAGATGGGAACTCGCCAAAGAGCATCAACTGTGCTTTCGGTGCCTTCGATATAGACAATCAGGACATTCTTGTAGACCACAGAGATGCGGAGCTAAGGGATGTACCGCAACTCATCATCGTTTGTTACACCATGAGAAGAAGGCAACAATGAAAGATCCAAATCAAATTATAGAAAAGGAAACCGTGGCCAACGCATGGATGCCATCAAAGCCTCAGGCTTACTTGAAGATAATACCAGTCAGAGTTCTTGGACCGGCGGGAGAAATCTCCGCATACGCTCTCCTAGATGACGGATCAACTGTTTCTCTGATGGATGAAGCGTTGGCAGAAGCAGTGGGCGCTGAGGGGCGTCTAGATCCTTTAAAGATGAAGGCTATAGGGGATATTGTTATCGACACTCCGGGATCGAAGCGTGTTACTGTAACACTGGTCAATTCATATAACAAGAAAGTGAACTTCCGAGCTCGTACTGTTCCACAACTGAGTTTGTCTCCACAGACCGTAAGCGTAGAAGACATAGCCGGCTGTAAACATCTTAACGACCTGAAACACCAGCTTCTCTACGATTTTGCCATACCTAAAATACTAATTGGTCAAGATAACTGGAATCTTCTACTTGCAAAAGATGTACGTACAGGCCCAAAGAATCAACCGATCGCTTCTCTTACCGCACTGGGATGGGTACTCCATGGTGCACTTACCAGAGTTTTGGGACAGAAAATTCACTTCGTCAATCAGTTAACCAATAATGAAGAGAGAATGGATGAACAGTTACGAGATTACTTCGCCTTGGAATCTCTTATTATAAACCCACGTCGGCCAGATTCTGATCCAGAGATAAAGGCTGAAACCATTCTTAAGGAAAATACACGTCGTTTACAAGATGGACACATCGAAACTGCTCTTCTGTGGAGGAGAGATGACGCTGTGATGGTTAATAATTATGAATCAGCATTGAAGAGGCTTATATCCATAGAGAAAAAACTGGACCGTGATCCTGAATTAAAATCACGGTATTCCGAGCAAATGGAATTACTCGTAAGAAATGGTTACGCAGAAGTAGCTCCAAAAATATGCACCCTAGGTAGAAAATGGTATCTACCACATTTCGATGTCCAAAACCCAGCCAAACCAGAAAAGCTTCGCATTGTTCACGACGCCGCTGCTAAAACTAAAGGAATGTCTCTAAATGACTTCCTTTTAACAGGGCCAGACCTTCTTCAATCGCTTTCAGGAGTCATGATGAGATTCCGCCGTCACGCCTACGCGGTTTCAGCTGATATAACAGAAATGTTTATGCAAGTTAAAGTAAGACCTCAAGATAGAGATGCCCTTCGATACCTATGGAGAGGAAACCGGCGGGAGGGAGCTCCTGAAGAATATCGCATGACATCAATAATATTTGGAGCTGCCAGTTCACCATGCACCGCAATATTTGCAAAGGACTGGAACGCTAAAAAATATATAGACAAACATCCAGAGGCAGTGGAAGCTATCATTCACAACCACTACATGGACGACTATTTAGATAGTTTTCAAAGTATAGAAGAAGCAATTGAAATCGCCAAGATGGTCCGAAATATCCACAGCGAGGCATGTTTTAAACTCTGTAAATGGATTTCAAATAATCCAATTATATTAAAAGAACTGGAATCTCAATCTGTTTCGACAGAAGTTAGTCTGGGTACTAAGGAAGAGAAAATTTTAGGTTTAATGTGGAAACCATCCGCAGATGAACTACGTTTTAACTTGAAATTGGCAAAATTGCCGGCTAATTTGATAAACAAAGCAACTCCAACAAAAAGAGAAGCTCTCAAGATAGTTATGTCACTCTATGATCCGCTTGGTTTTGCCTCACCTGTAACTATTCGTGCTAAACAAATTTTGCAAGAAGCTTGGCGAAGAGCTATAGACTGGGATCAACATCTAGATGAAGATCTTGCTAAGCAGTGGGCCGAATGGATGCAACACCTGCAAAATTTGAAGAATGTGAGCATATCTCGATGCTACACCGGGTTTAGTACCGCAATATCTTTACAACTACATATATTTAGCGACGCCAGTGAGGCCGCCTACGCAGCAGCTGTTTATTGGAGAGTAATTACTCCTGATGGACAGGTTCATGTCTCCATGGTAATGGCTAAAGCAAAAGTAGCTCCATTGAAGATTATTTCGATTCCTCGCTTAGAATTACAAGCAGCTGTCATGGGAGTTCGCATGGCAGAAGCCGTCTTAAAAGAGCACCGAATTATGCCTGAACGTAAAATCTTTTGGACAGATAGTAAGACAGTGCTTACATGGGTAAAAAATGGAGCCAGATCATATAAGCCCTTCGTCGCACATAGAGTGGCAGCCATCGAAGAATTTACTAAAGTCGAAGAATGGCGTTGGGTGCCGTCAAAGCTCAACGTTGCTGACATAGCCACCAGGGAAGTACCATCTGAATTTGGAGCTGATCACGAATGGTATCGTGGACCTACTTTCTTGAAAGAAGATCCTAATAATTGGCCTATAGAAAAACAGCTCATTGTAAAACATACTGGTGAAGAACGCACTTTTACCGTTAAAGAAGTTCAAAAAAAGATACAACTCACGGAAGCAATTCCTGATCCACAACGTTTCTCGAAATGGGAGCGATTACTTCGTGCTACAGCTAGGATCTTACAATTCTTAGCTCTCTGTAGAAATCACAAGGAGAAAACCTTTTACAAGCGAACACGCAAAAATTTAGAAACGGATCCTACTTGGGGAAAACAACGAATTAAAGTACCGAAAAGATTTACCAATCATCATCACAAGAAAACTACAGATTCGACTAATTATATAGTGTTAGATTCCGAATATATTAAAAAAGCTGAGAATATTCTCATTCGAGCTTGTCAACAAGACTCTTTCAGCGAAGATATCGTAGATATGCGAAACAATAAGACTATATCCAAACAAAGCCGCCTTCATTCGTTACCCGTTGAACTCCGAAATGACATTATCGTTCTTCGTAGTCGCATAGCCGCAGTCAAGGAAGTAAATGAAGAAATTAAGAGGCCTCCAGTACTAGATGGGGATCACAACATAACACATCTGTACATCGAATGGACGCACCGCTGTCTTCACCACAGTAGTACCGAAACAATAGTTAATGAAGTACGTCAGCATTTTTGGGTTCTCAGACTCCGTCCTACTACTAAGAAAATAGTCAGTCAGTGTTTAGGGTGTCGTATTCGTAAAGCACAACCCCCAGAACCCTCCACAGGTGATCATCCAAAATCTCGTCTCGCTCATCATCAAAGGCCATTCACATACACCGGATTAGATTATTTCGGCCCGCTTACAGTAACTGTTGGTCGACAGCACGTAAAACGTTACGTCGCACTCTTCACCTGCCTCACCACTAGAGCAGTGCATCTTGAAATCGCTGCAAATTTAAGCGCGGATTCTGCTGTACTCGCATTACGAAGATTTGCTGCACGTCGAGGATGTCCAACTGAGATTTACTCAGACAACGGTACAAACATGCATGGGGCAGATAAGGAACTCCGAGAAGCTTTCAAAGAGGAAGCTAGTCGTCGTGGTATTACTTGGCGTTTCATAACACCTGCTGCTCCATTCATGGGAGGCGCCTGGGAACGACTTGTTCGCTGTGTAAAAACTGCCTTGCAGACAATTCTTCGTGAAAGACATCCAAAAGAAGAAGTATTGGCTACTTTACTCTGTGAAGTAGAATACACTGTAAATAGTCGACCACTTACACATGTTTCTGTAAACTACGACGACGAGGAATCTATAACTCCGAACCATTTTCTACTTGGAGGCTCAGCTAGACTCCCTGTACCTGGTATATTTAGTGAGAGGGACATCGATAGCAAAAAACATTGGAGGCGCTCCCAGATACTAGCTGATATGTTCTGGCAGCGGTGGGTTCGCGAGTACCTCCCCGAACTCCAATACCGGCGGGAGCCTCATGCTAAAGGCCCAATTTATCATGTAGGCGATCCAGTACTCATCGCCGATTCCCAGCTACCACGTAATACTTGGCCGAGAGGACGCATCGAAGCAGTACATCCAGGTGCCGATGGACAAGTGCGAATAGTAGAAGTGCGCACTAAGGGTGGTCTTTTGAAGAGGCCAACCAAGAAACTCGTCCCGCTTCCAAAGTAAAAAGATGCAGTCGCTCACCGCGGAAAAGATGCAGTACCACGTCGAGACCTGATACTGCACGGCGGGAGAAATGTTCGCGACGGAGCGCCGTCATTGGTCGACAATAGTCGGTCGCTGACGTGCGCGACGTAATTAGTTGCGCGTCTTATGGTTTAACAGTTGATTTTAACTAATTGTTTTAATTTTTACTTTCTCTAATTTTTCGTTTAAATATTCGTATGTTATAAAAATGATATATTATGAAAATAATTATAAATGTACGTATGTATCATTTGTAAATATATAGCGATGATATAGCTTTTTATTATTATATAGAAATAACTGTTTTTAAATGGTAATTATTTAAATTTTGTAAATGTTGATATTTAATATTGTTTTCTATCATTCCCGTTTATATAATAATAGATTAAAGTGTGTCAAATAGGCTTAGAATTATAATAATTGTATTTACAGTACGTGAAACTTACAAAATTCTCGACATTTTTATAGCTTTTTCAACATTTTCATATGTTAATAGTTAAAATATTATTTTGTAGTATATATAGTTTATTAGAGAATTTTGTAAGCTTTCAGTAGATATAAGTTACATATATGTACAATTTATAGTATTTAAGTTATTTGTAAAATATTGTGACTTTCATAGTGAAAATCGTTGCTGTAATAAACGCAATTCGGGACGGTGGCTTGCGGCTCTCCTTTTGGTATAGCTCCGACATACCTAAGCTTGTAGGTTCGTTCGGTTGGATTCGTAGTTGACATAGTAGTTGAGTCGTATCGTATCGTATTCGTATCGTATTCGTATATTAGTCGGAAGTGTTCGTATAGCAGTCGGAAGTGTTCGTGTAGTAGTCGGACAATAGTGACAAGAAGCCGCCAGCCATCTACCGTTACAGAAAATACATCTTGTTTCATTCGACGACACCCGCGTACCTCAAGATCCGAACCTTATAGTGTACAGGACGTCAGCGGCTCGTTTTTTATATTCGAGCTCCGCCCGTCTGGTACAGGAAGTACCCTATCTGTTGGTACCATCACAAGTTTGGAAACAATGCCACGAAGTGCAACCGGCCATGCGATTTTAAATCGGGAAATGCCACAGGCAGTCGTTAATGGCGGCCGACGATTGCCTCACTACAAAGGGTCGCCTGTTTGTCACCGACCGCAGATCGAAAGTCCAATTTTTGGTCGACACTGGAAGCGACCTCTGCGTCTTCCCCCGATCTGCGCTTCGTGAACGTCGTGCGGAAACGAACTATCAGTTGTGTGCAGCAAATGGTTCCTCAATTAGTACGTATGGTTATGTAAATTTAAATATAGGCCTACGCCGTGATTTTACATGGAAATTTATAGTAGCTGATGTAACTAAAGCGATAATTGGAGTTGATTTTTTGTCCTATTTTAATTTAATAGTAGATGTACGCAATCAGCGCCTTATTGATAATACAACAAATGTATCTACTTCTGCTATTCTCGCATCTCCACTTGTAAACGTATCTAGTGTTAAGATCTTAACGAGTAGTGGCAAGTATAATAAGCTTCTTTCGGAATTTCCAGAAATTATTCGCCCCGCTGGTACACAACGCACTGCCAAAAACAACACTGTTCACCACATACGCACAACACCAGGTCCACCCGTAACGTCCTCTCCTCGCAGATTAGCTCCGGACAGATTAAAGATTGCCAAACTTGAGTTCGAAGCCATGCTAGCAAACGGAACAGCTCGACCATCGGAAAGCCCTTGGTCGTCACCGCTTCACCTCGCTCCTAAGAAGGACAACGGTTGGCGTCCTTGCGGCGACTACCGTATGCTTAATGCGCGAACGATTCCCGACAAATACCCCATTAGGCATATTCACGACTTTGCGTACAATTTGTCAGGCTGTAAAATATTTTCTACGATTGATCTTAAAGCATATAGCCAAATTCCGATTTTTGAAGCTGATATACCTAAGACGGCAATTACAACCCCGTTCGGATTATTTGAATTTCCGTTTATGACGTTTGGCCTTCGTAATGCCGGTCAAACGTTTCAACGTTTTGTCGATGAACTCACTCGTGGTTTAGATTTCGTTTTCCCCTACGTCGACGACTTTTTAGTCTTCTCTAAGACGGAGGTTGAACACGAAGACCACCTTCGACAACTCTTCTCTAGGCTACGTGACTATGGTATCCTCATAAATAATACGAAATGCGTTTTTGGAGCCTCAAACGTGACATTTTTAGGTTACCATATATCGCATGATGGTACAAAGCCGCTGGACAGCAAGGTACAGGTTATTATGGATTTCCCACTACCTAAAACTGTACGTCAGCTTCGACAATTTCTAGGTATGGTGAATTACTACCGACGATTTTTACCCGAATCGGCTGAAATTCAAGCTCCTTTGAATGCCCTATTAGCTGGTTCCGTCAAAGCTTCGCATCCCATCAACATCGAAGGTGAGTCCCTAAGAGCGTTCGAAGCTTGCAAAGAAAGCCTTTGTAATGCTGCTTTGTTGGCTCACAAGGCAGTATAGGCATCTTGACTATATAGCACAATTTACGACGGATATCCAGCACATCACCGGGTCAGAAAATGTCGTCACTGACACGCTGTCCCGAATAGAAGAGCTGCAAGCACCAGTGGATCTAGAGGTTTTAGCTAAGTTACAGGCTAATGACACTGAACTAGCTCAGTATCGTCAGTCGCAATCATCTCTTCGACTGAAGAAGATGAAATTACCTGGAAGTCGTATCGAGCTGTACTGCGACGTAAGTACATCGACTCCCAGGCCATTCATCCCAGGTCCATTGCGCAAGCAAGTTTTCGACTCCTTACACTCCTTAAGCCATCCAGGTGCTAATGCAAGTGCTAAGCTAGTCGCTCAGCGTTTTGTTTGGCCACAAGTGCGTAAGGACTGTCGCGAGTAGTCTCGGGCATGTTTAAATTGTCAACGTGCCAAGGTGAACAGACACGTTTCTGCACCACTAGGTACTCACGACTTACCCACTGCACGATTTAAATATGTCCATGTAGATCTCATCGGTCCATTACCACGTTCTCACGGTTATCGGTATTGTCTGACCGCCATCGACCGATTCACGCGGTGGCCGGAGGTTGTCCCGATAACCGATATTACCGCAGAGACAATGGCCAAGGCACTTATATCTGGCTGGATCTCACGATTCGGTTGTCCTACGGACATAGTGACTGACCGTGGTAAACAGTTCGAATCAGCCCTATTTCATCACTTGTCCAAAATCATTGGATTCAAGCATAGAAAGACCACTGCTTACCATCCGCAGTGTAATGGGTGATCGAACGATTTCACCGTCAGCTTAAGACGGCTATCGTTTGCCACGCAGACAGTAACTGGACCGAGTCGTTACCTTAGTCTTACTTGGCATTAGGAGTGCGTTCAAGGAGGACCTACAGACATCATCAGCAGAACTGTTGTATGGTGAAGTTTTAAGACTTCCGGGCGAGTTTTTCGGACATAAGGTTGATCCTCATACAACGGATATCACGGACTTTTCAGCTCGCATTCGGTCATTCGCTGAAAATTTACAGCCTGTTCCCACTTCACACCACAACAAGCAAAAAGTCTTTGTCTACAAAGATCTACAAACTTGTAGCCACGTATTTCTTAGGGATGACGCGTTACGAAGTTCCTTGCAGCAGACTTACACTGGACCACATGAGGTCATAGAACGAAAGGCAAAATCTTTTAAAATTCGTATTAAAGGGAAGCAATGTATAGTATCCATAGACAGACTTAAACCCGCCTACATACTGACTGACAGCTCTTACCTACCGGACAGTCTTAGTAAAGAACATTCACCTTCAGTTAGGACAACACGTTCTGGCCGGAGAGTACAATTCCCCGACTTTTATCGTCCGTAGACACGGCCTCTGGAGGGGAGTGATGTAGGCGTAATATCATAATATATATTTAACCATATTATATTTATTTATTACATTTTATATTTAATATATAAAATTATATTAAATATATATTTAATATTTATTTACATATATTACACACTATACATTCACACTACACATTTATATATTCACTATTATATGTATAAAAATTTTATATAATATTATTTATAATTACAATTAATTCACGAGCATACTCGGGTGAAACGCGTAGTATGCGGCAAGGCGAGCGCGCGACGATACGATTTCCATGTCTACCCGCCACTGCGTTAAATCTAAAACAACTCGATGCGAATTACGTACTTAAAGCATTCCACCTTACGCTTCGATATCAAATACATGTTTTACTCTTTGTTATTATATTTCGTGTTTATTGTTAGTTTAATTATTAGTTTTCTCCTTCCGAACTGTATGAACTTTAATCTTTCTGTGTTAGTCTTGTACCTTTCTTCTGTGTGTAATATACGTTTGAAATAGTGTTGTGGACTTTTATTTAGCCAAGTTAACGGACATTAACATCTCCATATACACATTGAAACAATAGTGTTTAATGATGCACATCAGATCCAGGAGAGAAATGTTTTACATATTCCTGAGCTGAGTGCTAATCTTTTATCAGTCAGTCAATTGACTAAAAATGGTTGTAAACTAGATTTCACTATTGAAGGCTGTAACATTTATAATACTAATAAAGTACTCATTGCAACGGCAAAATTGACTGATAACATGTACAAACTTAATATAGCAAGTCATAATGTATATGCTAGTACAATTGATAATAATACAGATTTGATTACAAGGCATAAAAGAATGGGGCATTTGAATATTGCAGATGTTAAAAAGTTAGAAGTATATGAAGGTGTAAAAATTAAGTATGTATATATAGAAATAAGAACATAAACACTCTAAACAATATATACTGTCAAAGTGTGAGCAGAGTGCTAATGGAAATACATGGGGAAGATATAAAACTAGAGAGAGGAGTCAGACAAGGAGATCCTATTTCCCCAAAATTATTTATTGCAGTTTTAGAATTATTTTTTAGAAATATGAACTGGGAAGCTAAGGGAATCCGGATATCTGGCAGACAACTAAGCCACCTCAGATTTGCAGATGACATTGTCCTCTTTTCTGAATCAGCTACTGAGTTGGAAGACATGATAGGGACACTGGACAAAGAAAGTAAAAGGATTGGGCTACTAATGAATATAAGTAAAACAAAAATAATGACAAATAGCAGAAAGAAAACAATATATATAACTGGTAGGGAAATTGAATATGTAAATAATTATATTTATCTGGGCAAACAAGTGTCATTCAGCAAATCAAACAATGAGGAGGAAGTAGACAGACGCATCTATACTGCATGGAAGAATTTCTGGTCACAAAAAGAAGTGTTAAAAACTAAATATGACATTTTTTTTTTGTTTTAATATCTGCTATCAGTCTGACTAAGATTATCATCAGATGTGTTGCGATGAAGTGATTTTATTTGGAGCAAGAGGCCAGTGCCTCAGCATCCAGTCAGAGTACGTGGTTACGTTTAAGCCTCCTGACCACGCTGACGCTACTCATCATATCCGAGACTAGGGGATTGGGATGGTGTTTTAGGCGTTCCATAGAGATTCTTTGACGCTCGGTCAAACTGTTAAAACTCAACCGTCACATCTCCTCACCAAATCTCAAGTTTGTTTAGTGTAATAAGCAGTAATTAACCCAAAAACAATGTGTAGAAGTGTAATAGTATATAATAAGGACAATTTATGATGATTACAAGGTATTAACAAAGTTAAAGTGATAATTTAAAACTGTTAAATAAAAATCAGCTGACGAGTTCGTGGCAGTGCATTGTGTCGTGTGTATGCGATTTACGCGGTTCCGTGTGCGGCGCAAAGGTCATATTCGCATCAAGTAGCGCATCTGTGCGTCATAGACTACTCACAACGTCTTCGTACAAAGAATAAAAGAACCGAACCGACGCTTCTCATCACTTTACTCTGAGAGACATTGAGCTTTTTATTTTATTTGTTTTTCATCTTTATTTTTGTTTTTCTTTAACTAACAAAATGAAGTGCTACGGTTGTTTAAAAATGACAAAGGACTTAAATAAGATTAAATGTTCATCGCCCACATGCGAAAAATATTTTTGCTCCTTATGTATAAACACATCCGGGTTTACTATTGAAAAAAAAAGCAATTGGAAATGCCCTGATTGTTGTGCCTCGCAGAAGAGAGGGGGAGATAATAGTTCTACGCCTATAAGATCCGCAGGCGATAATATTACCCTACGAAAGAAGGCCGACGTACTATGTGCAGCCTCTGCGACAAGTTCAGAGGTTAAAGAGTTAACCGGCGAAGTTCGACTACTAACTCAAGAGATATATTCTCTAAAAAAACAACTCGAGAATGCCATAACGTCCCTCTGCAGCTGCGAAAAACGGTTAGATGAGCTTGGGTCCGCGATAACTAATAATGAAACCCGTATAAAACAGCTGGAGGATCGTGAACAGCTGAGAGATATATTAAAAAGCACTGTTAAGGACTTACAACAGGAATTAAACACACAGAATCAAAATTACTTGCGGAATGAACTTGAATTGTCTGGCATACCTGAGACAAACAACGAAAATCTTCATCATATGGCTGTCTTAGCAGTTCGAAAAGTGGGGGTGGAGCTGGATGACCGTGACATCGACTGGGTGACTCGTGTGGGCCCTCGTGGTAAACCTGCTATAGAGACAGATGGACGAAAAAATCACCCTAGGCCAATAGTTGTGCGGTTTCTACGCAGGACCAAACAAGATGAGGTGATCAGGGCAGCAAAAGTAAGACGAAACATTATGAGTGCAGACCTTGATGTACCTGGAGAATCTAAAAAAATATTTTATAATGAACGATTGACAAAAACTAACCGTGCACTTTTTCGTGAAGCTCGTAAGAAAACCAAAGAAATGGGATACTTGCACTGTTGGTGTTCTCAAGGTACAATATTCATTAGACAGCGTGAAGGCAAACCAGCCCGCTCCGTGCGCAATTTTGAGGATCTGGCTGCAATTTTTCCAATGTCTTAAAAAAATTATTGTACACAATAGTTCAACTTCTGTGAGTGTAGTTAACATGGTTATCTTGACTTTATATTTCGTAGTTTGTTGTTTTGTAGTTAATTATAAGTTTTCTTTACTGCTTATATTGTATATTAGGGTAAGTTTGAGTATTATTTTCCGAATTAAACTAAAGATCAAAGTTACATTCATAGATTCACTTTGTAATTCT
The DNA here is from genome assembly GCA_019049465.1 of Dryas iulia moderata. Classification (NCBI taxonomy): domain Eukaryota; kingdom Metazoa; phylum Arthropoda; class Insecta; order Lepidoptera; family Nymphalidae; genus Dryas; species Dryas iulia. Next base: position 1,857,352 of record CM032414.1, on the reverse strand, counting down.
GGAATTAATGATACATCGATTAAATCATTCATCACAGATAAATCTAGTTTTACGTGTTTATATTTTGCGCCGCTGAGTTACTATTTTGGCAAACCAATCTGTTCTTACTCATTTCTTTACGTTTATCAAATAAGTGAGGAGTTACGTGGTAGTTTTATATTGTGTTTGGCTATTCAAATCGCTTTTATGTTTTTAAAGAATATTTACCTAATTACTTATATCAATGGGCGATAGTTTAGTGAACAATTATGAGTTAGATACATTATGTATAAACTGCCACATAATTGAAGAACCGGAGCAGTGTAATGTATATGTTACGCAGGAATATAATCTCAAAATTCTCAACTTTAACATAAGAAGCCTGAATAAAAATTTTAATATGTTTTTAACAACCTTGAAGCGACTCAACAATTGTTTTGACGTAATAATTTTAACTGAATGCTGGCTTAGTGACATATCGGTTGTTCCCATACTACAAACCTATACTGCCAGCTATACTCAAAATAAAATAAACCAAAATAGCGGTGTTGTAGTTTATATCAAAGATACTTGGAGTCATTTAGTCTCTGAACCTAATGTTAGTGACGCTGACTGCTTGCTAATACAATTGGCTGATAGAATCACGATTTTGGCTATATACCGTCCGCCGTCTTTTATAAGCACAAGTAATTTTCTGTACTCTCTAAATGCGGTACTAAAAAGTTTTTCAGACTCTAGTAAAACATTAATAATCGCAGGTGACTTAAATATAGACCTATTAGCTACAACAAGCAATCAAGACATAGAATACTTTTGTCTAATGGCTGAACACGGACTCTTCCCAGCTGTCACTAAACCGACCAGATATAACTCCTGTCTCGATCATGTCTTTATCAACCAAATAAAGGGTGCCGTTGGTATCGTTTGTAGCAGTGATATAACGGATCATAACATTGTTATTCTTGGCCTAACACTGAATATGCCAAGATCTGGCGCTAAAAATAAAGTTAAAGTTAAACATAACATAGAAGGCATTAAGAAAGACCTTAGCGAAGTAAACTGGGCTAAAATATTTGATTCTACTGATCTAAATATTACTGTTGTTAATTTCTGTTCCCTACTTTACCAGACTATAAATAGGCACACAAATAAAATAACATTAAGAAGTAAGGAACGTATCATAAAGCCTTGGATCACACCTGGTCTTATTGTTTGTGTTGTTGATGTATGCGACACCGAGATCGGCTACATATGCTATCACGAAAATATCCAAGCGATACTCTTAAACGAATCATTTACACACGCTATCGTAATTTTTGTAATAACTTGCTACGCAAACTTAAAAAACAATACGATAATAATAATTTGTCACTTTGTGTAAAAGACCCAAAAAAAAATGTGGCGAACCGTAAAAGACATCTGTCATTTCCCTAGCAATAAGCAAGATTCATATGAGCTTCTAGAGATTGAAGGTGCAATTGATGCTAAAGACTCCTTAGATAAATGCAATAAATATTTCTCTACAGTAGGACAAACATTGGCTGATAAAATATTACTAGAACACAACACAGATGAGAAAAATCTGACAACGAAAGTTAATTCAAAACACACTATACCACACTCCTTTTTTATGAAACCCACTGACCATTATGAAGTAGAATCTCTTATACTATCCCTACAAAATGATAAAGCAACTGGTATTGATGAGCTCAGTAATACCCTTCTAAAGAAAATTAAGGATGTTATAGTTTTGCCTCTCACCATTATACTTAATAATAGCCTGATGACTGGGGTATTCCCAGACAGCTGGAAAATAGCATGCATAAAACCTATTTATAAATCTGGAGACAAAAAAGCTCCACAGAACTATCGTCCGATTTCACTGCTGACTGCGTTTTCTAAATTACTGGAGAAAGTTGTTAGTAGAAGAGTCACTAATTATATCGAAGAAAATAAGCTACTTTCTTCTAAGCAATATGGCTTTAGAAGAGGTAAATCAACGGAAGACGCAGTATCTCAGCTAACAACTAAAATAGCCGCTTCTTTAGACAATCAGAAATCCAGTATTGCTATATTCTTGGACCTATCGAAAGCATTCGATACCGTCTCGATTCCAATACTCTTGAGAAAACTTGAGACCCAATTTGGTATAAGAGGCGTGCCACTTGCTTGGTTTCAAAGTTATTTGACAAACCGAACCCATTCTACGAAAATTGGCACATGCAAAAGTAATGTAGAATCAGTCAGGTTTGGAGTACCACAGGGGAGCATTCTTGGACCCACGCTCTTCCTTATGTACATTAATGATATTCACGACAATGTTGAGGCTGATATAATATGCTATGCAGATGATACTGCTATTATTTATGAAGGTTCCTCATGGCCTGAAGTTTTCGAAAAGGCTGAATCAGGGATGCGGCATATTTCTACATGGCTGACTAACAATCTCCTCACATTGAACATATCTAAAACTAATTACATATGCTTTCAAAAAACATCCCATGCTGCCCCCGATCCGACCTTACAATTGAAATTGCATACATGCCAAAAACAACATTTATGTAGTTGCCCATTTTTAACTAAAACTGATACAACGAAATATTTGGGGATCATTGTTGATCAAAATTTAAATTTTAAAGCTCATATAAGATCACTTTCGGGTCGTGTACGTAAAATCATAAACATCATGAAACTACTAAGATCATCAGCAACAACTAAAACATTATTTACTGTGTATTTTGCCCTTTGTCAATCCATAATAGCTTACTGTATAAATTCTTGGGGTAGCGCGTCGAAGACAAATTTGATTCAATTGGAAAGAGCTCAAAGATCGGTACTAAAAGTAATGCTGAAAAAGCCTTTCATGTATCCAACAACCAAGCTGTATCAAGAAAGCAATGTCCTTACCGTTCGCCAACTATTTATTTTAAAAGTCGCAGTTAAAACACACCGGTTAGTAATTTCATCAAAAGATTATGGAAATCTAACTCAACATCGGATTTTTAAATTGCCTTTACCAATTATAAAGACTTGTTTTGCCAGGCGCTTCAGTCCTTATGTTGAGTTATTTATTTATAACAAAGTAGCCCAAGCATTGCTCTGTTAAACAAGCCAGAACTAAAATTGCCGCCTGGCTTGCCTCCTTAAATTATGATGTTACCGAAAAACTTATTTTACACACACAATAGTAATGATTTTACATGTAATTAACTTCAACTGTTACTTCATTGATTGGTTTGTATTCGTATATATGTATTTTTTTTTTTTGTCTTAGTTAATACTTTTATCTTTGGTAATGTTTTCAGCATCTTTTAATTATCGGAAAACCGAGTGTAGCACCTAACTGTTAACTGGTATGTTGGCCATCCACGATACAGGAATACCTAGTGTGGGGTCATCAGATGTTCCAAATTTGTTAAAGATATTTTTGTTAATAAATATATTTTTTCTTTTTTCTTTTTCATATGCAGCTTCTTGTGACGCTCTATCTCTGAGAATATTGTTGGCACATTCAGGTATTCGTGTATCTCCTCGTTCTTAGTGTACCACGGCGAATTTGCTATGTTCCGTAAGATGTTATTTTGTACTCTTTGAAGACAAATGATATTACTCTTGCTCGCTACTCCCCACAACTGGATTCCGTAGGTCCAAATTGGCTTCAGTATTGAGTTGTAAATAAGCAATTTGTTGTCGAGACTAAGTACAGCGTTCCTTCCCATCATCCAGTATAGGGCTCTGTATTTATGATTTATTTGGTCTCTTTTATGTTTAATATGTGTCTTCCACGTTAGGCGTCTATCTAAGTGGAGGCCCAGATATTTAACGCAGTCGGACTGAGGTAGTATGATATTGCCGAGATGCACTGGTGGGCAGGTTTCTTTCCTAAGTGTAAAAGTGATGTGGTTAGATTTGGACGCACTTGGTTTGATTCGCCACCTTTGCAACCAATCAGTAGTACGGTCTAATTGTTCTTGCAGGTTTTTGCTTGCAGTCTTGGGATCACTGTCAACTGCTAAGAAGGCAATGTCATCAGCGTACGTAGCAGTTGTAACTTTATTATCTGAAGTTGGCAAGTCTGAAGTGTAGATATTATATAGTACAGGACCGAGAACTGAGCCTTGTGGTACGCCGGCTTCTATAGGGTACAATTTTGAGCGGGCATCACCGTGTTTAACTTGGAATAACCTGTTGGAGAGATGAGACTCTAGAATGAAGAATACTGAGTGAGGTAGTTTTTCTTTTATTTTGCCTAGCAACCCTCTATGCCAAACACGATCAAATGCTTGTTGGATATCCAGGAATGCCGCAGAACAATACTTTTTGTTTTCAAAACATTGTCTGACTGTGTGGTATATCCGATGAGCCTGTTGAATAGTGGAATGACATTTTCTAAATCCAAATTGGTGAGTAGGAACAATATTGTACTCCACCATGATCGCCTTAAGTCGATGTAAAAATATTCTTTCCCACAATTTAGAGAGAGTAGGAGTGAGGCTTATCGGTCGGTAAGAAGAGCATTCATGTGGGGGCTTTCCTTGTTTGTGGATCATAATGATCTGCGACACCTTCCACATGTTTGGGAAGACCGACAGTCTGAAGGTGGCATTAAACAAACTGGTTAGGTAAGTTATGCACTTTTTTGGAAGTTCTTTCAGAATTCTTGGTGTAATTCAGTCAAAGCCTGGAGCTTTCTTTACATCGAGTAGCCTTATTTCCCTTGTGATTTCTTTGGATGACGTTGGCTTGATGGGTAGGCACAATTGAATATCCTGACCAAGGATATCGTCCAATTCGAGGTTCCGTTCAATTCCTTCATTTGGCTTGAATACTTCAGCGAGGTGCGCAGCAAAAGTTTCAGCTTTATCCTCATCAGTCCTCGCCCAGGATGATTGAGTTCTAATCGGTGGGAATGATGTCTGAGGTTTCTTCACGCATTTGGTCGCTTTCCATAATGAGTGCCCTTCACTGCCATTAGGGTCCATCATCATGAGATACTTTCTCAAGCTATCGTTTAATTCCTCTTTCAGCAGCACTTTTAGGTCCTTAATTGCTCTGTTGAGGTTGGTCTTATCCGAAACCAGCCGGGATGATTGCCAAGTCCGTCTTAAGCGTCGTTTTTCAGCGATCTTCTTCTTTGGTTTTAAGGGTTGTGGCGTTATGTTAGCAACAGGTTTGCTTAGGGTTGGTGTGCTAATCCAGGCAGCAACTTGAATTATGTTAGTAATTTGTTTGCAGGCTTCTTCAACATCGTCACAAGTTTTTAGTGGAATATTCAAGTTGACATGATCGTTTAGATATGTGCGAAAACTTTCCCAGTCAGTTTTATAATTGCAAAGCATATCTGGTATTTCTTGTAATGTAACAACGGTACTTATTGTTAGACAGATATCAGGATTAAAGTAAAAGGTGACTTTTAGTTAACACAATTTATTGTTTCAGTTTATACACCCTTACCTCTATACTCACTTGTACAGTTTTGTACTTACGCAACTTTTGCACTCTTAACAAATTTACACTTATTTATTAATACACACACAACTTCTCTATTAAAACACGTAAATTTATACACTTAAACACTTTTTAGTTTAATAACACGATTACCAACTATTACACTTTACACGTTTAACACGATGCCTTCGTCAGGCAGTAAGACGGCGTACTAACTTTTGAGAGCAAAAAGTACCCTTTATATAGTAAATCTGTCACTCTTTTAAAACAATTATGTGGGTATTATTATTTTATTTATTAGTTAATTACCCTCATATTAACAGTAACCTAACAGTTCGGCCGTCCTGCGCCGAAACACGACCCCGTGTTTCCAAAACAAAAAAACAAAAAAAAAACAAAAAAAAAAAAAAAAAAAAAGTAATAGAAAAGATATACAAGATAACGCTTACAATAATATAAACTTTTATAAACAAAACATTCTAGGGGCCATCTGCCCATCTTTTAAACTGGGGCAATCTGCCCATCTTTTAAACTGGGGCAATCTGCCCATCTTTTAAACTGGGGCAATCTGCCCATCTTTTAAACTGGGGCAATCTGCCCATCTTTTAAACTGGGGCAATCTGCCCATCTTTTAAACTGGGGCAATCTGCCCATACTTAGGCAATCTGCCCATACTTAGGCAATCTGCCCATACTTAGGCAATCTGCCCATACTTAGGCAATCTGCCTATACTTAGGCAATCTGCCCATACTTAGGCAATCTGCCCAACCAAACTGGGGCAATCTGCCCAACCAAACTGGGGCAATCTGCCCAAACTGAGGCAATCTGCCCATCCTAAAATAGATTCTACATAAAGTATTACACTATGTATGGATAATTCATTTATTAATACAACAATTTATATATACTATGCATATTATCTATGTGACAAATATCGACTGAATTATTATCAATGTAACAATTTTATGATACTACTAAGCATTTTCCATGCAAAATTAAATTAGTTAATACGTTGTCTGGAAATTCTGAATGTATAGATTCTTGTTCACTGTACCTATAAGATTGACTAGAGGATACACTGCACGCTTTAGTATAGCCAGTATCTGTCATGACCGAAAACGTTACTTATTTTATAATAGAAGGGCCTTGAAACTTAGGTAAAACCTTTCGGCTTTGACTCGTTAACTGTTAATAATGAAAAACCCTAACAAGATCTCCTATTTTGTATTCACGCGGAGGTTTTCTACGTTTACCGTATTGCCGTTTTAGTGCCGTGTGATTTTTACTTACGCGACTACAACTTTATCACAAATCGAATCCCTATTTTCAGTTTTGTTCTCTAGATTACCATTTACCGAGTTATGTATATGACTATTAGATATGCTAACTATTTTGAACCCAGATAGTATCTCAGCCGGCGTAAATCTGATTCCTTAATTTAAAGTATTGTAAAAAAAAACCATTGAATTTTTGATACCATTGATTTTCGGAACATTTGTTATTTAATTAATATTGGAGCACTCTGGAGTGACAAAGTCAGTATGTTTACTTGAACGGATCGCGCCAGAGGCGAACTCGCCTCAAAATTATAGTAATAGTATATATCTTAATGAATAAAGTCTAAAGTAGTAAAATACCTAAGTAGTTAAGTCTGAGTTGCAAAATATCTTAATAAATAAAGCAATAATAAATAAGTAGAAAAATATTTAAAAACTGATAAACAATCTTATTGATCTTCTAAATAACATGATAAACAATCTAATTGATCTTCACAATATAAATAACAATTAATCATGTATTCGTATATAATGTTTGACTCGCGTACAATTTCCGCATTCATCATTTAATTGAATATTTCTCTTACATCTATTTTTAATTAAACTATAATCGATACGGTCTATGTACAATACATATATCTGAAATACTGTCCTGTAATATTATTGCTAATTCTCCATTTTTTGTACAACCTAACTCAATTAAAACCAAAACAACATATATATTTATTTATATACCTAATTGACTTTTTCTTTCATGAATTTCCCCACTAAGTACTACCTCTAACAATAAAAACCGCTTAATCATTACTATTCGAATTCGTTGTTTTCGGTTACACTATGTTTTAATTTGGTTCCATGAATTTCAATATTGCATTCGTTAGCTATGTGTCCCATTAATAACGTAAGTTCACTATCTGTACGGCTACTATGTGTACGGCTGCTATGTGTGCGGCTGCTATGTGTACGGCTGCTATGTGTACGGCTGCTATGCGTACGGCTGCTATGCGTACGGCTGCTATGCGTACGGCTGCTATGCGTACGGCTACTATCTGTAAGGCTACTATCTGTAAGGCTACTACGTGTACGGCTACTACGTGTACAGCTACTACGTGTACGGCTACTATGTGTACGACTACTATCTGTACCGCTACTAAATGCATCACTACCGTCTGTATCACTACTACATGTATCACTACTATATGTACTACTATATGTATCACTACTATATGTTCTGCTACTCTCTTTATCAATACTGTCTGTATCGATACTGTCTGCATCACTACTATATGTATCACTACTTTATATATCAATACTATACGTATCACTACTATACGTATCACTGCTATACGTATCAATACTATATGTATCACTACTGAATGTATGACTACTATAGCTATCACTACTTTATATATCACTACTATACGTATCACTACTATACGTATCAATACTATATGTATCACTATGAATGTACGACTACTGTCTGTATAACTACTGTCTGTATCACTATTCTCTGTATCACTACTATATGTAACAAGGCTATATGTACGACTACTGTCTGTATGACTATCGTCTGTATCACTATTCTCTGTATCACTACCATATTTATCAATACTGTCTGTATTGATACTGTCTGTATCACTACTGTCTGTATCACTACTATATGTATAACTACTATATGTATCACTACCATATGTATGACTACCGTCTGTATGACTACTGTCTGTATCACTACTATATGTGTAACTACTATATGTATCACTACTATATGTATGACTACTGTTTGTACCACTACTCTCTTTATCAATACTGTCTGTATCGATACTGTCTGCATCACTATTTTATGTATCACTACTTTATATATCAATACTATACGTATCACTACTATACGTATCACTGCTATACGTATCAATACTATATGTATCACTACTGAATGTATGACTACTATAGCTATCACTACTATACGTATCAATACTATATGTATCACTATGAATGTACGACTACTATATGTATCACTACTATATGTAAGACTACTGTCTGTATAACTACTGTCTGTATCACTATTCTCTGTATCACTACTCTCATTATCAATACCGTCTGTATCACTACTATATGTAACAATGCTATATGTACGACTACTGTCTGTATGACTACCGTCTGTATCACTATTCTATGACTCACTACCATATTTATCAATACTGTCTGTATCGATACTGTCTGTATCACTACTATATGTATAACTACTATATGTATCACTACCATATGTATGACTAACGTCTGTATGACTACTGTTTGTATCAATACAGTCTGTATGACTACTGTCTGTAGCACTTTTCTCTGTATCACTACCCTCTGTGACTACTGTCTGTATCACTACTATATGTGTCACTACTATATGTATCACTACTGTATGTATGACTATTATATGTATGACTACTGTCTGTATCACTACTATCTGTATGACTACTGTTTGTATCACTACTCTCTTTATCAATACCGTCTGTATCGATACTGTCTGTAGCACTACTATATGTATAACTACTACATGTGTCACTACTATATGTATCACTACTGTCTGTATCGATACTGTCTGTATCGATACTGTCTGTATCACTACTATATGTATAACTACTATATGTATCACTACTATACGTATCACTACTGTCTGTATGACTACTGTTTCTATCACAGTTCTCTTTATCAATACTATCTGTATCGACACTGTCTGTATCACTACTATATGAATAACTACTATATGTGTCACTACTATATTTATCACTACTTTTTATACCATTACTTTCTATATCACTACTTTCTGTATTACTATTCACTTTGTCAATACTGTCTGTATCACTATTCTCTATATCACTGTTCATTTTATCAATACTGTCTGTATCGATACTGTCTGCATAGATACTGTCTGTATCAATACTGTCTGCTTAGATACTGTCTGTATCAATACTGTCTGTATTATTACTATGTTTATTATCGTTACTGTTAAAGTTACCTTATTCATGGCGACGCCTTGATCACCTCGCACCGCTGCGACGGTGACGCCTCGATCGCCTCGCCCCGCTGCGACAGCGACACCTCGATCGCCTCGCCCTGCTGTGACGGCGACGCCTGGATCGCCTCGCCCTGCTGCGACGGCGACGCCTGGATCGCCTCGCGCTGCTGCGCAGGCGATGCCTCGATCGCCTCGCGCCGCTGCACCGGCGACGCCTCGATCGCCTCGCGCCGCTGCGCAGGCGATGCCTCGATCGCCTCGCGCCGCTGCGCCGGCGACGCCTCGATCGCCTCGCGCCGCTGCGCCTCGCCCTGCTGCGATGGCGACACCTGGATCGCCTCGCCCTGCTGCGACGGCGACGCCTGGATCGCCTCGCGCCGCTGCGCAAGCGATGCCTCGATCGCCTCGCGCCGCTACGCCTCGCCCTGCTGCGACGGCGACACCTGGATCGCCTCGCCCTGCTGCGATGGCGACGCCTGGATTGCCTCGCCCTGCTGCGACGGCGACGCCTGGATCGCCTCGCCCTGCTGCGACGGCGACGCCTGGATCGCCTCGCGCTGCTGCGCAGGCGATGCCTTGATCGCCTCGCGCCACTGCGCTCGCGACGCCTCGATCACCTCGCGCCACTGCGCCAGGGACGCCCCGATCGCCTCGCGCCGCAGCGCCGGCGACGCCTCGATCGCCTCGCACAGCTGCGACGGCGATGCCTCAATCGCCTCGCGCTGCTGCGCCGGCGACGCCTCAATCGCCTCGCACAGCTGCGGGCGACACCTTGATCGCCTCGCACCGCTGCGACAGCGACGACTCGATTGCCTGGCACCACTGCAACAGTGAAGACTCGATCGCCTGGCACGACTGCGCCCACTCATTAACCACCTTTTGTGGCAACAGTGAGTACAAACCAGCACCAGCACCAGCAACCAGCAAGACATCTCTTGTCTCTTGACGTAATGTGGGCAGACCGGGATTACACCGAAGCGTAAAAAAAAAAACTTCGGTGGAATCCCACTTCTGATATTTGTTAGACAGATATCAGGATTAAAGTAAAAGGTGACTTTTAGTTAACACAATTTATTGTTTCAGTTTATACACCCTTACCTCTTCTTATATATTATCCTTATATCAGTTTATACACCTTTATATACCTCTATACTCACTTGTACAGTTTTTGTACTTACGCAACTTTTGCACTCTTAACAAATTTACACTTATTTATTAATACACACACAACTTCTCTATTAAAACACGTAAATTTATACACTTAAACACTTTTTAGTTTAATAACACGATTACCAACTATTACACTTTACACGTTTAACACGATGCCTTCGTCAGGCAGCAAGACGGCGTACTAACTTTTGAGAGCAAAAAGTACCCTTTATATAGTAAATCTGTCACTCTTTTAAAACAATTATGTGGGTATTATTATTTTATTTATTAGTTAATTACCCTCATATTAACAGTAACCTAACATTATGTTCAAAATAACTGGAGAGTGGTCGGAAGATCCATCTAAGCTAGACTCAATTGTAGTAAAGGCGTCGCTGATACCCTTGGTGACAAAAAAGTCCAGCATATCAGGCAGTTTCTTTGGATCAGAAGGCCAATACGTGGGTTCACCGGTAGATATTGGGTGGTAGTGGTGGTGATCGATACAGGATTTGAGTTGACTACCTCTAGTAGTGGTCAATCTGGAACCCCAAAACGTATGCTTGGCATTCCAATCTGCTCCTGAGATGAATCTTTTGCCCAAAGTTTGAAAGTAGGTTGAAAACATAGAGTCGGTTATAGTATGCCTGGGCGGACAGTATACTGCAGAAAGAATAATTGAACCTGCTCGATCTTCCAATCTGACGCTGGTTGCCTGTAGGTAATCAGTTGAGAAAGCTTCCAGGAGGTTGTGTTTTAAGCAGGATTTGATAACCAACGCTATTCCGGCATGGGACTTACCATCTGGATGAGGAGTAAAATAAGTATCGAATCCTTTAATACGGCAAGAGCTTTTGTAAGTTGCATGTGATTCTGATATGAGGACAACATCAAGATTATTAGATGCTATCAGAGCTTCGAGTTCAAGTACGTTAGGAGATAAACCGTTTATGTTCCAAGTAGCGACACGAAGAGATGACATTATTTAGTTAGTTTTGGGATGATGGTTGTTAGGAGATTTAATAAGGTACTAATTTGTTGTAAGAGGAGATCAATTTTTTCGGACTGCTTTTTCTTCCACTGTTAAAGTTTGTTGGCTGTGATTTGTATCACTGGATATGGGTTTGGGTGCGTTCAATGATTTTCTATTGCATTTAGTAACATCTGCAAATGAGTATTCTGGATCAATGTTGAGAGTAGTCAGAGGTATAGTGACGTGACTTTTTGCGGCACCTCCATAGGGTTTTGGGCCATTCGGGATGGAGTGTACCTTTGGGCTGGTTTTCTTGGTTTTCCTAGCGAGAATCTCTTTATAAACTTGACATCCTTTGTAGTTGGCAGGATGATCGCAGGTGCACAAAGCACATTTTGCTGGAAAGTTTCTGTCTTTTTTAGGACAGTCCGATGTTTTGTGTCCTTCGCCGCATTTGACACAACGATATGGCCTCATACAGTTGTTTTTAGAGTGTCCATATTGTTGGCATCTTTGGCACTGAACTATGTATTTAGGTCTTCGGGGGTCTTCAATCTTAACGCGCTGGTGAAAAATATATTGGATGTCTTTGATGTGCTTATTATTAACATGTGGTTCCAGGTTCACGAAAAATGTATATGACGGCTGTTTGTCTGGACCTAGACGAGCATTAATTAATTCGCCTCTGATTTTATTTCCCGTTCTCTCGATTTCCTCTATTATTGCAGCATGTGGAGTTGAGTGGTGGAGATGCTTTATGACGATTCTATACGGTTTATTGTCCTTTCTGGTGAAGGTGTGACCTATGAGTCCTTTCTTTCTGATTAGGTCAATTACTTTTTTGTAGTTATCAGCAGAGTTTATCATTAGGCGTAGAAGATTCTTGTTCACAATTTTAAATTTAAATTCGCTATCCGAAACAGCTGATTTTATTAATTTGGTAAGCTCATTGACATCTTCAATCCCGTATAGAATTATGGGCGGTGGTTTGTTTGGTCTCATCGGCGCATTAGTATCATCAGGTGGGTCAAGTGGAAGTCCAGAGAATCTATTTTCTGACCGCCCAGTAAGTTTTGAAGGGGACATTTCGCTTATTTTGCGCTTTTTCGAATTAGGGATTCTTTGCCACTGTGGATGTTCTTCATTTTAAAATGTTGAGATCTGATGGACGCTCTTCGGTCTGTGATTTGGTCACTATGTGGCGGGTTTATTTCAGTGGTATTGCTGATAGATGTACTGGTAAGGGCAGTAGTATTAGAGTTAGGTTTACTGCCTAATGACGAGCTTCTTGGTCTGTTAGCAAACATGGATGGATGGAAAGCCTGTTGCACATATCTACGTGTGCCAGTAGTATTTACTACAACGGGAGCCTGGTCACCTACTCCCGCAGAGTGTTCGGTAGCAAACTTCAGTTCTTAAGCAACATCACCCCCCAATACCTAAATATGACATATAACTCAAAAAAGTTGTTATGGACACCTCAATAGTACCTAGTCTCACCTACGCAACTCAAACGTGGACTTACACTAGCAAAATTTTCTCGGGTAGGTTGAAATATCAACAACTAAAAATTTTGCTCTTAAGTTTTTATTTCATTAAAATTACATTTTTCTTCAAATAACAATTTATGAAGTGAAAAAGTTAATATAAGTACAATGAATTTACATAGCCAACTCAGCAAGAATATGGATGACATTGTTAAAATGTTTAAATCCCGTATGGATCAATTCGATAAAATGCTTTCACTGTCAACACAAGCACAAGGAAGCACTAATTCACCGTCCACAACCATTGGAGATATTGGTTCTCTTGCCTCCGACTATGCCGCTTTTAAGGAAGTGATTTGGAAGACACTTGGTATGCTTCGTCAGCAATTGCAGCTGCTTTCAGTGGGTTTTGATGTGCAGGAAGCTCGATCTCGTAGCAGAGTACTGCTATTTACGTCGATTGACGCGGGTCACGTCATCGGAACGTCATTGACAGAGTTTGAGCACAATTTAATTCAATAAAAATAGTAAAACAACGTAAATATCTTTAAAAGTTTTATTAAAATGTTATACAAGTTGTGAGTACATAGTTACAGTGATATTAACATTGAAGACAAAGTGATAAGTGATATAAACCCAAAAACATAATATAGTGCACAGTGCGAAGTTTACGTATCGTACCCTCGTAACGGTTAAACTAAATATAAAACTAAATTAAAGTGTTTAATAACTAAAACAAAATCACATAAACTAATAATAAACGTTAACATTTAAGAAGTAATTATTTATAAGTATAGCTATATAAAACTAAATTAAATTAAAATAATTTCACAAAACATTATTTATTATAAGTGCCATCTAGCTTCCATACTCATAATTGCCTTGTGTGATTTAATATCAAGCGTTATGACGAACAAGTGCAATCATTGCGGTAAATACCTCGCCATAATAGGCGCGAAGTGTACCAAATGCGCTATGCTATTTCATCGAATGTGCGTTAATATAAAGCCGGGAGACCCCATTCCCAAAAAAATACTATGCAACAATTGCAAAGTAGGAACGAAGCGCACTATTCCTGCGAGTGCCAGTAGCCATACCTCTCCCAGCTCAGATATGGAAAATGCAGAGGAAAATTTCACTGACGCTGACGAAAATAACTCTGAAAAGTCCCTCGCCCACGAGATAAGGCTGTTGCGACTGGAATTTTCTTCGGTAACCAGGGAGCTGTCGCGGCTAAGCACGGCTATATCAGAGTTTAATAAACGAGTAGACAGCGTCGAGCAACGCTTAGATAATTTAGAAAAAAATAATCAAGAGCGAAACTCGGGAATAGTGGATAAAAATGCGACCGAAGTAATTGCCCAACTACGATCCGAATTGAATGACCGTGATCAAGAGAACCTGCTGAACGATATTGAAATTTCGGGTTTAGAGGAAAAAAGTGGCGAAAATTCAACCAATATAGTGCTTCTAGTTGCTAAAAAAATTGGGGTGTCACTGGAGGAACGTGACATTGTCAGCGCTGAGCGTTGGGGACCGCGCCGTATAATAGCCGATTACAGCGGGCAAACTCGGCCGCGGCCAATTGTCGTGCGTCTCGCTCGGCGCGCCGTCCGCGACGAAATGCTACGAGCAGCGCGCGTGCGCCGCGGCGCCGACTCATCGGGAATCGTCGAGTCCGAACCTAAACGGTTTTATGTTAACGAGCGCCTCACTCCGATGAATCGCCATATATTTTAAAAAAACGCGCGAATTAGGTCGACGCGATGGATGGCGATATATATGGACACGAGGAGGTCGCATTTATGCTCGTCGCCATGGAGACTCCGAAACTCGTCGTATACGCACATTGGATGACACTATTAAGTTTTTTTGGAAACAATACCGTTTGATTTTTAGTTCATATAAAATTAGTTTATTAGACAAAATTAAGGGATATACTAAATATGTAAATTTAACAAAATTAATTCGCAAGCAGGTTCAATGCATTTTTAATGTTTATCTGAAATGTATTATTAAGTTTTTACTTTGTGGCAGTATGACACCTCTAAATAGTAATCGCAATGACAAATTATTATCATATTTAACTATATTTTTTGCTTTCAAACGTAACATATACAACAATTGTGAGATGTCGAGTGTAATCTTTAAATGTAAACTTCATTTTGTGTATACTTTGGAACTCATATATCATTCACAGTTAGCCAGTATAATTGTTTTTGTTTATTTAATATATTATATACATTTACAGTATGTAAAATGAATAAGTCAAGGAAATTACGAATTGGCTTTCTGAATGCCGGCTCACTTGGCACTGGTCATGATGAGTTTATATATGCAATGGATCGCCATAACGTCGATATCATGGCGCTAAATGAGACATGGCTACGCGAGGGGGAGGACGCCCGAGCCCCAAAAATTCCAGTATATTCATTGCGTCACGTTCCTCGACCTACGGAAATGCGTACCCGTGGCGGTGGAGTAGGTTTTTATATAAAAAAAGGTATTTCTGCTCGGACTCTTAAACACCCAGAGACTATAATGATTGAGTTAGTTAGTTAGTTGCTTTGATTGAGCAAATGTGGTTAAGTGTTAATATTAGGGGTAAGATATTAATCATTGGTACAGCATATAGACTGCCTTGGTTAAGTACGCAAAATTTTATTGATGCCATTACTGATACTTATGGTGCATTGCCATATTATGATAATCCGCTGAGTTTCTTGCGCCGGTTCTTCTCAGGTCTGAGGCATTAACTTAGTGAACCGGTGGTAAATTGTTTGACGTTCAAAAAATGAAGCATGTAACTTCTTACTTTGAATAAAATTATTTGACTTTGACTTTGACTTTGATCACATACTACTGGTGGGCGATTTTAACATCAATCTCCTAGATGCAGGTAATGTAAATACAGCTATGTTCACAGACTTTCTCACATACACAAATATGACGCAATATGTTACCGTTCCCACACATTTCACAAGTCATAGTGAACTCTCCTCGATCTCATTTGCTCCGATGCAAACGTCGAACGCGTGTGGGTTGATTATAATATGCAATTTAAGCGACCATGCATTTCTATCGTGTGAGCTAAATATTGTAAAAGAGAAGCCCGTAACGAAAAAAATATATAGTAGACGATTAGACGACATAGACTTAGACCAATTAAAATATTATTTAACGACGCTTATTAACTGGGAATTCGTAATAACAGATAATGATATAAATAAAACAGTTGCAGCCTTTAATGATAGTATCCTGTGGGTATTTGACACATTAAGCCCTATAAAGTTGAGATACATTAAGGAATTCCAGTATCCATGGGTTACTTATAACATAAAATTAATGATGGGCCGGAGAAATGAAGCACAAATTAGATGCCGTAGTACGGAGATAGATGCTCACGTTAATTATTATAAGCAACTTAAAAAATCAGTAGAATTAGCCATAAATACAGAAAAAACGGTTTATTCACTCTTTTATTAATAATAATTACAAAAATTCGCGGTATCTATGGTCACATATTAAGCGCCATGTCAGCTTTAATAACAAGAAAGACAAATTTTTGCCCGCTCATTTTGATAATCCAGATGAAATTAATAATCACTTTCTCCAACTACCAGGCAGGCCTCAAGCTTCTCTCACTGATATAGCGTACTTTAACAGTCAACTTTATAGTGATGCTACATTCTCTATAAAAACTGTCGATTATATAGTTGTTAATAAACTAATACGTAATATTAAATCAAATGCTGTTGGGGCCGATGGAATATCTTTAAAAATGTTACTGCTCGTTATGCCCTATGTTCAAGAAATTATTACTAGTATAATTAACATGTCTATTAACCACAGCACATTTCCTATAATATGGCAGAAAGCTTTAATTAAGCCTATACCTAAAATAATAATCCTACAGAAATTAAGGATCTTCGGCCAATATCCATCCTGCCATGCTTATCCAAAGTATTAGAAAAAATGGTATATAGTCAACTTTCTGATTTCCTTGAGACCAATGATATACTGCCCATGAGACAGTCAGGATTCCGTAAACATCGGGGTACTGCAACTGCACTGATTGATGTGGTTGACGAGATATTAAACGCGCAAGATAAAGGCAATGGCACGATACTAGTCTTGTTGGATTACTCTAGGGCATTTGATACCATTAATGTCCCTCTTTTACTAGCAAAACTACACTACTACGGTCTTAGCGCAGAAGCTATACAATGGTTCGCCAGTTATCTGGGTAGCAGAACGCAAACCGTAGAAATTAAAACGAGGAGATGGCACTATAAAAGCATCACAATGCAGACAAGTTTTTAGAGGTGTACCACAAGGATCGATACTTGGTCCTCTTTTGTTTATTATATATTGCGCTGACGTATCATAAATCATAAAAAAACTGCCGTTACCACATGTACGCTGATGACATACAAATATATGTATCTTTCCTCCTAATGAAACTCACAATGCTGTACATAAGCTAAACGAAGATTTAAAAAATATAGCAAGTTGGTCAGACGCAAATTGTTTAGTTCTTAACCCACAAAAGTCTAAATTTATAATACTGGGCACGGCGAATCAAGTACGACTCATATCAAGGCAAATACCTATGGTTAAAATTCAAGATGAACAAATTGAAAGAGTAACAGAAGCACGTAATCTTGGCGTTCTCATGGACGAATGCCTTAGATTTGAAAAACACATCCACAATACAGTTAAGAGTTGCTTTTATCGTCTAAAAGTTTTGTACCGAATAAGAAAGTTTTTAAAAGTAAATGTAAGAATCCGCTTATGTGACGCATTAGTACTGTCCAAATTAAATTACGCCGATGTAGTGGTAGGCCCAAGACTATTGCAACGTACGAAAACTTAATCCAAAAGGTGCAAAATGCTTGTGCAAGATATTGCTTCGAAATACCTCCACATATTAAAATCCAAATATTTAAATAACGCAGGAATTATGAGAATGGAGTACCGTAGGCAACTGCATTTTGTGACGCTTTTATTTGGGGTAATTAAGTTTAAACTTCCACCGTACCTTATCACAAGCTTCGTTGGGCGCATGATACGAACACATACGCAACTAGATCGAAATCATATTTACTTCTCATGCCTCTTCATAGAACGGCCGCCTTCCGTGGTAGTTTTCGATATGCCGCCACCAAGTGCTGGAACAACCTTCCACCGCCATTGAGGAACCTAAATATAATTCATAACTTTAGAAACAAATATAGAAAAATTCTTCTTGATAAACAAAAGCATCATAGCAATTGATTTATTCACCTCAGTTAATTTAAATATGATATATTTATATCTAAATGTATCTACCTAAATATATAAATATACATGCCTGTGTGTGTATGTGTTGTTTATATGTAGTTGTTGTATATATAAATATATATGCCGTAACTATAATAATTCTATATCAATTTGTATATGAATATATGTATGTATAAGTATTAAAATATATAGTCACATCTACTCACCTTATAGTGCATGTTCCATTAGCAAGGTGGAGTATTGACCAGACTTGGCTAGACTATTTTAATGAAGAGATTTTAACTTCTTATTGACGTTATATTTGTTTAAACGGGAGGTAGTGCAGTAGGGAGTAATAATTTGGATCAACTTGGTGCAAGTCCCGACCTGCTTGCGACAGCTTGTCTGTAATGGTAATATGTTCATTGTATTTAAATGCCCACGATAAATACAAATTATCAAAAGTATTATTACGATTTAGATTATATTAAAAGACAATATAAAATAGAATAGTATTTTAATTAGTATATAATTATTCTTACTTACGTAGTTTATTTTTTTTTTTCTCATCATTAGAATGCGTAGGTAGGTAAATGTTCTCGATTCATTGTAATCTCACGCATCCATTTTATTTTTGTTTATCAGAATGTGGTTAAGTGTTCTATTAGGGGTAATATATTATCATTGGTCAAGGCATTAGACTGCCCTTGGTTAAGTACGCAAAATTTTATTGATGCCATTACTGATACTTATGGTGCATGCCATATTATGATAATCCGCTGAGTTTCTTGCGCCGGGTCTTCTCAGGTCTGGGCAGTAACTTTAGTGAACCGGTGGTAAATTGTTTGACGTTCAAAAAATGAAGCATGTAACTTCTTACTTGAATAAAATTATTTGACTTGACTTTGACTTTGATCACAACTACTGGTGGGCGATTTAACATCATCTCCTAGATCAGGGATGTAAATACAGCTATGTTCACAGACTTTCTCACATACACAAATATGACGCAATATGTTACCGTTCCCACACATTTCACAAGTTAGTGAAACTCTCCTCGATCTCATTTGCTCCGATGCAAACGTCGAACGCGTGTGTGTTGATTATATATCCAATTTAAGCGACCATGCATTTCTATCGTGTGAGCTAAATATTGTAAAGAGAAGCCGTAACGAAAAAAAATAGTAGTAGACGATTAGACGACATAGACTTAGACCAAGTACAATTTATTTAACGACGCTTATTAAGGGAATTCGTATAACAGATAATGATAATAATACACGTTGCAGGCTTTATGATAGTACCTGTGGGTTTTTGACACAATTACCCTATAAAGTGGAGATACCATTAAGGATTCCAGTATCCATGGGTTACTTATACATAAAATTAATGATGGGCCGACGAAATGAAGCACAAATTAGATGCCGTAGTACGGAGATAGATGCTCACGTTAATTATTATAAGCAACTTAAAAAAGTCAGTAGAATTAGCCATAAATACAGAAAAAACGGTTTATTTCACTCTTTTTATTAATAATAATTACAAAAATTCGCGGTATCTATGGTCACATATTAAGCGCCATGTCAGCTTTAATAACAAGAAAGACAAATTTTTGCCCGCTCATTTTGATAATCCAGATGAAATTAATAATCACTTTCTCTCCAACTACCAGGCAGGCCTCAAGCTCTTCTCCCACTGATATAGCGTACTTTAACAGTCCACTTTATAGTGATGCTACATTCTCTATAAAAAACTGTCGATTATATAGTTGTTAATAAACTAATACGGTAATATTAAATCAAATGCTGTTGGGGCCGATGGAATATCTTTAAAAATGTTACTGCTCGTTATGCCCTATGTTCAAGAAATTATTACTAGTATAATTAACATGTCTATTAACCACAGCACATTTCCTATAATATGGCAGAAAGCTTTAATTAAGCCTATACCTAAAAAAATAATAATCCTACAGAAATTAAGGATCTTCGGCCAATATCCATCCTGCCATGCTTATCCAAAGTATTAGAAAAAATAGTATATAATCAACTTTCTGATTCCTTGAGACCAATGATATACTGCCCATGAGACAGTCAGGATTCCGTAAACATCGGGGTACTGCAACTGCACTGATTGATGTGGTTGACGAGATATTAAACGCGCAAGATAAAGGCAATGGCACGATACTAGTCTTGTTGGATTACTCTAGGGCATTTGATACCATTAATGTCCCTCTTTTACTAGCAAAACTACACTACTACGGTCTTAGCGCAGAAGCTATACAATGGTTCGCCAGTTATCTGGGGTAGCAGAACGCAAACCGTAGAAATTAAACGAGAGATGGCACTATAAAAGCATCACAATGCAGACAAGTTTTTAGAGGTGTACCACAAGGATCGATACTTGGTCCTCTTTTGTTTATTATATATTGCGCTGACGTAACAAAATCATAAAAAACTGCCGTTACCACATGTACGCTGATGACATACAAAATATGTATCTTTTCCTCCTAATGAAACTCACAATGCTGTACATAAGCTAAACGAAGATTTAAAAAATATAGCAAGTTTGGTCAGACGCAAATTGTTTAGTTCTTAACCACAAAAGTCTAAATTTATAATACTGGGCACGCGAATCAAGTACGACTCATATCAAGGCAAATACCTATGGTTAAAATTCAAGATGAACCAATTGAAAGAGTAACAGAAGCACGTAATCTTGGCGTTCTCATGGACGAATGCCTTAGATTTGAAAAACACATCCACAATACAGTTAAGAGTTGCTTTTATCGTCTAAAAGTTTTGTACCGAATAAGAAAGTTTTTAAACGTAAATGTAAGAATCCGCTTATGTGACGCAATTAGTACTGTCCAAATTAAATTACGCCGATGTAGTGGTAGGCCCCCAAGACTATGCCAACGTACGAAAACTTAATCCAAAGGTGCAAAATGCTTGTGCACAAGATATGCTTCGAAATACCATCCACATATAAAATCCAATATTTAAATAACCGCAGGAATTATGAGAATGGAGTACCGCTAGGCAACTGCATTTTGTGACGCTTTTATTTGGGGTAAGGTAATTAAGATTTAAACTTCCACCGTACCTTTATCACAAGCTTCGTTGGGCGCATGATACGAACACATACGCAACTAGATCGAAATCATATTTACTTCTCATGCTCTTCATAGAACGGCCGCCTCTTCCGTGGTAGTTTTCGATATGCCGCCACCAAGTGCTGGAACAACTTCCACCGCACTTGAGGAACCTAAATATAATTCATAACTTTAGAAACAAATATAGAAAAATTCTTCTTGATAAACAAAAGCATCATAGCAATTGATTTATTCACCTCAGTTAATTTAAATATGATATATTTATATCTAAATGTATCTACCTAAATATATAAATATACATGCCTGTGTGTGTATGTGTGTTTATATGTAGTTGTTGTATATATAAATATATATGCCGTAACTATCATAATTCTATATCAATTTGTATATGTATATATGTATGTATAAGTATTAAAATATATAGTCCACATCTACTCACCTTATAGTGCATGTTCCATTAGCAAGGTGGAGTATTGACCAGACTTGGCTAGACTATTTTAATGAAGAGATTTTAACTTCTTATTGACGTTATATTTGTTTAAACGGGAGGTAGTGCAGTAGGGAGTAATAATTTGGATCAACTTGGTGCAAGTCCCGACCTGCTTGCGACAGCTTGTCTGTAATGGTAATATGTTCATTGTATTTAAATGCCCACGATAAATACAAATTATCAAAAGTATTATTACGATTTAGATTATATTAAAAGACAATATAAAATAGAATAGTATTTTAATTAGTATATAATTATTCTTACTTACGTAGTTTATTTTTTTTTTTTTTTAGTTTTTTCTCCTCATTTAAGAATGCGTAGGTAGGTAAATGTCTCGACATCTTTGTAATCTCAACGCATTTTATTTTTGTATTTTAATCTATTGTGCGACACGCCCGACATCGACTGCCACCGCGAGGTTCCTGAGCCGTGAGCGCACCCTAGACTTGTTTTTATATCTGTATATTTTATTTTATTTTTTTTACACATTATAATTGTAGGCTATTGTCAATGTCGTTCGCTTGACGTACAACAATAAGGTCATCACTGAAAATCAGCGCTGTCGTTTTCTGGGAATTTCACACATAGATTATTATTTTAAGTGAATAGAAATATATATATATATATATATATATATATATATATATATATATATATATATATATATATATATATCTATATATATATATATCATATATATATATATATCTATATACATCTATATATAATCTCTGCTTATATTAATATTCTATATCTACTCTATATATCTTCTTCTATCTATATATATCTCTCTATCCTCATCTCTATCTATATATATATCGTCTCTACTATAGCTATCTATACTACGATCTATCGGTCTCTCTCTCTCTCCTCTCTTACTCTCTCTCTATATAATATATCATATATATCATTTTTTTTCCCCTCTGTGTTGGGGATTCCCTAAAACGACAGCAATGCTGAGTGAATCCCCTTTTTGTACATCTTACTGCTGTGTAGGCCAGCATTGTTTGTTTTGAGTTATTTATATTTGTTTGTAATCTTAATAAGATATTATTTATTGTATTGTTATTTTATGTTTCTGTTTTTTTTTTTTGTTTAATTACTGTTTTAGTAAGTGCTGTCTCACGAAGACGAAGGATGTTTACAAATAAAATCTTTTTCTTTTTCTTTCTTTCTTCTTTCTTTTTTTTCTATTTCATGGTCTGCCGGAGAGTACTGATGAGCAAGTGGAGAGCAGGATTCAATCTGTGTTGCACAATCAATTAAAGCTGACCAGTATTGATTCTTCACACCTGGATATCTGTCATCGTCTTGGCTCAAAGAAAGAAAAACCAAGATCTGTACTGGTTCGTTTTATCGCTACAAAGCATAGAAATCTTGTTTGGACTTCTAAAACATCTTTAAAAGGTTCTTGAGTTACTATATCAGAGTTTTTGACCAAGCCCCGGCAGGAATTATACATAATTGTTTTAAAAGAGTGACAGATTTACTATATAAAGGGAACTTTTTGCTGTCAGAAGTTAGTACGCCGTCTTGCTGCCTGACGAAGGCATCGTGTTAAACGTGTAAAGTGTAATAGTTGGTAATCGTGTTATTAAACTAAAAAGTGTTTAAGTGTATAAATTTACGTGTTTTAATAGTGAAGTTGTGTGTGTATTAATAAATAAGTTTGTTAAGAGTGCAAAAGTTGCATAAGTATAAAACTGTACAAGTGAGTATAGAGGTAAGGGTGTATAAACTGAAACAATAAATTGTGTTAACTAAACGTCACCATTTACTTTAATCCTGATATCTGACTAACAAATATCAGAAGTGGGATTCCACCGAAGTTTTTTTTTACGCTTCGGTGTAATCCCAGTCTGCCCACATTACGTCAAGAGACAAGAGATGTCTTAAATCTTAATCTTAAAAGGACTGAATTTATCGAGAGAGACTCGTCGCTGGTTTGTACTCACTGTAGCCACAAAAGGTGGTTAATGAGTGGGCGCAGTGGTGCCAGGCAATCGAGTCGTCGCTGTTGCAGCGGTGCGAGGCGATCAAGGTGTCGCCGTCGCAGCAGGGCGAGGCGATCCAGGCGTCGCCATCGCAGCAGGGCGAGGCGATCCAGGCGTCGCCATCGCAGCAGGGCGAGGCGATCCAGGCGTCGCCTGTGCAGCGGCGCGAGGCGATCCAGGCGTCGCCGTCGCAGCGGGGCAAGGCGATCCAGGCGTCGCCGTCGCAGCAGGGCGAGGCGATCCAGGCGTCGCCGGCGCAGTGGCGCGAGGTGATCGAGGCGTCGCCGTCGCAGCGGGGCGAGGCGATCGAGGCGTCACCGTCGCAGCGGTGCGAGGTGATAGAAGCTTCGCCGTCGCAGTGGCGCGAGGCGATCAAGGCGTCGCCATGAATAAGGTAACTTTAACAGTAACGATAATAAATATAGTAATAATACAGACAGTATTGATACAGACAGTATCTATGCAGACAGTATTGATAAAGAGAGTAGTGATACAAACAGTAGTCATACAGATAGTAGTGATACAGACAGTAGTCACAGAGGGTAGTGATACAGAGAATAGTGATACAGACAGTAGTCATACAGACGGTATTGATAAAAAAAATAGTGATACAAACAGTAGTCATACATATAGTAGTAATAAATATAGTAGTTACACATATAGTAGTGATACAGACAGTAGTCATACAGACGGTAGTCACACATATGGTAGTGATACATATAGTAGTTATACATATAGTAGTGATACAGACAGTATCGATACAGACAGTATTGATAAAGATGGTAGTGATACAGAGAATAGTGATACAGACGGTAGTCATACAGACAGTAGTCGTACATATAGCATTGTTACATATAGTAGTGATACAGACAGTATTGATACAGACAGTAGTGATACAGACAGTAGTTATACAGACAGTAGTCGTACATATAGTAGTGATACATATAGTAGTAATACATATAGTAGTGATACGTATAGTAGTGATACGTATAGTAGTGATTTATATAGTAGTGATATATAAAGTAGTGATAGCTATAGTAGTCATACATTCAGTAGCGATACATATAGTATTGATACGTATAGTAGTGATACGTATAGTATTGATATATAAAGTAGTGATACATATAGTAGTGATGCAGACAGTATCGATACAGACAGTATTGATAAAGAGAGTAGCAATACAGAGAATAGTAATACAGATAGTAGTCGTACATATAGTATTGATACAGACAGTAGTGATACAGACGGTAGTAATACAGACGGTAGTGATACAGACGGTAGTGATACAGACGGTAGTGATACAGACGGTAGTGATACAGACGGTAGTGATACAGACGGTAATGATACAGACGGTAGTGATACAGACGGTAGTGATACAGACGGTAGTGATACAGACGGTAGTGATGCATTTAGTAGCGGTACAGATAGTAGCCGTACACATAGTAGCCATACACGTAGTAGCCGTACAGATAGCAGCCGTACACATAGCAGCCGTACACATAGCAGGCGTACACATAGTAGCCGTACAGATAGTGAACTTACGTTATTAATGGGACACATAGCTAACGAATGCAATATTGACATTCATGGAACCAAATTAAAACATAGTGTAACCGAAAACAACGAATTCGAATAGTAATGATTAAGCGGTTTTGATTGTTAGTGGTAGTACTTAGTGGGGAAATTCATGAAAAATAAAAAAATTACAAGTGAGCCGTAATCTCAGATAGGTTTTGGTAAAATAATACGCATAAATTAGGGTGTTTTAGCTATAATGGAAGTATTAATAGTACCTTAAAAGACTTTATAACTTTGATTATAAAAATAGTAAAATAATCTTGAAGTCTCAACCTCATTTGCGACTTGATTTAAAAAAAAAAGATTATTAGTAACTAGGGCTTTCAAAATTTTGTATAAGAGTCCAACTGTGTTCTGAATGAAAGAAAAAGTCAATTAGGTATATAAATAAATATATATCTTGTTTTGGTTTTAATTGAGTTTGGTTGTACAAAAATTGGAGAATTAGCAATAATAATTACCTGACAGTTTTTCATATATATGTATTGTACATAGACCGTATCGATTATAGTTTAATTAAAAATAGATGTAAGAGAAATAGTGAATTAAATGATGAATGCGGAAATTGTACGCGAGTCAAACATTATATACGAATACATGAATAATTGTTATTTATATTGTGAAGATCAATTAGATTGTTTATCATGTTATTTAGAAGATTAATAAGATTGTTTATCAATTTTTAAATATTTTTCTACTTATTTATTATTGCTTTATTTATTAAGATATTTTGCAACTCAGACTTAATTACTTAGGTATTTTACTACTTTATTTTATTCATTACGATATTTTACTACTATAATTTTGAGGCAAGTTCGCCTCTGGCGCGATCCGTTCAAGTAAACATACTGACTTTGTCACTCCAGAGTGCTCCAATATTAATTAAATAACAAATGTCCCGAAAATCAATGGTATCAAAAATTCAATGGTTTTTTTTTACAATACTTTAAATTAAGGAATCAGATTTACGCCGGCTGAGATACTCTCTGGGTTCAAAATAGTTAGCATATCTGATAGTCATATACATAACTCAGTAAATGGTAATTTAGAGAACAAAACTGAAAATAGGGATTCTATTTGTGATAAAGTTGTAGTCGCGTAAATAAAAATCACACGGCACTAAAACGGCAATACGGTAAACGTAGAAAACCTCCGCGTGAATACAAAATAGGAAATCTTGTTAGGGTTTTTCATTATTAACAGTTAACGGGTCAAAGCCGAAAGGTTTTACCTAAGTTTCAAGGCCCTTATAAAATAAGAAACGTTTTCGGTCATGACAGATACTGGCTATACTAAAGCGTGCAGTGTATCCTCTAGTCAATCTGATAGGTACAGTGAACAAGAATCTATACATTCTGAATTTCCAGACAACGTAATAACTAATTTAATTTTGCATGGAAAATGCTTAGTAGTATCATAAAATTGTTACATTGATAATAATTCAGTCGATATTTGTCACACAGATAATATGCATAGTATATATAAATTGTTGTATTAATAAATGAATTATCCATACATAGTGTAATACTTTATGTAGAATCTATTTTAGGATGGGCAGATTGCCCCAGTTTGGGCAGATTGCCCCAGTATAGGCAGATTGCCTAAGTATGGGCAGATTGCCTAAGTATGGGCAGATTGCCCCAGTATAGGCAGATTGCCTAAGTATGGGCAGATTGCCCCAGTTTAAAAGATGGGCAGATTGCCCCAGTTTAAAAGATGTACCCCGAAGTAGAAGTACCCCCGTCTTACTGCAGCAAGACGGCGTACTAACTTCTGACAGCAAAAAGTTCCCTTTATATAGTAAATCTGTCACTCTTTTAAAACAATTATGTGGGTATTATTATTTTATTTATTAGTTAATTACACTCATATTAACAGTAACCTAACAGTTCGGCCGTCCTGCGCCGAAACACGACCCCGTGTTTCCAAAACAAAAAAAACAAAAAAAAAAAGAAAAAGTAATAGAAAAGATATACAAGATAACGCTTACAATAATATAAACTTTTATAAACAAAACATTCTAGGGGCCATCTGCCCATCTTTTAAACTGGGGCAATCTGCCCATCTTTTAAACTGGGGCAATCTGCCCATCTTTTAAACTGGGGCAATCTGCCCATACTTAGGCAATCTGCCTATACTGGGGCAATCTGCCCATACTTAGGCAATCTGCCCATACTTAGGCAATCTGCCTATACTGGGGCAATCTGCCCAAACTGGGGCAATCTGCCCATCCTAAAATAGATTCTACATAAAGTATTACACTATGTATGGATAATTCATTTATTAATACAACAATTTATATATACTATGCATATTATCTGTGTGACAAATATCGACTGAATTATTATCAATGTAACAATTTTATGATACTACTAAGCATTTTCCATGCAAAATTAAATTAGTTATTACGTTGTCTGGAAAGCCTGACGAAGGCATCGTGTTAAACGTGTAATGTGTAATAGTTGGTAATCGTGTTATTAAACTAAAAAGTGTTTAAGTGTATAAATTTACGTGTTTTAATAGTGAAGTTGTGTGTGTATTAATAAATAAGTGTAAATTTGTTAAGAGTGCAAAAGTTGCATAAGTATAAAACTGTACAAGTGAGTATAGAGGTAAGGGTTTATACAAAACTGAAACAATAAATTGTGTTAACTAAACGTCACCATTTACTTTAATCCTGATATCTGACTAACAATACGTCGGTAGTTTAAAATCTCTTCAAATTCTTTAAATTGTTGTTAAAGTTATAATTACAGCACAAATTAACCTCAAAGATACGAATGACAGTTTGACAACTGACATTGACGCGCCGGACAGCAGATTAGCGATCGGATATTCCGTTCAGTAATGTTTATATTTTTAAGTTGATTGTTTTTTTTTTATTTTAGATATCTATCTATAGATAATTTCTCTCGTTGTTATTCGAATATTTTAAAATTATTATATGCACTTGTTACTAAGAATTTCATAAAATTTGTGCTGTCTGAGTTGTTTTTCTTTTATTATCTATGTGTCGGCGCAAGGCGTAGCGCCATCTGTTATAGTTATTTAGTCGTATCTATGACTCAACTTGTCAGGTGTCATCTGGCCGATTTGACTAATGCGTAGAGGCAGAAACTTGGTAGTAAGAAAAGGTATAAAAGCAGTCGTCGGACTGGCTGTTGCATAGTTGACGTTGAGCTGCGGTAGTGTTAGTTACTAGGCGGGACGCCCTGTCCCTGTGTGTTTCTAATATAAAGTGATAAAGTGTTAGTTAGGTGGTGAGAGGAACTCGGGCAGTGGAGGTGAGTGTTTATGCATTATAAAGGGTACCCTTAAGCCTGCACTTGGGTCACAAGCCCCAGGCACTGCTTTAGAGTTCCTCTCCCTATAGTTGCGAGGGGTTCGGTGCCCCGTAGTCTATTGCGTGTCGTAATTAATATGCGTTCGTGTAGTGTGTAATGTTATAATACGCTCTTGGCCCGTTGCCTACGCCCAAGAACGTTGACGTTTATCAATCTAGATACATATCCGTTTACGTAAGTGAGATATATTATCATTTTTATCCTTAATCTTACATCAGAAGTGGGATCGAAGGGCCTAAAAGTTGTGTAATATATCGTGTAAAGTTTAAAATATCGCGAAGTGTTAAGTGTTATAATTAGTAGAAGGTTTAAAGAAGGTGAAGTGATGGTCCACATCACGTTTGGCACTCGACCTATGCCAAAACTACGGGAAGTATAATCATCATCGGGTGAGCTCGTTCTATTTTTTTGTTTGATATTAAATGTGCAACGTGCACACTTTTGAAAGAATTTGTGCTATAGAAGGTAGATAAAGAAACTTTATGGGACGCGGTTAATAGTGTTATACAAATGAGATATTTTGCCTCATAAGAACATTAGTCATGTAGAAAAAGGTATTGTTTTATAGGATTGTAATAAAGAAAACGTTAAAATAAGCCTTACGCGGCGATAGTTGTGCAAAATAGATAGTTACGTAGCGGTATAAAAGCGTATGTTGAAAAACTAGATGCTAATAAGTGTTAGATAGTTTGATTGTAAGAAAGTAGGAAGTTTTATGTGCATTAGTTTGATAAAATTGTTACAGTAAAAAAAGGGGTAGTGTTGAAATAAATGTAGTGCAATGATATAAGTGTCGTGTATAAGTGCCGTAAGTGTAATAAAAGGTGTAATGGAATTGAGTAAAGAAAAAAAGTAGTAAACGTATCATAAAAGGCTTAAAGGTAAGAATCATTGATGACTTCATTTTTTATGAAACTACCGCCACTGTTTAGTAATTAATAGTTTTGTGATTTGTTAAAGTTAGAATTTCAACAAGATTTGATGTACTCTCGAGTTCTTTATTTTACCCATGCTGCGTGCAATAGTTCTTTTACAGAGTTAATGCTTGATGCGACATTTGTTTTAGTAAGGTTGGGATCTTAGCTCGAGATTACTTCAAATTATGTAGTGGTTAGTGGCTGACCGTGTCGGCGGGTATCTATGATAAGAGTAAAGTCGGTTAAAGCGAGTAAAAGAACGTAATAAAAGACATAGAAAAAAAAAAACAAAAAGAAAAAAAAGAAGGAAAAGGAAAAAAACACAAAAAGATTAAAAAAGCGAAGTGCTATAAAAAAAAATATAGGAAACAGTCATTGAAGGGAATCCGGTCCAATGACTTGCTTAGGGGATTTCCGGTCTAGAAGCGTCGTTGAATGGAGTCGTCCGGTCCAATGACTCGCCTAAAGGGATTTCCGGTCTAGCTGAAGGGTTTACCGGACCAGTGAATTGTTGTGTTACGCTAAAGGGTTTACCGGACCAGTAAATTATTGTGTTACGCTGAAGGGTTTACCGGGCCAGTTAACTATTGTGTTACGCTGAAGGGTTTACTGGACCAGCAAATTATTGTGATATGCAGAAGGGCTTTGTTGGACCAGCAGATGATTGTGATATGCTGAAGGGTTTTGCCGGACCTGCAGATGATTGTGATGTGCTGAAAGGTTTTGCCGAACCAGCAAAATATTGTAATACACTGAAGGTTTAGCCGGACCAGCAAAATATTGTAATACACTGAAGGTTTAGCCAGACCAACGGATCATTGTAACCTAAAAACAGCAGTTATAATAGATTTATGAGTGTCAGGATGATCGAACGGGTTGTTACCTTGTTCCTTGATGCTCGGAAGACGCTCGAGGACGAGCGTACGTCATCATGGCCGTGTCGGCGCAAGGCGTAGCGCCATCTGTTATAGTTGTTTAGTCGTATGTCGTCTATGACTCAACTTGTCAGGTGTCAGCTGGCCGATATGACTAATGCGTAGAGGCAGAAACTTGGTAGTAAGAAAAGGTATAAAAGCAGTCGTCGGACTGGCTGTTGCATAGTTGACGTTGAGCTGCGGTAGTGTTAGTTACTAGGCGGGACGCCCTGTTCCTGTGTGTTTCTAATATAACGTGATTAAGTGTTAGTTAGGTGATGAGAGGAACTCGGGCAGTGGAGGTGAGTGTTTATGCATTATAAAGGGTAAGTCTGCACTTGGGTCACAAGCCCCAGGCACTGCTTTAGAGTTCCTCTCCCTATAGTTGCGAGGGGTTCGGTGCCCCGTAGTCTCTATTACGTGTCGTAATTAATATGCGTTCGTGTAGTGTGTAATGTTATAATACGCTCTTGGCCCGTTGCCCAAGAACCATTCCTGACGTTTATCAATCTAGATACATATCCGTTTACGTAAGTGAGATATATTATCATTTTTATCCTTAATCTTACATATGTTTTTTGTATGTGACAAACACTATTATGGTATATTTTCGATGTTTTTAATAAGTCTTGGCCAGATAATGTGGGAGATTAATTGTATATTTTAAAAGTTTTTTTTTCTTCGTTTGTTATTTTTGTTATTTTCTTGTATTTAGGTTAAGGTATATATATATATATATATATATATATATATATATATATATATATATATATATATATATATATATATATATATATATATATATCTATATATATATATCTATATATATATATATATACTTAATATTCATATATATTATATTTATTGTATATCTATATGTCTGACCTAAGTGATGCTTGTATTAGTGACGATTTCTTTTCATGCTCCTCTGATGATTTTCATAGTGTTTCCAGTCTTAATCAATCTTTTGAGAGTGAAGTTCCCACCCTCGATTCACAATTAAATTCAATTTTTACCCCCAATTCTAACTGTCTCAATTTTGTACATATAAATGTGCAAAGCATTCCGGCACATTACTCTGATATTCTCGCATCATTTAGCAACGTGCAGGTCGATGGAATCCTTGTTTCCGAATCTTCTCTTTCTTCGACTCTTTACTCTTTACCTGATTTCACTCTAATACGTAATGACAGAGTTTCTTATAGAGGGGGAGGTGTATGTATTTTCCTACGAAATAATATACCCTTTCAGATAATAGAACAATCTTCAAACCTTACTCCTAACACCCTTGAATACCTCTTCCTAGAAATTTCTTTCCATCACTCTAAACTCCTCTTAGGGGTCATCTATTGTCCCTCCTTACATATTAATTACTTTAACGTTTTTGAAGAACTCCTTGAGAAACTATCTCCTTCATACGAACATTTGATCATAATGGGTGACCTTAACACGTGTCTTGTGAAAAATGACCACAGAGCGACAAAACTTAAATCTATTGTATCTTCTTTTAATTTCACTATTCTTCCTCTCTCGGAAACCCATTTCTCACCTAACTGTACTCCGTCTCTCCTTGATGTCATTATTGTTTCCAACTCTCACAATGTGTCAGTTCATGTTCAGCTGACAGCTCCTTTCTCCTTCCACGATTTAGTCTTCGTTAGCTATAAGCTCTCCTTCTCAAAACGCAAGATTAAAACAATTTTAAGACGCAATATGAAAAATATTAATATGGCAAATTTATGTAACGACGCTCTTGGTATTGACTGGTCTGAACTTTATACGCTTACGAATGTTGACGATAAGGTGGCCTTTTTCAACGAAACAGTAACAAAATTATATAACAAACACGCTCCGATAAGGTCAATTAGGGTAAAACACCTTTTTTTTTTTTTTTTTTCTTTCTTTTTCTTCGTCAGGAAAATCCTGTTACGGATACCCGCCCGGGGTGGGGACCCGGACGCGGTTATGTGGGACTCCGGTTCGTTCCTCCGTTTACCCACTTAAAACCTGACGGTGCTCCTATCCCGCCACTAGCCTAGGTCTCGAGTACTGCCCCAATCGTCCGCGGACCTGGGCGGCGGGTGCCAGCAAGGCTCGCCGTTGGAGTCAAGGGGTGGTGGGCACCCCCGACGGCCTGCTCTGAGTAGCGCGCGGAGCTACCACGCGCACCTACTCGGGCCAAGTGAGTAGGCGGTCAGCTAGGCCCACTCTGACCGCCCTCTGGCCAACGTTAGGGCGGAAGGCGACGGTCGTGTGCCGCCCTCCGGCGACCCGGCCGTTTGCGACGGATGGCGAGTTCTGAAGATTCCTCCCTCGCTCGCTCCGCCGCCTCCTTCGCGAGCATTACTGCATCGCAGAAGGATACGACCGAGTCCCACGACGCCTCGCTGCCCACTATGGCTTTCAACACGGCAGGCAGCGAGAGGCCCCCAACGTACCTGCGTGGTGCGGAAGGTTAGGACGCCGTGACGCCGCGCTAACCACAGGCGGAACACCGGACGAACTGCCTCGATTGTCAACCGACCGGCGGTTGGTGTTGCCAGCCGGAACTCCCACACTTCCAGCGCCCTCCTGCGCTCCACGTCATGCAGTGCTGGCTCTGCCGCGAGCCCCCCTGTTGAGAACAGACAAACCGGAAGCAACCACCCACTCGGAGAGTGTCGCACCACGCGCACTCGTCGTTACGGAGCCCCACATGTCCGACTTGGCGTTCAGGTCTCCTGCGACCAACACGCCAGCCGGACGATGGCGGTCTATCATCTCCCCCAATTGGATCAAAAAATCCTCGAACTCGTATAAAGCTCTATTGGGGGAGAAGTAGACGCCTACCACAACGAGGTCACCGACAGTCGCCGCGACGCATCCCATCCCCTTCTCAACTCGCGAGAAGGGCGAAGATCCCGCGGCTACCTGGGTGGCAATAGCCACCACCCCGGTGTTGTCAGCGACCCAGTTATCCCTCGATGGTATACTGTAAGGCTCCGAAACAACTGCCACCTGTATCGACCACTGCGCCAGGCTTTGGACCAATAAGTCTTGGGCCCGCGCGCAGTGGTTGATATTCGCCTGAAGGATGCGAAGAGCCATCACTAAATCTCCTCCATAGGCACCTCCGCACCCTTAGGGTAAAACACCTACCTGCACCTTGGCTAACTCAAACTATTAAAAATGTTATGGTAAAACGTGACTAAGCCAAGAGAGTTTGTAAAAGGAATCCTACTGACCTCAACATCGCGACGTACAAAAAATTACGAAATCTCTGCAATAGGATGTGTAGAGGATCCACTCCTCCATAGATAAACTGAGTACTTCAGAGATGTGGAGATTTTTTAAATCTTTGGGCGTGGGTAATCAACAATCAAAATCTTCTCAACATACATTTGATCTCAACTCTCTGAATAAACATTTTTCTACTCCCCCTTTAACAATTTCAGACTCAACAAAGGCTGAAACATTGTTAAAGATGGCGAATGCCATCACGCCTGATTGTATCCCTTTTAAGTTCCATACAATCGCGGAGAGCGAAGTCAAGAGAAACATCTTATCTATCACTTCCAAAGCTGTTGGTAATGACAACATTAGTCGGGATATGTTAATACCTATCCTCAATTATTTAAACCCTGTTATTACCCACATTTTAAACTTTTCCTTAGAATCCGAGACATTTCCAACAGTTTGGAAGTTAGCACATGTGATTCCTTTACCTAAATTTTGAGTTTTTTCGGGTAGGTGCATAAAAAAGTGAACATCGTTTTTATTTGCTGTGTTAATTATTTATTGTAATTATTGGTATTACAATTGTAATATGCTTTAAAATATTACATACCTGTTAGCATTTCTCCTTTAAACTCACCTACAAATTAACTTCGAAGATTACATCTATATTTAACAATATAAAATTACTAGTGTGCAAAATGGAGTCTATCAAGAACTCAATAGCTCAACTGTCAGAGCACTTTAATACTCAAATGGCAGAATTTCATAAGAATCTCCAAAGTGCTTCATTACCCGCTACAAGTCCTACTTCCACTTTAACCTCACAATTCAACATATTCAGAAACTTTGTGGTCTCATCATTAGAGGCGCTCCAACTGCAGGTAAATCTCCTTTCCAAAAAGTTTGACCACATGGAAATGAGAACCAGGAGGAAAATACTTTTAGTCCACGGTATCTCTGAATCTAAAAAAGAGGATGTAACCAAGGTTATTGTGGATGAACTTTCAAAACATTTAAAGATCAATAACCTGACCATGGACTCTGTAAGCAGGTGCCACCGTATGGGGACCACTGCTCTAGAGAAGCCACGTCCTATACTAATTAAGTTTTTTTTTTTTTTTTTTTTTTTTATCATATATAATTTTTTTTTTTTTTTTAACAATTTAATTAACATCACTACGGACATAAGGTCTGTACCTTTTTTTAAAATAATCTTTTTCTTTTTATATATAAATTCCTTATTTGATTACAATATTAGAGCTTAAAACTAAGTTTATTAAATATACCATAAGAGAGTCCAGTTTTCTTAGTTATTAAATGTAACTTACATCTATTACAAAGTATTACTATGACTATCTTTTACACATTTCTTAACATTAATTAATATTATATTTATTTTAATATATTTTATTAATATTACAATTTCTTATTTAAATAATGGGAAATGAAGGCATTATCGCTATTGTAGAGGATATGACCGCTTCGTTTCTATCTTTAATGGCCATCTTTAAATTATATTCCATAATACCTTTAGTCGTTGCCGTATTTAATACTAATTAAGTTCAAAGAGTTGTCCCTGCAAGAAAGTGTATGGTTCGCGAAGTCCAATTTAAAAAACTCAGGAATTACAATATCCGAATTCTTAACAAAGGAACGTCATGGTGTATTTATGGCTGCGCGTCAAAGGTTTGGTCTCAAAAAATGTTGGACGAAGGATGGTCATATCTTCATTATAGATGCTAACGGTAAGCGCCATCAAGCTTTAACTCTGGGTGAACTAGATGTGATTGCCAATGGTTCAGTACAGGCTCAACAAACATTCTTGTTATCTTCTGGTGCTGGTGTTAGTAATATTTTAAAAGACAGCAAACAACATCCTCAGGCCATCAGGTCTAAAAGATTAATAAGAAAGTGATTGGTTGTCTTTTATATTATTTCTCCTTATATTTGATAGTAGTCTTATACATGTGATTGGTTCTTAAATGTGATTTTATCTATTGTTTTTTTTTCTTAGTTGTAGTAAGTTAACTAAAATATCTTAGTTTGGTTAAGTTTCTGTTCTGTTCTGTTCTTTATATTATGGCTTTTAGGCGTGCCAGTAGAGCACAATTTACTTCGCCAATGACACGTAGAATGGAAAAGACACGATTTAGATTGTTCCGTTAAATATCGAGAAAAAAAAACGTAAGAGACTAGATTAACGGTATAAAAATAGAAAGTCTTTAATTGTTAAGCCACCACCTGAAAAAAATAATAAACACATAAGACATCACAAAATTTGTATGATATAAGAAAATTATAAAATAATAGATATATACAGTGTTACTTAAATCTACTCATTAATTATCTAGTTTATAACTTAATTCTATTATATCTAATATATTTACATAAAAATGTACAGAGAGGACTAAACACAAACATTAACAAACACTGAACATTGACAGGACGGGGGACTTTATGGGGGAGGACGTCATAGACGGGATGAGATAAATTGAGACAGGAGAAAAGGATATGGGAAGCAGAACCTTCGTCCAGGCCACATTCGCACAGTGAATGGTCCCTGACCCTGATCTTGGCCAGATGCACAGGGGTAGAAGCATGCCCAAGGCGCAAGCGACATATAGTACTAATAATTCTCCGTTCAGTAAATTTTTGATAGAAAAACCATGGTCGTCTTGGGATATCAGGTTGAATTGAGCTATAAAACTTACCTTTAGAAAATCTTGAAGATTTCCAATAACTATTCCAAGCAATGTCCAAGCGAGTATTCGCAATAGACATTAAATCTTGGACCGAGTTGGAGTAGTGTTCCAAGGTACCACTAACAATAGAGTCCTTAGCGCACAAGTCTGCGGTTTCGTTTCCTGTGATACCCGAATGGCTAGGAACCCACACTAGTAAAACTGACAAACCTCTTTGATGACATGAGAACAATGCTTCGCGGATCTTCAGGACAACGGAATGTTTTTTCCTCCCACGAAAGGGATTCTCTTTAATGGCCAAAAGACAACTGAGTGAGTCAGTAAGAATAACAGTCTGTGAAAAGTCATGGGAGCGTGCAAACAGGATTGCCTCTAATATGGCAACAGCCTCACCTGTAAACACTGATGATAGGGGGGGGCATTTAAACTTTAAAATGATTTTAAACTTGGGAATCCAACACGCTGCACCAACACAACCATCCTTGGACAGTTTGGATGCATCGGTGTAGATAAGAATATGATTAAACCAATTTCGATGAACATAAGATTGAAATTCCGTGTTGGTATTCCGTGCGCCTTTTACAAAATCAAGATTTGTGATAATAGTAGGGGAATGAACTAGGGCTTTAAAGGGGAGAGAGAAGAGAGGATTAGACGAAAAACGAGAAATAGGATTAGGGAGCCTGGAAAATTTTAAGAAGCTGTCTAGGAGATACGAAATTTTAGAATTATCAGAAATAAGTTCTGATAGCTGGGACAAACGAGATAATAAAGGATGGGAAGAGAGCTGCAACAATTTGCAAACAAAACGATCGGACAGGAATTGACGACGTAAATGGAGAGGAGGATCAACACACTCTATCTGAAGTGCGAGGGTAGGGGAAGACCTCATTGCTCCTAATATAATTCTAAGGCATCTGAATTGAATTTTGTTTAATTTTTCTGAGGCGGATTTATTGCAGGGGTCAAGAACAAAAAAGCCATAATCAATATGACTACGTATTATAGCCTGATAAAGAATTTTTAGAGAATGCGGGTGCGAACCCCCACCATACCCCAGAGACTGCTCTAAGGGCGTTTATGCCCCTTTCGCATTTCTTAACTAAGTATTCAGTATGTGCACATCCATTCAGTCGGTTATCGAGATAGATGCCTAAGAATTTAGCTTTATTAACGAATGAAATGGCCTGATCGTTATAACATAAATTAAAAACAGGAACAGATCTTTTTTTGGTGAACACCACCGCCTGACATTTTGCCACTGATATGGATAAGCCATGATCAGAAAGCCACTGGTCTAGATAATTCAAAGCAGTATTTAATTGCAAAGAAATATCTTCTACAGATTTTGAATTCTTATAGAGGACGATGTCATCAGCATATTGAAGGATATTGCAAAAACTATTGACAGACAAATCGAGGTCATGAGTATATATGCTGTACAGCAACGGGCTAAGGACCGAACCTTGCGGAAGACCCTTCCAAATGAGTCTATGTGAAATAGTATGCAGCTGATGCTTGACGGATACGGCTCTACCGGTCAGCAGATTACATATGAAATGTGTCAATCTCGCAGGAATACTCAGCTGTTGCATTTTCTGCCTGAGTAACGGAAGAAGAACATTATCATATGCAGAGGCAATATCCAAAAAAAACAGCAACCAAATACTCGCCCTTAGCAAAGGATAGTCGAATGTCTGTCGTAAGAATACTGAGACTATCTATTGTGCTTAGACCCTTTCGAAAGCCAAATTGAGAGGGTGCTAAGATATTTCTACTTTCCACTATCCATTCCAACCTATTTTTTAAAAGATGTTCACAAATTTTTGCAAGAGTAGATGAAAGTGCAATGGGTCTGTATGAGTTGGGATCCGAGGGACATTTGCCAGGTTTTAGGATAGGAAGAACCACTTGTGATTTCCATGCCTCAGGAACTACTCCTGAGACAAATGCTGCATTTAAGATGTTTAAAAAGTACAACTTGGATTTATCACTAAGGTTCCGGATAAAGGAATAAGGAACACCATCTTCTCCAGGGGATGAATCTTTTAAATCCGTTAAGATAGTTTTGAGTTCATCAAAGGAGAAAGGAGCATCCATCTCATCAGAGGTGACTGCTGGTGTATGTACTGGAAAACAGTTATGATAAGGAACATAAGGAGGAGCTATTTTGTTAGCAAAATTGTTTAGCCATTGAGAAGGATCGTTAGGAAAAGTTTGGACAGTATTAAGGGAACGACGAAATCTCTTAATATTGTTCCAAACTAAAGTAGAAGGAGAGCGGGGGCTGAGGGAATCACAAAATTGATCCAACCGAGTTTCTTTTTTTTAGAAACTAATTTCTTAAATTTGGCGTCACTATGTTGATATTTAAAAAAATTCTCCACAGTCATATAGGCTGCATATGACACTTCAGCACAAGACCGCTGATTGACAGAATCAGTGCATTCCTGATCCCACCAAGGATTGGAAAGCAGATGATTCTGTATGGAGCTTTTTTTAGGGATATGGAGATCTGCAGATGTCAAAAGAGCCAAGAGAAATCCTTCATAACACAAAATCACATTCTCATCACCAATAACCCCAGGAAGAGAGTTAACCATAACATCCACAGAAGAAGAAAAGTCTAGCCAGTTTGCCTTTTTTAAATTATATGGAAGCAAAGGTTTGTATGGAGCAGGGGAAATACATCTATTGTTTAAAGATATAAGGATAGGAAAGTGGTCACTACCATGAGTAGATGGGAGTACATTCCATGATAGTTGGGAAGCAAGGTAGGGAGAGCAAAGGGACAAATCAACAGCGGTTTTGGGATTCTGATTTGGATTAACCCTACGAGTCGGGGAGCCATCATTGACAATGCAAAGGTTGACATCATCAATCATGTCTACCAACAAGGGAGAAAATCCATCACAGTAATAACACCCCCACAGAGTGTGATGGGCATTAAAATCACCCATTACCAGAATTGGATTAGGAAGAGAGGATAAAATGGAACGTAACTCAGGGAGGAGGGTAGGATTAGGATGAGGAATATAAAGGGAGACAAAGGAAATATCAAAAGCCCTAATAGCTACAGCACTAATCTGTTGACTATGAGGGGGGAGGGGGATAGAAGAAAAGGAATTAGGGTAACGGACTAAAATGGCACAACCCGCAAACCCATCACTTCTGTCATCCTTCAAACAAGCATAACCCGGAACTCCAAAAGGAGTATCAGGCCTCAACCATGTTTCAGAGATAGCAATAATGACAGGACTGTGCAGGTTGATAATAGAAATAAGTTCGTGCTTTTTAGCACGAACACTATTGCTATTCCATTGTAGAAATCGGACTGGGGCCATTATTAATAATTTTGAAAAGTTCTAAAAGTTTTTGGGCAACGTTGGACGGTAAAGGAATTTCACTACAGGGAGAAATAATGTTTATTAACATCTCTGTTAGAGAAACAAGGAGATTTTTATAATTATCAACTGGGTCACTAGTGTTATTTAGGATAGCGCAACCATTGGGTAAGGAGGAAGGACAGTTGCCAATAATGGCTTGGTGGGATTGTTTATCGTATCTCTTGCCCATAGGAGCATGGGGACGCGATTGACGAACAACGGTTTTACGGTAAGAGGTAACAGGAGAAGGAGATGGCTTGGAGGCTGTCTGTGAAGGAGAGGAAGGTGTTACCTTTGTTACTTCAGAGTAAGACCTATTCACAGGAGGGACACGAGAGGAGGCTTCCATATAAGAAACATTGTCCTCAGACATAACAGTTTTAATATATTCTTGTCTTGAGAATTCAGGACAAGTTTTGTCAGTAGCAAAATGTTTTGCTGCACAGTACAAGCATAGAGAAGAATCTACACTGATAATACATGAATCACCATCATGTGGCTGGGAGCACCTGTAGCACCTAGGCTTTGATCGACACTGTGCTTTAATGTAACCAAATCGACAACAGTTCATGCATTGGATGGTGGGAAACTTATAAGTTTCCACACATAAGGATGATCGGTAGCTGAACACTCGCTCTGGCAACAGTTGTCCACGGAAAGTCATTACAACGGTTTGTGTAGGAACCCAAGTAATGACTCCCTCACTTACATTCTTACGATTCAAACGTCTCGCTTTCATAACAGCTCCACAACCAGAAGGAAGCTCGAGCGACTCCACAAGTTCCTCCATTGAAAAGTCAATGGGAACACCTCTAACTAAACCCATTCTTGTAACATTGTATGTAGGGATGATAGCCTTATATTTAGCTAAAGCTAAAAATGGGTTGGTAATAAAATTGTTAGCAGCTTGCGGTGAAGTGAACTCTACAGATATTTTATTACGACCTACATTTTTTACACCATCATTGACTACTGAGTCAATTTTGTTTTGGTGTAAAAATTGACCAAATTTAATTGCCCGTAAAGTAGTTCCTGAGTTTAGGTCTTGAACTTCCCCGAGAGACATGTACAATGAAAGGACCTTTGTCATCAAGCGAGTAGGATTTAGGACCGTTGGAAGACATGGAAGGGTGTACATAAACATTAACATTTTGGATGGGAGAAGTAGTATTTATAGGGACGGTAACAGTTTTTTTAATTGAAACACTATCAACGACATCTTTGTCTCCTTGCCGTTTACGTGAAGTAACTGTCGATAAAATGTCTGAAATTGTTGAACCGCCCGGATCAGGCGGATCAGGAGGACGATCCTCATCCATACCTACCGAATAAATTAACTTAATAAAATAAAAACTTACCTATATATAAACCACCAATAAACAAATATCTATAAAACAACACAAAATGGTTAAAACAAACTACAACCACCTATTTTCACACCAATTTATAAATATTTAACAATAGAAAGCAAAAAAACAACCACTACACGTGTGTCAACCAAAACATACGCTAGCGAAGTTCGAGTTACAGTTTAGTAAAGTCTTGGTTAAGTTTAATATTGTTTACTAACTAAAGACTGTATCTAATGACAGATGACATTTGACGCTAACTGTCAAAATATATCTGTTTATTATTAGACATTATGCCTTGAATCTTTTAATGTTAAAGTGGTTTATTTTTTTCTT
This sequence comes from Dryas iulia moderata, assembly GCA_019049465.1. Taxonomy (NCBI): domain Eukaryota; kingdom Metazoa; phylum Arthropoda; class Insecta; order Lepidoptera; family Nymphalidae; genus Dryas; species Dryas iulia. The sequence continues at coordinate 1,815,435 of CM032414.1, read as the reverse complement.
TCTCTTACATTATTATTATATATAATTTTTTTTTTCTCCTTTTTTAAATTTTGTTCTTGAAATATTTTTTTTGTAATTTTAATATGTAATGTCTTAATATATATATATATATATATTTTCTCTCTTTATCTGTATCCTGGTAATGGGCAATATGTATAGAATTTCTTAGATAATAGATATATACTATGAACAATTGCTTAGTAATCAATGTTTGATAGTTCTGTCAACTGTTTTGGAGTAGTATTTTAAATGTAGGTGTATCCTATTTTATCATATATTTTTTTTGTTACTATATCATGGCAGCAGGTATTCATGTTGTAATTGAATTTTTGTTAGTTTTTTTTTTTTAATTTATTATTATTATTTGTTAATTATATAAATATACAATATATAGTTTATACATTTATATATAATTTATATTTTTGTCTATTTTAATATACGTATTCTTTTCTATTTATATATATTATAGTTTATAATGAGCCAAATATCGAATTTATCCGCTAATAGTATTTATGACTCCGCAACCGATTTAGATGACAGCTTCCACAGTACGACATTGCCTTTAAATACATTTTTGGATTCTAAATTCTCCTCCGTCCCTAAAAACTTTAATATTGTCCACATAAATTCCCAAAGTATTCCAGCGCACTACTCCGATCTCCTTTCTTCTCTTGATGTGAAAAATATCCATGCCATACTTGTATCCGAAACCTTTTTGAAACCTTGTCTTCCTTCCACTTCCTATTGTATTCCAGGATTCCATTTAATACGAAACGACCGCGTCCACAAAGGTGGTGGTGGTGTTGCTATTTACCTCCGCAGCCATATACCTTTTACGATATTGGATAAGTCTCATGCACAAGACTCCGATACTGCTGAACATCTTTTTATCAAAATCATGTTTGGCTCTTTAAAAGTCTTATTGGGCGTTTTTTATAGTCCGTCATTGCACATTAATTATTTTCAATCATTTGAAACATTACTCGAGAAGTATGTATCTGAAGTAGATCATACTGTCTTGATGGGTGATTTTAACACGTGCATAATTAAAAACGATAAACGTGCTGACTGTCTTAAACGCATTATCAATAGCTCTGACCTACACCTGCTTCCTTCTACTGCTACTCACTTTTTCCCTCATTGCACTCCCTCGCTCCTGGACCTGATCATTGTCTCCTCCTTAGATCACGTACATTTTCATGGCCAATCCCCTGCTGAAGCGTTTTTTTATCACGACCTCATTTACCTTTCTTATAAAATTAAGCCACCAAAAGTAAAACCTTCGATTGTCATGCGTCGCAACTTTAAAAACTTCAATAATGATAAATTTTTACACGATCTAAACTTAATTGACTGGGACAGCGTTTTCAGCGCGTCGACAGTGGATTTGATTCCATATTAACAGAGCTTTTTGATTTGCACGCACCCCTAAGACCAATAAAATTAAAACATTTACCTGCACCTTGGTTGTCATCTGAAATTAAGGCATTAATGGCAAAACGCAACAACGCTAAAGGTAAGTACAAACGAAATCCAACTGATAATAACTTGTACAAGTACAAGCGCTTACGCAATTACTGTAATAGGATGTGTAGGGACGCGCAACGCACATTTATTCACCAATCCTTAGAAACAAAGAACTCGGGGAAAATCTGGCGTTTTCTTGAATCTATGGGCATTGGACGGAAAAGAAAAGACGCTCTCCACAATATTGACATTAATAGTCTCAATATTAATTTCGCTTCAGCAGTCGTAAATATATCAAACAAATCTAATACACTTAACTTACTGAAGTCACGACCTAAAAGACAAGAGGAACTGCTTGAGTTTGACAAAGTCTCCATTAATGATATCCGAAGAAACATTGTTAGAAATGAAACACTCGTTGAATTGACACGTATATATTACTCACTCGTACTTTTAACTCAATCAATACAAAAAACTATGTTAACTTAAGGAAAATGAAATAACATTTCAATAGCGCGATCTAGGAGACAGTCAACGCCATCTAGTGATAAATTTTGTCACTACATACATGTAACATTTTACTCATTCCGCCCACCAAGGACTTGTCCTTTACATCACGTTGAAATTCAGTCTATCTTAAGTAGGAACTGTAAAAGTAACAAAAAATCTATAAAGAAAAACAAAACTCACTTCTATAAAACTTATCTTAAAGTTAACTAGTTTACACGTTATAATAAACAAAACATAAATAAAACAGTAAATAGAAACCGCCCACCGTGACAATATATTTCAAATACCTATGACTTAACCAAAACATATAGCTTACTAACAGGGCGTTTAAGTGACCCTCCTTTGCATTTTACAGTTACTACACGTGTTACATTATCAGGTCCGGTGTGCCTTTCTATTACTTTCCCTAAAATCCATTTAGCAGGTGGTATATTGTCATCTTTAATTACGACTACATCTCCTATATCCATTTCTGAATTTTTCTTATACCATTTGTTTCTCTGATTTAGATTACTTAAAAATTCCTTATACCACCGCTTCCAAAATACATTAACCATTTTTTGAATCATTTTCCACCTATCTAATCCCGTTACATTTTGATTTGAATAATCTATGTCATTAAGATTTAACAATGATTCCCCTACTAGAAAATGACCAGGTGTCAATGGGAGAGGGTCATTTGGGTTATCACTAAGAACGCTCAAAGGTCGCGAATTCAAACACGCCTCAATTTGTGTTAGTAAAGTTGAAAACTCTTCGTAAGTTAAGGCAGTATCCCCTATGACTCGTTTTAAATGACTTTTAGCACAACGCACACCCGCCTCCCAAAGTCCTCCAAAGTTAGGCGCACCTGGGGGAATAAAGTGCCACGTTGTTGATTCTAACGTTAACAACTGAGCTATTTCATTAGGTAGTGTTGACTTGGCCCTGTCAAACATATCACGTAACATAGCATCTGCACCAACAAAGTTAGTGCCGTTATCACTAAAGAGATCTTGGCAATGTCCTCTTCGTGAAACAAACCCTCTAAATGCAGAAATAAACCCTTTTGCAGTTAAATCGGAAACTGCTTCTAAATGGACTGCTCGAGTCACCATATAGACAAACAAGCAAATATATCCCTTGTACGATTTCGCTCCTCGTCCAGGGGAAAACCGTATATTAATGGGACCTGCGTAATCCACTCCTGAGGTGCTAAAAGCTCGACTCGGTTTAACTCGTTCCTCCTCATGAGTATCAAATATGTCAGGCTTCTTACTTTGAATGACTGGCTTTGACAGCCAGTCGGGACCGTTCCACCAAAGGTCATAACTTTTTAACTCTGTTGGCTTCAGCCCTCGAGAGGCACAGTCAGCAGGGTTAGTATGTGTTGACACATGTCCCCACTGCTCAAACTCCATTATCGTTAGTATGTGTGACACTCTGTTGCTCACGTATGTTGCCAACCGATTAACAGGTCCACGTAGCCACGCCAAAACTACAGTTGAGTCAGTCCACGCATAAAGGTCACGTTTCGGTATACACATTACTTGTGAAACCTCATTTAGTAGCTTAGCAGCTAAAGTTGCTCCACAAAGTTCTAAGCGGGGAATAGACACTTCCTTCTCAATAGGCGCAACTTTGGTCTTTGCAGTTATAAGCTTCACGTACACTTGACCATACTCATCTGCAACTCTAAGGTAAATTGCTGCTGCATATGCCACACTTGATGCATCTGAGAATGCGTGAAGTTCTAGCTTAGACGTCTTGGTTGTGCAAAGCCATCGTGGAATCAAGATGTTCTTAAGATTGATTAACTCGTGTCTATAACTTAACCACTCAGATAATAGATTCTCTGGTAATTTGTCATCCCAATCAAGACACGCTTTCCACAATTTTTGGATAAAAACTTTAGCGGTAATTACTACTGGTGAGATCCATCCGATAGGGTCGTAAAGTCTTGCAATATCTGATAAGACCTTGCGTTTAGTAATAGGTTCCTCAATTTCTGTTAAATTTATTACATATTCAAAATTATCTGTACACCTGTTCCAGCAAATTCCTAAAACTTTCATCATATTATCAGTTTTAATTATCAGAGATTTCTCAGTACTTAAATTCTTTTTTTCAATTTGATTCAAAAACATTTGATTGTTGCTACTCCATTTTTGGAGTTCAAATCCACCCGATCTCATAAGTTGACACATTTCCTCGTAAATATGTAGTGCTTCTTCCTCAGTTTCACAACCTGTCATTAAATCGTCGACATAGTAATCTCGTAAAGTAATTTGTGCTGCCAGTGGATATTTGTCTTTCTCTAGATGCGCCAATTTTTGTAGTGTTTTGACTGCTAGATAAGGCGCACATGCTGTGCCAAACGTTAAAGTTAGCAGTTTATGATGCTGAACGTGTAAATCGGGGCTACTTCTCCACAATATCCTTTGGAAGTCAGTGTCTTCTTCATGTACTAACACCTGTCGGTACATTTTCACTAGATATTTTCACAATAGCAATGGGATACTAAAAGGTGACGTAGATCTTGTTGGAGTTTAGGACCTACCAAAAGATCATCGTTCAGAGACACGTTATTAGTACCCTTACTCGAGGCATTGAAAACCACTCTGACCTTTGTTGTCTCCTTATCTTCTCTGACAACGGCATGGTGAGGAAGATAGACAGCTTTGGGATTTTCAACATCTTCGGTCTTAATAGCTTCCATGTGGTTCAAAGTTGTATATTCTTCGATCACATTATTATACTCAATAGCAAGTGTAGGATTCTTATTCGATGCCACGTGGGAATGTAAATATCATTACCGATTCGGCGATAAAGCGAAGCGTTGCGAGTCGCCGTGTTGCCGAAGAAACAAGGCTTTAAACTAGCTCCGACATCGACTACGGCGGACCTCGATGTCCCTATTGCAAGTAACCGCCTATGTATCTACGATCGCAACACTCGAGATCGTTTCCTCGTGGATACCGGCGCCGATATAGAAGAAGATGAAGAAGAAAGAAAAAGGATTTATTCAACACACACACACACACATACACACACTTACATTAATATTGTTGTGTTGTTATTGGCTATGTTTTATCTTATTTTGTTGTAACATTGTACTTATCATAAGTTTTTGTGCCTTACTGTATTCTGAAATTTTGTTGTGGTTGGAAATAAAATATTATTATATATATTATATTATATTATATTAATATATGAACAGTAACAGTCATGTACCTACCGTTGCATTACATTTTAAAATATACCCATTATTAGTGGTGTAAGTATATAATGGCGTATATGGCGGTGTGGTGAAATGGGTAGTCGCACAGACTGAAGTGAGCTGATTTTCAGCGACCTCCACTGTTCCGTCCGTGACGGCAGCGACACACGTATATTTATTTATGTATACAATAATAAACAGTAACAATAATTTCTTATACTATTTATTTCATCATATTAAAATTAAATTAAATAGCTTCACGCTATATCCCGCACACAGCAGGGTAGGCAGAGGGAACCTAGTGTTAAGACACTCCGTTCCCCACTTTCCGCCGAATTCGGAGGCATTGCGTGTTAAGTGGCGGAACTTAACGCCGCGCTTTACCTCGACACCAGAGCGAAGAAAATGGAAATATTAAATATTTCCACTCCTCGAGTGGGAATCGAACCCACAAGCAGTCGTTTACAGTCACACGCTTGTGCCACTGGGCCACGACTGGCCACAATTTTGATTTAATCATACTATTTTATATTAAGATAATTATATTTAATATTTATTGCAGTTATTTAAAATACAATCAAGTGTATAAATATTATTATTATATGTGTATATATACTAATATACATATATCAATATTATAAAATACATACGTATAAGCCCAGAACCACTGAAATATAATATTTAAAGAAAAATAATTCAAAAATGAGTTAATTAATTATTTTAATATTTAAAGTTTTTATGTGGTGTCAAGTTACCTTCTGTACGGCCAGTAAATGTAGTTTTAGTTTATTCTTAAAACTATGCCTTGAGTGTAGTTCGCGAAGAGGAGGTGGTAAATCATTCCAACATTTAGTAGAAGCAAACTTGAAACTACCACGAAATGATGCGGACCTGTGTGGATAAAAGTTAAGCATACCTCCAACAACACGCCTTGTTTGACATGCCTGATTATGGTCACTAGCCCAACGTAATTTTTCATAAAGGTAGGACGGGTCCTTTTGCTTTATAACACCGAATAATAAAACGGATAGATGCAGTTGTCTGCGCTGCTCCATCTTCAAACACCCAGCATCATTTAGAAAACGTGTAACATGTGCACGTGGTGGGATGTTGAAACAGAACCGGGCGCAAGCATTCTGTACTCGCTTGTTAGGTTACTGTTAATATGAGGGTAATTAATTTAAAAATAAAATAATGATACCTACATAATTGTTTTAAAAGAGTGACAGATTTACTATGGTTCGCTTACGTTTGTTTTGGTTGACACACGTGTTAGTGAGAGTTTTAATTTTTTTGTGCATAATTTTCGTTTATTGTTTCAAAGTGGAATTTGTTTGACGTATAAAAGGATCTTTATTAACAAGGTGTTTGGTTATTGTGAGTGTTTGTGGTGTTTTTATCTAGTTTAATTAATTTAATCCTCACATTTGGTGAGGTTAGTAGTGGAAAAATGGACACTGATCCCCCCGATCCCGGAGGCGGTTCAAATGAATCGTCTCAGGCTCCTAGAAAACGTCAAGGAGAAGAATTAAATTCATGTGCGGATTCGGTTGCTAAAAAAACCATCCGTAACCCATCTACCGCAACCCCTTCTATACAAAACCTTTATGTACATCCGTCCTTCTCTCAAACTCCGAAATCCTATACTGATACAGATACAGGCCCTTTTATTGTATATGTGTCGAGGGAAATTTCTGACCCTGCAGCTGGAACTTCTATCAAAGCTATTAAGTTTGGTCAGTTCCTACATCATAATAAGGTCTCTAACATAGTCGATGGTGGAGTAAAAAACGTTGGACGCAATAAAATATGTGTTGAATTCACAAATGCCTCTGCAGCGAATAGCTTTTTAAACAATCCCATTCTTAGTCTATGTAAGTATGTAGCAGTTATCCCGATCTTTAATATCTCTAGAATGGGAATTGTCAAAGAAGTTCCAGTTGATTTTTCTTTAGATGAATTTGTAGATTCATTGAAATTTCCCTCACAGTGTGGACAGGTTATGAAAGCCAGAAGATTAAATAGAAAGTGTGTTAGTGAGGGTGTGACTACATGGGTTCCGACTCAGTCAATTGTAGTCACATTCCGTGGTCAAATGCTGCCTGAAAGGGTCTTCTCGTATCATTCTTCCCTTCCTGTTGAACCTTATAAATTCCCTACCATCCAATGCCTTAAATGCTGCCGTTTTGGTCACATTATGTCTCAGTGTCGGTCATCTCCAAGATGCTATAGGTGTTCTCAGGCTCACTCTGGTGATTCATGTCTCACTTCAAAGGAAAATGCAACCTGTTTGTATTGCTCAGCTAAGCATTTTGCCATTGATAAGGACTGCCCCGAGTTTATAAGGCAGCAATCAATAAAAGCTGTAATGTCTCAGGAAGGTATATCATATATTGACGCTTCCTCTCGCTTCCCATCATCCCAACGTTCCTTTGCAAATGTTGCTAAGGAAACAGTTTCACATCCTGCTCATACTAATTACCAATCTCATCAGGTACGTGCCCCCGCTTCTCCCACCATATCTTACCGCAAAACAGTTTTTCAAACTCCTCGTCCCCATGCTCCTTTAGCAAAGGGATTTGATAGACAGGCTCATCAGGCCTTAATCAGTAACTGTCCTTCTTCTCTTCCTAACGGTTGTGCTCTCCATCAAGGTGTTAATAACTCTTATGAGTCTACCAAGGATCTGTTAGTTGCCCTAACAGAAACCCTTGTGAGCATTATTTCAACCGCTGATGAACTCCCTATACCGTCCAACGTTGCCCAAAACCTCCACAAAATTTTCAAAATCCTAAACAATGGCTCCTCTCATCTTCCTGCAGTGGAATAGTAAAAGTATTCGTGCTAAAAAACACGAATTACTTAATATTATTTCTCTCTATAATCCTGTCATTGTTGCCCTCTCGGAAACATGGTTGGTGCCTGATTCTCCTTTCAGGGTCTCAGGTTTCGCCTGTTTGAGGGAGGACAGAAATGATGGGTATGGAGGCTGTGCCATCCTTATCCGGCACTCCTCTCCTTATTCCTTTATCCCTCTCCCTCCCCACAGTCAACAGTTTAATGCTGTTGCTGTGTACAATATTTCCTTTCTTTCAGTTTACATTCCTCATTCCTCCTCTTCTCTTTTTCTTGAGCTTAAGTCTATCATCTCTTCGCTTCCTAGCCCTGTGTTGGTCCTTGGTGATTTTAACACTCATCACACTTTGTGGGGGTGTTATTTCTGTGACGGATTTTCGCCCTCGTTGGTTGACATGATTGATGATGTTGATCTATGCATTCTCAATGATGGCTCACCAACTCGTAGGGTTAATCCTAATCAGAATCCTAGGACTGCTATTGATCTTTCTCTATCCTCTCCCTCTCTTGCATCACAATTATCATGGTCTGTTCTTCCTTCCACCCATGGTAGTGACCACTTCCCAATACTGCTTTCCCTGAGATCTAGTTTTCCCCCCATATCCAATCAATTTCCGGTCTCTAAATTTAACTTAAAAAAAGCCAACTGGAATGAGTACGCCGACTCTGTGGATTGCATGTTGGGCAATCCTCCTGAGTCTGGTAATTTTGAGAATACCAATCTTTGCTATGATCGGTTTGTCTCTGCCATTTTGTCTGCAGCTGAATTACATATTCCCAAGAAATACTCCATTCAAAATCAGATCCATTTCAATCCCTGGTGGGATCAGGAATGCTCTGATTTTGTCAATCGGCGAACATCTGCCGAAGCGTCATACGCAGCCTGTATGACGATGGAGAATTACGTTGAGTACAAGCGCAGTGATGCGAAGTTTAGGCATTTAATTTGGAAAAAGAAAAAACTTGGTTGGATCAATTTCTGTGAATCCCTAAATCCTCGCTCCCCTTCATCTCTTGTATGGACTAATGTTAAAAAATTTCGCCGATCTTTTAATTGTGTCCCCAGTCCTAATTCCAATGATCCGTTTACGTGGCTTAATGATTTTACTGACAAATTAGCTCCTCCGTTTGTACCATCCCATGACCTATTCTTTTCCTCACCTTCTTCATTGGATTCTTCAGAGGAAATGGATCTCTCTTTTTCCTCTCAAGAGCTCAAAATAGTTTTAACAGATTTAAAAGATACTAGTCCTGGAGAAGATGGTATTTTTAATTCTTTTATTACTAGACTTAATGAAAAGTCTAAATTGTATCTTCTAAATTTAATTAATAATATATACCTATCTGGCAATTTTCCAAAATCGTGGAAATCTCAGATTATTATCCCGATTCTTAAGCCTGGAAAATGCTCCTCAGATCCTAATTCATATAGACCCATTGCCCTATCTTCTAATTTATCAAAAATTGTTGAACGACTTTTAAAAAATCGTTTGGAATGGATAGTGGAAAGTAGAAATATCTTAGCACCCTCTCAGTTTGATTTTAGAAAGGGGTTAAGTACTATTGATAGTCTCAGCATTTTGACTACAGATATTCGACGGGCTTTCGCCAAAGGAGAGTATTTAGTAGGTGTTTTTCTAGATATTGCCTCTGCATATGACAATGTTCATCTTCCGATACTCAGGCAGAAAATGCATAAGCTGAGTATTCCGCCGAGGTTGTCTCATTTCATTTGCAGTCTGCTTACTGGCAGAACAGTTTCTGTTAAACATCCGCTTCTTACGGTACCTGCTAGACATGTCTGGAAGGGTCTTCCTCAAGGCTCAGCTCTCAGTCCTCTGTTGTATAATATATACACTCATGACCTCGAATTGTCTGTTAGTAGTTTTTGTAATATTCTTCAGTATGCTGATGACATCGTCCTTTATCATAACTCTAAATCTATGGAGGACATAACTTTCCGTTTAAATTCTGCTTTGCACTATCTAAATCAGTGGCTCTCTGATCATGGTCTGGTTTTATCAGTGGGTAAATGTCAAGCGGTAGTGTTTACGAAAAAGAGAGCAATTCCAAATTTTGAAATTTCTTGTGATAATGAGACCATTAACTTATCAGAAAATGTTAAATTCTTAGGTTTGATACTTGACAAAAAACTCAACGGAATTGCACATGCTGAATTCGTAAAAAGTGCGAAAAGGGCATAAATGCTCTAAGGGCTGTGTCTGGTGTGTGGTGGGGTGCACATCCCTATACTCAAAAATTGTTGTATAATGCCATAATCCGTAGTCACATCGATTATGGCCTATTTGTATTAGATCCCTTCAATAAAGCTGCTATTGAAAAACTCAATAGGGTTCAATATAAATGCCTTCGCATTATTTTAGGTGCAATGAGGTCTTCTCCTACCAATGCACTACAAGTGGAGTGTGTTGACCCTCCTTTTCCTATCCGCCGTCAATTCCTGTCTGATCGATTTGTGGGTAAAATGCTACAGCTCTCTTCCCATCCTTTGTGGTCAAGGCTATCTGAGTTAGCTGACCTTATCCCTCGTGACAGTCCGTTTCCATTTTTGCTTAAGAGTTTCCTTAAATTTACATCTCTCCCTCATCCCTTGTCGCGGTATCCGTCTAATCCTCTATTTAGTATGCCTTTCAAGGCCTTAGTACATGCTCCCTCTATCATTACAGATCTTGGTCTCTCCTAACAAGACCCTGACACCAGCACAAAATTTCGAGATATAGTTAATCGAAATTGGTATGATCATCTCCTCATCTATACAGATGCCTCAAAGCTTTCAAAGGAAAGTTGTGTTGGTGCAGCTTGTTGCATTCCTAAATTCAAAATTATTCTACAATTTAAATGTCCCCCCGAATCTTCCGTGTTTGCAGGTGAGGCTGTTGCTTTGTTAGAAGCAATCCTGTTTACACTCGCCCACGACTTTAAACGGACAGTTATCTTTACTGACTCACTAAGCTGTTTGTTGGCCTTAAGGGGAAATCCGTTTCATAGCAAATTTAGGTCTTCAATTATTTTAAGGATTCGTGAAGAATTGTATTCATGTTTTCTGAAGGGTTTCGATGTTACCTTGGCATGGATTCCAGGTCATTCTGGAATCAGTGGGAATGAATCTGCAGACTCTTGCGCTAAACTAGCCATCCAGTGTGGCACTTTAGATCATTTTTTCATTTCATCCCAGGATCTCCTGTCCCTTGCGTCGTCTCATATGGATAAGTCTTGGACTAAGTTTTGGGATTTATCTAAGTCTCAAAAAATGCATCTATTCAACATGGTATTCTCAGGCGGCCTTGGTTTTACTCTCAAAGATTTACTGAACGGAGGATTATAACGACAATTTGTCGTTTGCGCCTTGGTCATGCTTGTACACCAGTGCATTTAGAAAAGATCAGGGTCAGGGACCATTCACTGTGCGAATGTGGTCTGGACGAAGGTTCCTCTTCCCACATCCTTTTTTCCTGTCCTAAGTTAATTCGTCCTTTATATGACAGTCTTCCTCATAAAGTTCCCCGTCCCCTTAATGTTCAATGTTTGTTAATGTTTGTGTTTAGTCCTTTGTGTAAATTTTTATGTAAATATATTAGTTATAATAAAATTAAGTTATAACCTTACCATTAAGTTTATTATTATATTTATAATACTTACTACTAACCATTAATGTTGTATATATATATTAATTGTAAATATTTATTTTGTTATAGGTGAAGGTCGCTGTATTGATACTGAATTCCTTTCTAACATGAAATATATCATCATTAAGATTATTAACCCCCCCCCGTGGGGGGACGGGTTAAGAATACAATTCCCCCCCGCCGCTGGGTAGCGTCCCGTAAAAGGCGGGTAACCCAGTTAGCTTGGTGGTAGGAGATTCGTTCTCCGACTGGCTCGCGACCACTATCATGTCAAAGACGAACCGCCAAATATCTTATGATGTGTTCCGGTTCGATGGCATGTAAGCCAGCTCTCCCTATTCCCACCGTGCCCATCCTTCCTCACTCCTTTTGTCCTACATTTCCAAGGCTGGCAACGCATCCATAACTTGAGTGTTGTGGATGTCTATGGGCGAAGGTAACTACTTAACACCAGGTGGTCCTTCAGCTCGTTTGCCTACTTTATTCCATAAAAAAAAAAAATATCTCTTCGATACTAAGCTGTTTACAAAAATCACTCAACATGGTCACAAATTCGGCTCGCGAGAATTGCGCCTTAAAGCTGAGGTTAATGTATAACATTTGTCTACTCGGACAATAAGAAAAACATTTATACTCTTTACTAAGTCTATTTCCCTTCCGTAATTTATCTAAATCAGAACCTTCTATTAACTTCATTTCAACCGAATCACACGGCTTCCTTAATAACTCCACAACTCGAGGGTGATCAGTCCTTTCGTCTCCAGAGTTAATAAGAAAGGGTGTATCCTTTTCTACATTGCTCTCTCTATCTTCTTGCATTTCTTTCTAGTTAATACTGCCATAACTTGCTCATTCATGCTTTTTAAATCATTAGATGTAATATTAATTCTTGACAAAGCATCAGCTCCTACGTTTTCTTTACCTTTTATATACTCAATTTTGAAATCATATTCCTCTAAAGTCAACCTAAATTTCATTAAACGACTGGATGGATCTCTCATACCGAATAAATACAATAAGGGTTTATGGTCAGTCTTAATAGTGAAATAAGTGAAATAATCATATTTATATGGTAGACATATAAATACGGTCTGAAGTATTTTACACTCCAAACTATAGCTAAAAGTTCTTTTTCTATTGTTGGATACTTCGATTCTGCACTATTTAATGGTCTAATTGCGTACGCAATAGGTTTTAAATCTTTATTAGTTAACACTGCGCCAATAGCTATTCCTGATGCATCTGTTTGGAGAATGAATTCATTTTGTGGTGAAAAATCAGGGTATTGTAAAATAGGGGGAGAGATCATAGCTGCTTTAAGAGTATTAAATGAATTCTGACATTCGTTAGTCAAAATAAATGTTGCATTTTTTCGAGTAAGCTTATTGAGACGAATTGTTATATTAGCAAATGGAATAAATTTTCTGTAATAATTACAAAATGCTACGAAACGTCGAACTTCATCAGCGTTCTTTGGGATGGGATAATTTTGCAAAACCGATTTTTTTTCTGGATCGGGCAATATTCCTTCTGAAGAAATTACATGACCGAGATATAAAATTTATTTTTTAAGAAATTGGCATTTTGTTGGATTTAATTTTAAATTTACTTTTCTAAGCCTCTCAAATATATCAATTAAATTTCTGTTATGGATATCTAAATTTCTACCAAAAACAATTAAACCATCTAAATATATGTCGGATTATAGAGTGGAGCCATCTGTCATTTGACATTTGGTAAACTAATCGTAGCTATGACGTAACATGTTGTTTGTAAGTCCAGTCGGCGGTATGACTAAGGCGTAGTGGGGAAAGCTTGTTTATAGCAAAACTTGTTATAAATACGGCCGTTGGACCGGCGGGTGATCAGTTGACGTTGAGTTGCGGTAGTGTTGGTTACTAGGCGGGACGCCTTGTCCCTGTATTATTTCTGATATAACGTGATTAGGTGTTAGTTAGGTAGTGAGAGGATCTCGGGCAGTGAAGGTGAGTGTTTATCGATTATAAAGGACGTCCTTAAACCTGCACTTGGGTTACAAGCCCCAGGCACTGCCTAAGAGTCCTCTCCCTGTAATCGCGAAGGGTCCGGTGCCCGAGTGTTGAGTATCTATCGTATCGTGTGTAATCGTGGAATCGTAATCGTGTGTGTAGGTGTAGTTTACAACGTAATTACACTGTCCTGTTGTGATGTCCTGACGTTGTGTTAATTGTGTTTTACTTGTTGCCAACATTATCCACCGTGGCCCACAGTATACCGAGTACACGTAACAATGAGGGTGAGAGACCTACCTCCCTCTCTCTCTCTCTCCTACCATCCATCATCTCTCCTCTCTTCATCCTTCTACGACATCAGAAGTGGGATCAGTGTTGGCACACTGTTCTGTTGTGTTGTCCTGACGTTGTGTTAATTGTGTTTTACTTGTTGCCAACATTATCCACCGTGGCCCACAGTATACCGAGTACACGTAACAATGAGGGAGGGAGACCTACCTCCCTCTCTCTCTCTCTCTCCTACCATCCATCATCTCTCCTCTCTTCATCGTTCTACGACATCAGAAGTGGGATCAGTGTTGGCACAAGGCGAGAACAATGGTGACAAAAAATACGAACATGCAGCAGCTGGCAGCGAGGCCTTTAGTGTGCTTTAAATGCGGCAAGCTGGACCACATCGACGTCCGGTCTACGAGCGGCAGCGGAAGGCCGAGCGACGGCAGCGGAGCTGGTGCAGCGCGTGGCGAGCGACGCGTGGACGTGTGCAGCATTCCAAGGTGGTCCGACAACATAAAGGTGAACTAATTTGTTTTACTTACGATTCTGGTGCTGAATGCTCGTTAGTTAAAGAAGGTTTTGCTGTCAAATTTAGTGGTCAACGATTTATTAATGTTGTATGATCGGTATTGGACAAACACGAGTATACAGCACAGAATAAATTTTATGTTGTGTTGATATTAACGACTCGAAATTTTGTTGTATGTTTTACCCGATAAATACTTGCAAAGTAACGTTATGATAGGGCGTGATATTTTCCCAGGGGAGTTGCTGGTCTCCTACTGGGCGCGTCCCCCGGGTGGCGGATAGGGGGAAACCACTCGCTCTCGCGGGCGAGTGGACCGGACTTTGTCCGGCGCGGACCAAAACAGTAGGCATGGGCGTGCCTTTAGTCCTTTGTTAAGGACACGGCCTAGGGGAGCACACCCCGACAGAAAAGCAAACCAAAACAACATGGCAGACTACCGAATGACAATTCTACCCCAGGCCGGTAAAGCCCGTAAGGGACAATCCGGCCGTGCTACGGCACGCAAGCCCGCGAATTCTGGGGGGGGCGAGTTAGTTTGTTGTGTTGCGGGTGAGGGGCCCGGGAAGGGCGTAGTTAGTGGAGAGGTGCCTGTGATGGGCGGAGAAGGCGTTTTGGTGCCCGTTGAGGGCGGAGGTAGTTTGGTGCCTGTGATGGGCGGAGAGGATGTTGCGGTTCCTGCGAAGGGCGGAGAGGAAGTGTTGGATCGCGCGGAAGGTGAAGTTGTGGTGTCTGAGGCAGAAGTTCGGGCTTCAGTTCGAAAAAAGAAAGGGGAGGTCTTTAGGGAGCCGCGTATTGTGTTGGAGCGGCTAGACCTGTCGGAGTGTGGCTCCGTTATGAGTGGGAGATCTACTCCGGTGTCCCTGTCGTCTAGAGGTCGTTTCTGGGTGGCCTCTGGATCGGAAGCGGAGAGCGTTGTTTCCATGAGCTCAAACAAGTCGGACGTTACGTCGCAGCTCAGGAAAGATCGCAAGCGACCCCGGACCAGAAAGAGCAATTCCGGCTCTTCGGATGCCGATGAGGAGAGTGAGAAGCCAAAGGCCAAAGTCACCTCGGCCAAACGCTTACTCACTAAGCGGGAGGAGCGCCAGCGACGGGCAGAAACAGAGGTGGAGAGTATAGTGGAAGCTGTCCAGTCCCGAGCGAGTTCCCAACTATCGGACGTAACAATGGAGGTGCAGCAAGTGGAGGGTCCCCTGATGAAAGACCTACAAGAACAGGTCAATGATAGCCTAGCTATCATCAACAAGGTTGCCAGCAAATCCGGCAACCTCAAAGGCACATTCGTCAGGGCCCTAAAGGAGGCGACCGGTGCTATAAACACTGCTGTTACAGGCTTGGTTGCCAGAACAGCCACTGAGGAGGTGAGTCAGTTGCAGGCGGCCAATACTCGCGGATCAGAGCTGGCAGAGCTTCGCACCGAAGTAGCGCAACTGAGAGAAGACCTCGTGCGCTCTAAGGTGGTAAAGCAGCGGGTCCCTCCAAAACAAGCTGACAGTGTGTCCGAAGAGGTGATCCAGAAGGTGATGCAACAAGTCGGTACAATGGTCACCACCAGATTGGAGGCTATTCAGGATCGGCTTCTACCGGCCAAACCGGTAGCGCGTCCTCCGCTGGCTGCGGATAAGAGACGCCTAGTGGCTGTGGAAGCAGGGCCTGCCACCACTTTAATGGCCCCTGCTAATCCACCGAATGCGAAGAAGTCGCAAAAGACGAAGGCACAGCAGGACAAGAAGTCGAAGCAGGCGAAGGAGTCGAGAAAGGAAACGGCAGCTCAAAAACCGTCCGCTCCTCCGAAACCGCGGCCACTTCCGCCAGCCCCAGCTGACACATCTGAAGGCTGGAACGTAGTGGCTCGCAGGGGCGCGAAGAAAAAGGCAGCTCAACAGCAAGGCGGTAGGGTTCAGCCTAAAGCTGGATCCAAAGGAGCAAAGGTGCCTAAGTTGCGGAACCCACGTTCAGCGGTCATAACTTTAAAATTACAGCCGGCTGCTGAAGCGAAAGGGATGACCTATAGCGACGTTCTCACGCAGGTTAAGCGGGGTGTCAAACTGGAGGAGCTGGGGATCTCTGATGTCCGGTTTCGTGTCGCTTCGACTGACGCCAGGATGTTGGAGTTGCCTGGTGCTAAAAGTGGCGCGAAAGCCCACGAATTAACCGAGCGCATACGTGGTGTACTCAATGCCGATGACGTACAGGTAACGAGGCCCACAAAATGCGCTGAGCTAATTATAAGCGGGCTGGACGATTCGGTCACGCAGGAGGAGTTGGCAGAGGCCGTGTGTCGAGCTGGAGCTTGCGCTGTGGACGCAATAAAAGTTGGGGATATCCGGCGGGACCGCGCTGGTCTTGGGGTGGCCTGGGTACGATGTCCTATTGTGTCTGCACGCAAAGTTAGCAGCGGAAGGCTCCTTGTCGGTTTTGTGTCGGCCCGGGTCAGGCTTCTGATGCCAAGAGTGAGACGTTGCTATCGCTGTCACGAAGTTGGTCACGTGGCGGCGAAGTATAACAGAGAGGATAGGAGCGGACAGTGCTTCCGGTGTGGCCAACCCGGGCACAAATACACTCAGTGCTCGGCAGATCCGCACTGTCCAGTTTGTGCAGCAGCCCAGAAACCCGCTGGGCATCTGGCAGGAGGTGCCGCTTGTACGAGGTCCGGCGCCTCCAACAAAAAGCGCGGTGCCAAGAGGGCAGCGGCGGTACAGGCAGATTGTCAGCCGAATTCCAAAAGAACGGAGGAGGCGGTGCAGCCTATGGAACAACAATAATGGCGGTACAGGTTCTTCAGGCGAACATCAACCACTGTGCCCGGGCCCAAGACTTATTGGTCCAAAGCCTGGCGCAGTGGTCGATACAGGTGGCAGTTGTTTCGGAGCCTTGCAGTATACCATCGAGGGACAACTGGGTCGCTGACAACACCGGGGTGGTGGCTATTGCCACCCAGGTAGCCGCGGGCTCTTCGCCCTTCTCGCGAGTTGAGAAGGGGATGGGATGCGTCGCGGCGACTGTCGGTGACCTCGTTGTGGTAGGCGTCTACTTCTCCCCCAATCGAACTTTATACGAGTTCGAGGATTTTTTGATCCCCAATTGGATCAAAGATTGGAGATGATAGACCGCCATCGTCCGGCTGGCGTGTTGGTTGCAGGAGACCTGAACGCCAAGTCGGACATGTGGGGCTCCGCAACGACGAGTGCGCGTGGTGCGGCACTCTCTGAGTGGGTGGTTGCTTCCGGATTGTCTGTCCTCAACAGGGGGACGGCCAATACGTGCGTGCGACGGCTGGGAGGGTCCATCGTGGACGTCAAGTTCGCGACCCCGGCCTTAGCGCATAACGTTAGGGGCTGGCGAGTGCTGGAAGACGTGGAGACCTTGTCGGACCATCTATACATCAGGTATGAGGTCTCCACACATCCGGCGGTGCCGTTAGCCCCTGGTCCAACCTCTCGCGAGGGCGGACCGCGGTGGCAACTATGGCGCCTCGACAGGGAGTTGTTGGAGGAGGCTGCGATAGTGCAATCCTGGCTGCCCCAAGGAACGGTGTCCGTTGAAGACGCCGCGAACTGGGCGCAGGGGGCTATGACGCGTATCTGTGACGCGTCTATGCCCCGATCCAGAGGCCGCCCTCCGTGGCGGCATGTGTACTGGTGGTCGGGCGAGATCGCTCAATTGCGATCATCATGCATTGAGGCGAGACGCCAGTACACGCACTTTCGCAGGCGGCGGGTACACCGGACTCAGGAGGAGGAAGACCGGCTGTACCTCGCCTACGTCGAGGCGCGTACGGCGCTGCAGGAGGCGATCGGTCGTGCGAAAGGCGAGTCGCACGACCGAATGCTCGAGGGAATCGACGCGGACCCTTATGGGACCCCGTACCGCATGGTGCGGGGTAAACTCCGGTCATGGGCTCCACCCGTGACTCAGTCACTCCAACCGGACGTTCTCCGTGGAGTGCTGACGTCGTTGTTCCCGCAGCGGGCCAGCTTTACAGCACCAGCGATGGCCCGCTCTGCAGCGCCCGAGGAGGAAGAAGAGAGTGTCGCACCACCCGTGGAGGAGGAGGAGCTCGAAGAGGCGGTTCGCCGATCTCGCGTCAAGAGCACTGCCCCAGGCCTGGACGGCGTCCCTGGCCGAGCGCTGACTCTGGCTCTTCCCTTTTTGGAGACCAGGGTCAAAGGACTATTCACTGCCTGTCTGGCTCAAGCCATAATTCCACAGCGGTGGAAGACAGGCAGGTTAGTCCTCATTCGCAAGGAGGGGCGCCCGGCGGATTCTACGTCCGCCTACAGGCCAATCGTGCTCTTGAGCGAGATCGCCAAGCTCTTCGAGCGCGTAGTAGCGAGGAGGCTGCTACGGCACCTGGAGGAGTCAGGCCCGGATCTCTCGGACCTGCAGTATGGCTTTCGCCGTGGTCGTTCGACGGTGGATGCCATACTCAAGGTGAAGTCCCATGCGCAGGACGCAGTGGCTCAGGGCGATGGGGTACTGGCGGTGTCTATTGACATCGCCAATGCCTTTAACTCCTTGCCCTGGCCCTGCATCAAGGAGGCACTGTCATATCATCGTGTGCCTCCATACCTGCGCCGCGTCATCGGGGCTTACATGTCCGGGAGGTCTGTGGCCTTTCCCGCTCCAGGTGGAAGGTGGGAGGAGATGGAGGTTTCGTGCGGTGTTCCACAGGGTTCGGTTCTGGGTCCGCTCCTGTGGAACATCGGCTACGACTGGGTGCTGCGGGGCAGCACCCTTCGAGGAGTGAGCGTCGTCTGCTACGCCGACGATACCCTCGTGTTGGCGCAGCAGAGGACGTTCCGGGAGGCGGCGGTTCTCGCCACGGCCGGAGCGGCCGTGGTGATCGGGAGGATTCGTCGTCTCGGTTTGGAGGTCGCCCTCGACAAGTCCGAGGCGCTCTATTTTCATGCTCCGCGAAAGGGCCCACCAGTTGGGGCCCACATCGTCGTCGGCGGTGTCATAATAACCGTCGCGCGGAGCATGAAATACCTCGGACTTGTCCTGGATGGACGGTGGAGTTTTCGGGGCCACTTCTCCATCTTGGCCCCGAAACTTCTGAGGACAGCGGCGGCTCTGGCGCGCCTTTTGCCCAACGTCAGTGGGCCGTGCGTGTCGAGCCGTCGGCTGTACACCGGAGTGGTCAGGTCGATGGCGCTCTACGGTGCCCCCGTTTGGGCGGACGCCCTGGATCGGCAGAACGTCACCCTGCTTCGGCGTGGCGAGGGTGATGGCCATCCGGGTGATACGGGGGTACCGGACCATCTCCGGTGAGGCGGCGTGCGTGCTGGCTGGAGTCCTGCCGTGGGACCTAGACGCTGTGGCTCTTGCGTCGGTCTATTGCCGGCGCAGGGAAGGTCTGGCTGAGGGGCTCGCGGCAGAGCCAGCACTGCATGAGGAGGAGCGCAGTAGGGCGCTGGAAGTGTGGGAGTCCCGGCTGGCAACACCAACCCCCGGCCGGTCGACGATCGAGGCAGTTCGTCCGGTGCTCCACCAGTGGTTAGCGCGGCGTCACGGCGTCCTAACCTTCCGCTCCACGCAAGTTCTCTCGGGACATGGATGTTTCGGGAAGTACCTGTGTCGGATTGCTGGGAGGGAGCCCGACGCTCGCTTCCACCACTGCGACAACTGCCTCGAGGAGACGGCCCAGCACACGCTGGAGGTGTGTCCAGCCTGGGCGTCTCAACGCCGCGCTTTGCGCGGCGTCGTTGGGGACGACCTCTCGCTGCCTGCCGTGTTGAAAGCCATGGTGGGCAGCGAGGTGTCGTGGGACTCGGTCGTATCCTTCTGCGATGCAGTAATGCTCGCGAAGGAGGCGGCGGAGCGGGCGAGGGAGGAATCTTCCGAACTCGCCATCCGTCGCAAACGGCCGGGTCGCCGGAGGGCGGCACACGACCGTCGCCTTCCGCCCTAACATCGGCCAGAGGGCGGTCAGAGTGGGGCTTTCTGACCGCCTACTCCCCTGGCCCGAGTAGGTGCGCGTGGTAGCTCCGCGCGCTACTCAGAGCAGGCCGTCGGGGGTGCCCACCACCCCTTGACTCCAACGGCGAGCCTTGCAGGCACCCGCCGCCCAGGTCCGCGGACGATTGGGGCAGTGCCCGAGACCTGGGCTAGTGGCGGGTAAGGAGCACCGTCAGGTTTTTAGTGGGTAAACGGAAGAACGATCCGGAGTCCCACATAACCGCGGCCGGGTCCCCACCCCGGGCGGGTATCCGTAACGGATTTTCCTGACGAAAAAAAAAAAGGGCGTGATATTTTAAATCAAGGATTTGTTGTAAACATGACGGCGACTGACATTTTATTTGACAAAATTCTGCGTGTAAATTCGGTGTGTAACGAAAATGTGAATTTGACTGAAATCTTAACTGATATTACCGGTAGTTACAAATCAAAACTTTTAGAAACTTTAGATCGGTTTTGTGAATTTTTCATAACTGGTTTTCGAACTACTTAGAGAGATAATAGGTGGTTTAGAGCAAGGTAATTTAGATGAACAAACGGCTAAAACGTATGTACAGTGGTTGGGTATAATTTTTATCGCGTTATTAAACGTTTAGAGGCAGGCTTCTTAATGAAACTATTACTACAGTGGTCGAAGGAATACTTTTATTCAAAAAATGCACCGGTATATATACGAAATTAATTAAATCAATTAGCCAATTAAAAATCAGTATAAAAAAAACAATAGAAAAAAACAATAAGTAAATTAATAAATACAATGTAGTTAATAATTAATGTTCTCATTTGTTATATTACCTTTAAGTTGTCACAACTACATACTAAATAATGATATAATAAGTTATAAGTTTACTAAATAATTATGCTTTTAGTTTAAATAAATATTATAATCCTCATAGACATAGTTGTATAGTATTTTATAATGGCTGTATTTGTTACTTGGTGTATGTTTTAAAATAATTAAACTATCAAGTATCAAGTCACATTAAATTGTTTATTTTACAATTTGTTTAACAAATCATAAAAGTTACTTTTTAATTGTTATAACATTTAAATGAACTGAAACCAAAACATGAAACTACAAGTCTTGTGGATATAGAGAAGGATAGTGTTTAATTCTTTTGTTATTTACTTTTATTATATATTTAGTTTTATTTAATGGTAATGTTCAATACCTATAATATTTGTGACTTATGTACATAAATATATGAAAAAATCAATGAGAACAAACAAATGATATGATTATATCAAGTTTTTCATAATGTATAACATTAGGACAAGGATACCATACAAACATTACTAATGTGAGGCAAAATTAAGCACAATGAGAGTTCATTATTTAGTATTTTTTTAAATTATTTTTTCAAATATGATTTGTTTTTTTATCTAAATATAATTTTTAATGACAAAGCAGGCACGGTTAGTAAATATGTTGTCACTGGACTGTCTCCGACTGTGCCGCAGTGCAGGAAAGTGAGGCTCATTTCTTTTTTCTGTTAAAAGGAAAAAAAAACTAAAATCACAGAAAACTATTGAAAAACAACATTAAAAACAGGTCACTAAGGAAAGTTAATAAGAAAGACTATACTTGTAAGTGAATGGATGCGTAGAAGTGCTTGTCTGTTTCAGTGTAGCTGTTTTTACCCGCGACGGAACGGCGACTGTATATGTGTTTGGGGTGAGAGGTTGTTTGTTTGTTTGTTTGTTTGTTTGTTTGTGTGTTTGTGCAAATTACTATGTCAATTATTTCCAAAACTATAAGTCCGATTTTGATACGGTTTTCTATGATAGGTTAAGGTTTAATTGGCGTATGTTCTTAGATATGTCTTATTGCCTTAACAGGGGGCGCTGCAGTAAGCATTTTACGTGAAAACGAATGTTTTCAATTATCTCAAAAAATAATATTCTGATTTCAATAGATTTTCAGTGATAGATTCAGGTTTAATTGGTGGATGTTCTTGGATATGTTTTATCGTGTCAAACCACCAGGGGGCGCTGCAGTAAGCATTTGTTTGTGCAAATCAAAAACTACTGGTCCGATTTATATGTACTTTTCAAGGATAGGTTCAGGCTTAATTGGTGCATCTTTTTATATATGTGCTACAGTGACCACTCATCAGGGGGCGCTGCAGTAAGCATTTGTTTGTACTTTTTTGTGTAAAACCAAAATTTTTCTTGTATTTGTTTGTCTAAAACCGAAATTACTTATTCGATTAGATAGAGTTTTCAGAACTAGATTAAGCTTTGCTTTGTGCATATTATAAGATTTTTGTTTTTTAGTTACGGTGAAAATTCACCAGGGGGCGCTGCAGTAAACATTTGTTTATGCAGAGCAAAAACTACTAGTCCGATTTAGATGAAACTTCCAACGATAGGTTCAGGTTCAATTGGTGTTTCTTTTCATATATGCGTTACGGTGACTACTCACCAGGGGGCGCTGCAGTGAGTACACTTGTTTGTGCGAAACTAAAACTACGAGTCCGATTTGAATGCAGTTTTCAATGATAGACTCAAGTTTACTTAGTGCATATTTTCATATATGTGTCATGTATGTTTACTTAGTGCATATTTTCATGTATGTGTTAACTCTCTAGGGGGCGCTGCAGTAAGTAGCTGCTTCTATTTTTTTGTGTAAAACCAAAACGACTAGTACGATTGAAAAGAGTTTTTAGTATTAGATTCCGCTTTGCTTATAGCATGTTTTTAAATTTATATTACGGTGACAAGTCACCAGGGGGCGCTGCAGTAAAATATTGTTTGTGTAAAGATAAAATGACGAATTTGATTTGGATGCAGTGTCAATGATAAGTTCAAGTTTAGTTACTACATGTTCTTGGATATGTTTTATCGTGTTAACTCACCAGGGGGCGCTGCAGTAAACATTTGTTTGTGATATTTAATGCAAAGCTATAACTACTAGTCCGATTGCGCAGAGTTTTTAGTATTAGAGTTACCTTTACTTGGTGTAAGTTTTTAGGTATTTTTTTTACGTTATGAACACGCCAGGGGGTGCTGCATTAAACATATAATTATGCAAAGCTAAAACTACAAATCCAATTTGGATGCAGTTATCAAAGATAGGATTAGGCTTAATTAGTGCGTGTTCTCGTATATGTGTCATGGTGACACCTCACCAGGGGGCGCTGCAGTAAGCATTTGCTTTTATTTTTTGTGTGAAACCTATTTAGATGCAGTTTTCTGTGATAGGTTCTGGTTTAATTGCTGCGTGTTTTTATATGTCATATCACGAACTACCACGGGGCGCTCCAGTATAAATTAGTTTGTTCAAAATCAAAACTACTATTGGGTTTTGTGATTTTCACTGATTTGGTTAGACTTAAGTTTCGTGGAAATGTTACAGTGACAATCTGCCAGGCGCTGCAATAAGCATTTGATAACCAGAAAGCATTGGGTTTATAATTTCTTTTGGGTTTGTATGAACATTAATATGAAGTATTTCGATATTATGTAATAATATATAATGTGTATCTATTCACTTTAAAAAGTTTAAAATAAAAAGCAAAATTAAAAATTTTGAAAAAACCCACGACGGTTTAATTGTAATTGAAAAAGGATAAAATAACTGTAAATCCCCCGCCTAAATGAATATATGTAACGAGATGATGGGGACGACTTCGTCGGGGGCTGCCAGTTGCGATCCCTATTTTAAATATAGTAGCTAACAGTATAGATTTCGTTTTAAAGTTTTTAAAATACCAGTTATCAAAACTGTAAATTCATATTAATATTTTAATTTTTTGGGAACCTGTTTTAACAGCAAGAAAACCTATGAGAAGATTTGTGCAAACTTAAAGTAATGACAGCCCCCGACGGAGTCGTCCCCATCATCTCGTTACATATATTCATTTAGGCGGGGGATTTACAGTTATTTTATCCTTTTTCAATTACAATTAAACCGTCGTGGGTTTTTTCAAAATTTTTAATTTTGCTTTTTATAGTTATATTAATTGTAAATATTATTTAAAAATATGTAAAATTTCTATTTTAAATTTTAGAGAATATGAGTGTCTTGACACTTGGCTCTCTCTGTCCTTGTTCTGTGGGAAGAAGTGTGAAGTTAAAAAAAAATATATAATTCATTATTAATTCTGTTGGACTCTCACACTCACTCCACTAGTTGTTAAGTGTTCTTTACTTTCTGTTAGTTATAGATATTGTGCGTTGCGTCGCGGAACTTAACACCGTGTGTTTTTTTACCAGATGTTATGTATTAAATGTTACAGGGAACAGATTGGCAATGATTTTGAAATTAGTTCATACTTATTTACTTTGTTTTATAATAATGTAAATTTAAGTGGGTAAGTTGAAATCTTGTATGTCAGTTTAGTTCATGTCAGGCTACCAAGCTAATATAAAGGTTATTGTTGAACGCATTGTTTTATTTATGTTACATACATAATATTGGTACATACATATACCAGTGTTCAATATCGTAGACATCTGTCGGTGTCATCGCTTAGGCAGTCCCAACAAAGGTGATAAACATAGTGCAGTACTTGTGAAGTTCAAGCAGCTATCAGTCAGAAATCAGGTCTGGTATGCTAAGACAAAGCTTTAAGGATCGGGCATCACAATTTCTGAATTTCTTACTAAGACTCGACATGATGCCTTTATGGCTGCTAGACAGCGTGTTGGTCTTTCCAATTGTTGGACTAAGGATGGGGGTGTTTATGTTATTGGACCTGATGGGTCCCGTCACCGTGTCAGTTCAATATTGGAGTTAGACAGCATTCTTAGTCAGTCCGAAACTCAGGTGCCGTCGGCTGTTCCAGGTACTGCAAGCGCTGTGGCCTCAAAAGTAAGAACTCCTCCTATATCACAAAATCAACGGCCCAAACGTAACATTAAGAAGTGATTTTGATCCCGTCCATTGATTAGCTTCTATAGTATTGTTTAATTTTATTGTATTATGTTATGTTTCAAAATATTTCACTATTTTATGTTGTTGTTTCACGGCTTTTGTTGTATAGTGTACTATACTGAAAAGTTAAAACACATTACGAACTGTAGTTCGTAATGTGTTTTAACTTTTCACTTTCTGTTAAACTTAGCTTAATTTGTAATGTCCGCTTTAATAATTCCCGCTTTTATTTTATTTTATTAAGTAATATACTATTTTTCTTTAATTTTAATAATCAACAAATTCTATTCACACTATTATGACAAGCTCTTTTTTTTGACAGCTGTCAGTTTCATAGATTACATTAACGTTCAAAAATGAGTTTAAGTACTATTAATAACTACTTATAGTTTAGTATCATTTGTTTATATTTTATTTATTTTTTTTTTTGTTTACACATAGTATGATTACCTTATGTGTCATTTTGTTTACTTTTACAACATTCTTTTTTATTTTATTATTTTTTTTATCTTAAATGTCGGCTTTATTGTGTTGTCTGTTAATGTTTTTTATTAGGCAAAATATGTTAATACTTTGCTGGTGGGTGCATAAATGGTGCATATTTTTAATTTTTTTTTTGCTCTTTGTTAAATATATACATATTAATATTTTCTATATACTTATATTATTATACCTTTTTATCTATTTATTTTTAATATTATTATGTCTTCCATAATTAGGAATAACGACAGTTTTTCTTCAGACGACGGCAATATTTACTATCCGTGTTCCTCCTCCGTTTCCAATGATAGCTTTAAAAGTTCCTCTAGCCCTCTCCATTCCAACTTAAACTCTACTTTCTCTTCATATCCTAAAAATTTTAACCTTGTACATATTAACGCGCAAAGTATTCCCGCCCATTATCCCGACCTACTGAGCACATTTGAATCTAAAGATATCCACACTATTTTGGTCTCAGAAACTTTCCTCAAGCCCTGCCTTCCCTCTACATCTTTTGCGTTACCTGGCTTTCATTTAATTAGGAATGACAGAACAGGTAGGGGAGGTAGGGGTGTGGCCATTTATTTGCGTAGCCATATTCCTTTCAATATACTCAGCAAATCATAAACTGAATATTCGGAATCAGCTGAATATATTGTCATCGAATTATTATTTGGCACTCTTGAATTGCTACTTGGAGTTTTTTTATAGCCCGTCCTTACGTATAGATTATTTTAGCAATTTTGAAGCGCTGCTGGAAAGCCATGTCCCTTACGCTGACCATACTATAATAATGGGAGATTTTAACACCTGTTTACTTAAGGACGATTATCGGTCTAAACACCTGATCGAGATCGTCAACAGCGCCAATCTTAACTTACTTAACACTAAAAACGCTACTCACTTCTTTCCGGACTGTTCACCATCATTGCTCGATCTCTTAATTGTATCGTCAACCGATCATGTAAGCGCGTACGGGCAATTCTCAGCAGACGCTTTCTCATACCACGACTTACTATACTTATCGTACAAAATACGTCCACCTAAGGTCAAACCTACGATCGTAATGAGACGAAACTTCAAGAACTTTAATAATGACAACTTCATGTCAGATCTTAGGGTAATTGACTGGGACGTTGTTCTTAATGCCTCGACGATTGATGACAAGGTTAACATTTTCAACTCTATTTTGATAGAATTGTTTGATATTCATGCACCCCTTAGGCCAATTAAGTTGAAACACCTCCCAGCACCTTGGCTGACTGGTGACATTAGGGTTTTAATGCATAGACGTAATAGAGCCAAATATAAATATAAGCTTAGCCCCACTGCTGAAAACTTACACAAATATAAAGTTTTACGGAACAATTGTAATAGACTCTGCCGCACAGCTCAACGAAACTTTATTCACACTTCCGTCAATAACAGTAACTGTGCTAAGATTTGGAAGTTTTTAGACGCAATGGGTGTTAGTCGTGACCGCAAAATTTCCTCAAACGCTAATAACATGGATTTGGAAGCGCTTAATGTACATTTTAGTTCCGTACCTTTACTTGATGCTAACACCAAATCCGTAACTCTCAGTTCCATCACACTTAATCCGACTCTTAATCTTGAGACCTTTAATTTTACACCAGTATCATGTGCGGAAATTAAGAAACATATTGCTGCAGTTACTTCAGAAGCGATTGGTAGTGATGAATTGAGCCGCAAGATGATATGCTTTGCTCTTGACAACATCCTTACTATTCTTAGTTATATCCTCAACTATTCTCTTTCCTCTGGCTCTTTCCCAACCTGCTGGCGTACTGCTTATGTTATCCCTATCCCTAAAGTTTCAAATCCAACTTCCTTATCTCACTATCGACCTATCTCTATCCTTCCTTTCCTCTCAAAAGTAATAGAGCGAATAATTTACTACCAACTTTTATCACATCTATCCAAAAACCATATCCTCTCTCACTTTCAATCAGGATTCCGCCCGGGTCAGCACGACTACTGCACTAATTAAAATTTGTGATGACATAAGATACGGATTTGACAATCAGCAAGTAAGTATTGTTGCTCTATTAGATTTCTCTAATGCCTTTAATACTGTAGACTACGACATACTTCTTGCTGTTATGAAATCCATTAACGTTTCTTCCACTTGTATTAATTGGTTCCGCACCTATCTATATGGCCGACTGCAGTGCATTAGACTTAACGATAAATAATCATCATTTGCCAAACTAAGTGCTGGCGTACCCCAAGGCGGTATCCTGTCACCTCTTCTCTTTTCTATCTTCATTAACTCTATTACTAACTTTCTTTCTTTACCCTTTCATCTCTATGCTGACGACTTGCAAATATATGTAACTACACCTATTGATGATATCCATAATGCTATATCTACTCTCAACTCTAATCTTCACTATATCAGTACATGGAGCAAGTCATTTGGATTATCTATGAACGCGGCCAAATCTCAGGTTGCTATATTTGGCAGTCGTCAACAGCTTTCCAAAATCCATTGTCTCCTATTGTGTTTGGTGGAACTAATCTGGAGCTCTGTAGCACAGTCAAGAACTTAGGCCTTATAATGGACAACACTTTTTCCTGGTCACCACATATATCCCAAGTTAACCGAAATTTTTTTACTGTGCTTAGGAGATTGAGAAGATGGAAAAATCTTCTTCCGATTAAAACCAAAATAGTCCTTGCCCAGACTCTACTCCTTCCCCTACTCGATTACGCCGATGCGTGCCATTGTGACTTATCTCAAACCCTTCTCAATAAGTTGGATCGTCTGCAAAATATAGCCATCCGATTCATTTTTTCCTTAAAAAAATTCGACCATATTACTGAGCATAGGATTCAACTAAAATGGCTCATCATTAGGCATCGTCGTAATCACCATATCCTTGCACTCCTCTATACCATCCTCTACTATCCTCACACTCCAGAGTTGACTGACTTGGTGACGCACGCCGGGACATCGTCGTATGACGCCGGGGAGCCGATGGACGTTAACGCAGTACGAACAATAGTGTCTAATCGAATGTGTTATCGGTGTGGCAATCGACATGCTGGGGAATGTCGATTTTTGAACGCGATTTCTCGATTCTGTAAGAAGCGGGGACACATTGAAAAAATTTGCATTAAGAAGAAAAAGACTAATGAGAAAGATGTAAATTTTACGCAAATTGAAGATAAGGGAGACCTTTTTAATGGCATATACAACATGCAGAGCAGCGTGCTCCACCTTACGAGTTGGAGATTTTTATCGCTGATGTGCCTGTGCTTATGCAAGTGGATACTGGTGCCAGTTTCTCTCTCATCAATGAGCGCACATGGAGTGTTCTCTGCAGTCACGTGCCGCCGAATACATTACAACGCGTTCAACTGTCATTGCGTAAATGGAATGAATCTCCTGTAAAGCTGCTCGGGCAAGCGATGATACCAGTGCGTTATAAGGATATTGTGAAAGTAATGAATATGATAGTAGCTAAAGGTAACGGACCAAACCTACTTGGTCGCGATTGGCTCGCACCTCTAAATATATCAATGAACATTAATTTGATTACTAATGATGATTTGTTGCAATTGGAGAAAATAATATCAAATCACAGAGATGTATTTAGAGATGGCCTTGGTACTTATAATGGTGATCCAGTAGCTATACATGTGAAGGCTGGCTCAAACCCCAGATTTTTAAAGGGTCGTCCTGTGCCATATGCGTTGAAAGAAAGGGTTGAAAGAGAAATAAATAGAATAGAACAGGAAGGAGTTTTGCGTCCAGTATAATTTTCAGAGTGGCTACACCAGTGGTTCCTATAGTAAAAAAATATGGTGAAATTAGACTTTGTGGAGATTACCGTAGTACCGTAAATGAAGCGACGGAATCCGACACGTACCCGATGCCAACGGCTAATGAAGTTTTCGCCACGATTGCTGGTGGAAAATTTTTTACAACTTTAGATTTGTATAGGAGCATACACTCAAGTAGTGGTGGACGATGAAACATCAAAACTACTTACCTTAAATACTTGTAAGGGCCTATACACCGTACACAGGTTGGCTTTTGGTGTTAAAGCATGTCCTGGAATTTTTCAGCGTCTAATGACTTCATTACTGGCAAGTATTCCAGGGGTAGCAGTATTAATCGATGACATAATTATTAGTGGTCAACATCAGAAATGCGAGAAAGACTAGACATTGTATTGAGCAGAATAGAAAAAGCAGGCCTTCGTTTAAATAAAAGCAAATGTAAATTTGGTTCAAGAAAAGGTTGAATTCCTTGGTTTTTCTTTTTTTATTTTATGGAATAAAGGAGGCAAACGAGCTGAAGGCCCACCTGGTGTTAAGTGGTTACCTTCGCCCATAGACATCCACAACATTAAAGTTATGGATGCGTTGCCAGCCTTGGGAATGTAGGACAGAAGGAGGGAGGAAGGATGGGAATGGTGGGAATAGGGAGAGCTGGCTTACATGCCATCGAACCGGAACACATCACAAGATATTTGGCGGTTCGTCTTTGACATGATAGTGGTCGCGAGCCAGTCGGAGAACGAATCTCCTACCACCAAACCTACTGGGTTACCCGCCTTTTACGGGACGCTAACCAGCGGCGGGGGGGAATTGTATTCTTAACCCGTCCCCCCACGGGGAGATTGGTTTTGTTATAGATGCAGAAGGCATACATCCAGCGCCAAGTAAAGTAGAGTGTATTTTGAAAACTCCTGCTCCCAAAAATAAAAAAGAGTTACAAGCATTTCTAGGCCTTTACGATTTTTATGAACGATTTATACCACATAAAGCTACTGCATTTGGAGCCTTTACACCGTTTATTAGACGTAAAAACTGTTTGGAAGTGGACCGAAGCCGAACGGAGTGCATTTGAAACAGCTAAACGTTTACTTACTTTCGACGTAACTTTAGTACATTACGATGTAAACAAACCTTTGTTACTCACCTGTGACAGTTCAGAATATGGAGTTGATGCAGTATTGTCTCATCAAATGGAGGATAAGGAAGAACGTCCGATAGCAATGGCATCTAGAACGCTGCATTCATACGAAAGGCGCTATTCGCAGCTGGATAAAGAGGCTGCGTGTATTATGTTCGGGATAACAAAATTTCAAAATTACCTGATGGCTAGACGTTTTTGTATAGTTACTGATCATAAGCCTCTCCTTGGTATTTTTGATCCAAAAAAGCCTATGCCAACTATGCTGTCGCCCCGGCTTACCAGAATTGCTATTGCATTGACTTCGCATAATTATGAAATTGTCTACAAACCTGGACCTCAAATTGGTTGGGCCGACAGTCTCAGTAGATGGCCACAACCGGTTGCAAAAGAGCCTGAACAGCTATTGAGTGATGTTTTATTAGTGGCTGAAGCGCCGGCTGACTTTCCTTACGATGTCGAGCGTGTTGCTTTAGCAACGAAACAAGATAAAGTTTTGTGCCAAGTTGTGCATTATATAAAACGCGGATGGCCGACGAAAATGAATGATAACTATCTTCGTCCATTTTGGTTACAAAGATTTGAACTGTCACTACAAGACGATTGCATACTTCTTGGCTGTCGTGTATTTAAACCGAGCGCACTAAGACAACATGTACTACAAGTTTTACATAAAGCACACACAGGGATTGTTCAAACGAAAGCAGTTGCTCGGAGTTACGTATGGTGGCCAGGATTGAATGAAGATATTTGGTCGGGTAAAAAGGGATTACCTTAAGGAGATGCGGGATATAAAAGGCCGGTTAGGAAGCCTCATACCTTCGATAGCCGAACGGCTTCCAAGTCCGGACCAGGTTTCACTGTTTCTGCACTGTCCCTTTTTTTTTTTTTTTTTTTTTTTTTTTTTTTCGTCAGGAAAATCCGTTACGGATACCCGCCCGGGGTGGGGACCCGGACGCGGTTATGTGGGACTCCGGATCGTTCCTCCGTTTACCCACTAAAAACCTGACGGTGCTCCTTACCCGCCACTAGCCCAGGTCTCGGGCACTGCCCCAATCGTCCGCGGACCTGGGCGGCGGGTGCCAGCAAGGCTCGCCGTTGGAGTCAAGGGGTGGTGGGCACCCCCGACGGCCTGCTCTGAGTAGCGCGCGGAGCTACCACGCGCACCTACTCGGGCCAGGGGAGTAGGCGGTCAGAAAGCCCCACTCTGACCGCCCTCTGGCCGATGTTAGGGCGGAAGGCGACGGTCGTGTGCCGCCCTCCGGCGACCCGGCCGTTTGCGGCGGATGGTGAGTTCGGAAGATTCCTCCCTCGCCCGCTCCGCCGCCTCCTTCGCGAGCATTACTGCATCGCAGAAGGATACGACCGAGTCCCACGACGCCTCGCTGCCCACCATGGCTTTCAACACGGCAGGCAGCGAGAGGTCGTCCCCAACGACGCCGCGCAAAGCGCGGCGTTGAGACGCCCAGGCTGGACACACCTCCAGCGTGTGCTGGGCCGTCTCCTCGAGGCAGTCGTCGCAGTGGTGGCAGCGAGCGTCGGGCTCCCTCCCAGCGATCCCACACAGGTATTTCCCGAAGCATCCATGCCCCGAGAGTACCTGCGTGGTGCGGAAGGTTAGGACGCCGTGACGCCGCGCTAACCACTGGCGGAACACCGGACGAACTGCCTCGATCGTCGACCGGCCGGCGGTTGGTGTTGCCAGCCGGGACTCCCACACTTCCAGCGCCCTACTGCGCTCCTCCTCCTGCAGTGCTGGCTCTGCCGCGAGCCCCTCAGCCAGACCTTCCCTGCGCCGGCAATAGACCGACGCAAGAGCCACAGCGTCTAGGTCCCACGGCAGGACTCCAGCCAGCACGCACGCCGCCTCACCGGAGATGGTCCGGTACCCCCGAATCACCCGGATGGCCATCACCCTCTGCGCACGCCGCAGCAGGGTGACGTTCTGCCGATCCAGGGCGTCCGCCCAAACGGGGGCACCGTAGAGCGCCATCGACCTGACCACTCCGGTGTACAGCCGACGGCTCGACACGCACGGCCCACTGACGTTGGGCAAAAGGCGCGCCAGAGCCGCCGCTGTCCTCAGAAGTTTCGGGGCCTTCTGCACTGTCCCTGGTTCATGTGTATAGAACAAACATAAACTACACTTATTTTATAACGTTTAGCGGCCAAAGTTCATTTTTGCGGGAGCGTGCCACTCGTCCTTGCGTTATGGCGGATTTCTCGGAACTGAATGTGTGAGCGGCTAGCGTCCCACTCCCGCGCCGCGAGCGGAGCGTTCCTTCTTCTCGAGGCGTACATAATAAGGGTGGCAAAGGATTGGTAGGCTTGCGTAACATTTAATTAAATAAGGCGCGTAAACAATATTGAATCGTTGATTGGCAATTGTTCAAAATGCTTACAAAACCGGCACATGCCACCTAAAGTCAGTCATGAGTGGATTACACCTACCAGACCGTAGTCTAGGATCCACATCGATTGGGCAGGACCTTTTCACAACAAATATTTTTTAATCATGGTCGATGCATACTCTAGATGGCCTGAAGTCTTTATGGTGAATAATACTACTTCCGCAACAGTTATTGCGAAAAGTATTTGCAACGCATGGCTTGTGTGAAGTTTTAGTATCAGACAATGGGACTTCCTTTGTGTCAAACGATATGCAACTCTTTTGAAGGCTAATAATATTAGACATGTGACTTCAGCGCCATACCACCCACCTACTAATGGTTTAGCTGAGCGTATGGTGCAAACGATAAAAAATAAACTAAATAAAATGGATGGTTTACCATGGGATGTTAAAATTCCTAATTTATTACTAGCGCTTAAAAGTACACCATGTGTAACAACTAATAAGAGTCCATCAGAATTACTTATGAAAAGGCGTTTGCGGACTCTTTTAGATACTTTGCATCCAGACAATTTAAGAAATATTAAAAATGAACAAGAAATTTATAATAATAACCAAAAGAAGTCGCGGCAAACTAATGTAAATCAAAAAGTTATGTATAGGAGTTATAATAAGGTTGGTCCAAGATGGCTACCGGGTAATGTTAACGAAAAGACAGGTCCATCTAATTACAAAGTCAAAACCAGTGATGGTATGATTGTTAATCGACATATTGATCAGTTAATAAGAATGACTCCGGCGACAACTCAACCCGAGGAAGAGAGGGAAAATAGAGAAAGTGTATCACCAAAGGAGAACACTGAAAATACAGATGTGGACATGGACGATATAAATGAAGACAATGAAGGAAGCAATCAAGAAGAAGAGGTTATTACTATACCGGATTGTAGCGAATGGGCAGAAATGTTGGGAATTCCTAGTACTTCTGATAGTGGAGGAAAAATAAAAAATAAGTTTAATGTTCGTGCTAAGTCACCATACCAAAGGCCACAATTGGCTGATGAGACTCATTATTTAAAATAATTGTTAATTTAAAAAAATAACTTTTCTGTTACATACTTTAATTATGTTTGATGTTAAAGGACTTAAACATTGTGTGTTGATTTTTAGAATATTGTATAATCATCTTATTGGGGAGGTATGTTATGTATTAAATATTACAGGGAACAGATTGGCAATGATTTTGAAATTAGTTCATACTCATTTACTTTGTTTTATAATAATGTTGTTGTATGTGGGTAGACTAACATACTTTATTTAATAAATCAGTTGTGTCACCGAGCTAGCCTTATTCATTACTCCTCCGTATCTTCATATCTAACTGGCGACGAGTGTAAAACATTATTAACATTATTAAAAAACAATATGCCTATTGGAAAAATTGAGTGTTTTGATATATCAAGCAAAAAATGGTCGGCGTATATAAGACGCGTGGAACAATTTGTGGCGATAAATCAAATAGAAGATAATTTGAAAGTTGCGACGTTAATTACGTTAGTCGGCGAAGCTACTTATGACTTAATGTGTGATTTGTGTGCACCTCATAACCCGGAGGCAAAATCATTCGAAGAACTAGTTAGGTTAGTCGGTGAACATCTCGAGCCGAAGCGGTCCGACATCGCGGAACGACATGTGTTTCGTTTGCGGCGTCAGGGGGCCGGGGAGTCGCTTAGCGATTACCTTCAAGCTTTGAAGCATTTGGCGAGTACATGTAATTTTCGATTTAATCTGGAAGAAAACCTAAGGGATCAATTTGTATCCGGATTAAACAGTGAGGAGATGCGATCAAGTTTGTTTGCTGTGCCGGACCTCACCTATAAAAGGGCCGTGGAGTTAGCATTGGCGTTGGAAGCGGCGGAGAAGCATGCACAAACGAGCGTGGCGAGCGGCAGCGGCGAGCGTGCGTCGCGAAAGGCTTGTACATTATAAGTCTCAGTTACCGTTAATATTGTCGGTTGACAGTAGCTCGTACGGCATTGGTAGTGTGTTGGCGCATCGCTTTCCAGATGGTGAAGAGCGTCCGATTCGTTTTGCGTCGCGCACATTAAATAAAGCAGAGCGAGCATACAGTCAATTAGACAAGGAGGCATTGGCAATTATTAGCGGGGTTTCTAAGCACCATCATAATTTGTACGGTCGTCATTTTGTTATCAAAACAGATCATAAACCACTTTTATTTATTTTTGGCTATAAATCCGGTTTACCTCAAACAGTAGCTAGTAGATTACAACGATACGCGGTTAAATTAGCAGCTTATGATTTTGAAATGGAATTTGTTAAATCAAAAGATAACTCTAATGCTGATGCTTTGTCGCGATTGCTATTGCCGTACGCGCGTAAGGAACCAGTTCGAGATTCTTTTTATTATCTTAATTATGTAGAGGAGTCATTTCCTATTAGTGTAAAAGACGTTGCATGTGAAACACAGCACGACGCTATTTTAAAAAATATTTATAAATATCTTATGAATGGTTGGCCTGCTAAAGTAAATGACACGGAGAAATCTTATTTTTATCCTAAAGATAATTTGGCACTTGAGATGGGGTGCATATTATATAATCATCGGGTCGTGATACCAGACAAGTTACGAGGTCGAGTGTTGAAAGAATTACATGAGGGCCATCTTGGGGTGGTAAAAATGAAATCTATTGCCAGGGGGTATGTTTATTGGCCTCAATTAGATTTAGAAATTGAAAATATAGCCTGCCAATGTTTAGCGTGCCGTCAACAGAGGGATGCTCCGCCTCGTGGTCAACTACATCCTTGGATTTTTCCCACACAACCTTGGAGGCGTCTACACTTAGATTTT
This sequence comes from Dryas iulia moderata, assembly GCA_019049465.1. NCBI lineage: Eukaryota > Metazoa > Arthropoda > Insecta > Lepidoptera > Nymphalidae > Dryas > Dryas iulia. The sequence goes on along the minus strand of CM032414.1, from coordinate 1,779,473 downwards.
GCGCAGTTTCAAGGCAAATATTATTTAGTAACGATTGATGCCCACAGTAAATGGATTGAAGTTCAGCGGGTCATTAATATCTCAGCAGAGAACATTATTTGTAAATTACGAGAGCTGTTTGCCCGATTTGGACTACCATTTCACATTGTAAGTGATGGGGGACCGCCGTTTACTTCTAGTCAATTTGCTGATTACTTAAGCAAAAATTTAATTACTCATAATATTACGAGTCCTTATAGACCTGCTGGGAATGGCGCTGCTGAGACCGCAGTCAAGTCAGTTAAACGAACAATGAAAAAGGCGATTCACGAAGGAGTAGATATCAATACAGCAATTAATAAGTTTTTATTTCAGTATCGTAATACTGAACATGCTAGTACAGGGATTGCCCCGGCAATTGCACTTATTGGCAGACGTTTGCGTGGGCGACTAGATGCGTTAAAGCCCAGCCCAGCTGACCGGGTAGAATCATCACAGGAACAGTCTGGTCAACATTCTCCTGGTTTTGTCAGAAGTGTTGAGATTGGTAGCAATGTGTTAGCGTGAAATTATAACCCTCGTCAAGATAAATGGATACAAGCGACGGTTATTGATCGGAAAACTCCATGTACTTATAGCGTTCGAACATCAGACGGTCGCGAATGGCACCGACACATTGATCAATTATTACCAGTAAAAAGAATTACACGGTTTTCTATAGGCCCTCAAACAACCGAAAATCTTGAGTCACAAGCACATTCGGACGGTGAATTGGAAGGTGCTTCCAATGATCAGTCTAAAACTTTATCAGACCAACCAAGTGATTTTAAAATATCAGAATCAGATTCAGTTAGTACTTTAAAATCTAGCATAAATGTAGATGAACCAAAATTACGCCCTGTGCGTGCGTGCGTGCTTAAAGGCAAATATGGAAAGTAATTTATTTTATTCTTACTACTACTAACTGTTTAATTACTATCTTCTTACAATTTTAATAATTAAAATTGTAATGGAAGAAAGTTTATTTTTATTATCTTTCTAAATGATATACTCTGTATTCTCTGTAACTGTGTACTTTTTTTTTGTAATAAGTTGTTTTTTTTTTATTCTTTTTTATGTAAATATACTGTTAATTACTCTTTATTTTGTTGCTTATAGTTTAAGCTATAGTTTAGTTTTTTGTTTTGTATGTTTTTTTTTTGTTTTAAAGGGGGGGCGTGTTGTATGTGGGTAGACTAACATACTTTATTTAATAAATCAGTTGTGTCACCGAGTTAGCCATTCATTACTCCTCTGTTACATTAAGCTAATTATTAGTGTCCGACCGAAGGTTCGGTTTCGGTTTCGGCAAAGTTTCGGCAAAAATTGTAGTTTCAGCCGTAGTTTCGGTTTCGGCAAAAAAACTGCCGAACCTTCGGCAATGCCGAAACTACTCGCACATGAGGTACTCATGAATTTTCACGTCGCTTAGATACTTGTGAGTGTTGTTATAGTTTGTGAATTTAATCTTAAGATTATAGTAAACGATTTTAATATATTATAAATTATAAATTAATGACGAGAATATTATGAATTGTTGACGACAGACTAAATGAACAATCCCTGTTAGGCTGTAACCAAACTGTGAGCCGGTTCGTGGTCCTTTCAAGAGGCGAATACCCATAAATTTTGCAAACCCTGGGCTAGTTACTATATTAGATGCTTGCCTTATAACTATTATTTAAATATTTTCTGTATTAATGTTACACAGTATAAAGTCAACTAGCGGCCCGCTCGCGGCTTCGCCGCTTGAACTACATAGCTGCTTCGTTATATTGCATCCCTCGGGGGTGGGTTTTTGAAAAATAAAGTAGCCTATGTTTAACCTTAGATTATCAACTATATTTATGCTAAATATAAATTTATTATAATCGGTCAAGCAGTTTAGATTTTTCATATAAACTTTCATCCTCTATTTCGACCCTTTAGCGGTTGATTTTTGAAAAAAAAAGTAGCCAATGTTAGACCCACTAACTTTTACTACTTTCATTCTAAATTTCATCCAAATCGAACTGGTAGATTAGCCGTGAAAGTATGACAGACACAGACTTTCGCATTTATTATATAAGTATGGATAAATATATATCTAATGTTAATCTTATCATAAATTAGCACATAAATTTCCTTGCAAGAAATGCACAGTTAAGTAAAAAATACCTATTTACCAAGTGCTGCCAGTCTTAAGCGGTGACTGAGGGTCTTGGTAACCCACAGGTCCCTAGGCTACAGCTCAAATAGCCTCTATGTAAATCCCTAGGAGCCTTGGGCAAAGAGACATGGCGTAGTCTATAGTACTTACTATTTTTTTATTATTTCTACCGTACCGACCGTCGTATCGTAAGTGTTTGTTTTCGCTCATGGGCATCTACAACATTAGAGAAATTGTGGACGCATTGCCGACCTTGAGGATGAAGAAGAGAGAAGGATGAGATAGAGAGATCTGGCTTACACGTCATTGAACCGAAACTCATCATCAGATATTGGGCGGTTAATTTTTGACGTGATAGTGGTCGCGAGCTATTTGAATATTTCCAAACAACTAGCTAAGATTATACATATTAAAAGTTACTCCTGGATACGGCATTTCGGGACATGGAAGTAGAGGACAAAAGTAGCCCTACTCCTTCTACTACTCCCGGTCTTGAAAATAGTTGTGCCTTGCTCTTGGGGGATCGGTCTATTATCTCAGTTGGCAATTCATTTGATATACTATTAATAAACCCTTTTATTGCGCCGTGTTGTTATCGTAGACATTGTAATTCTACATGATGATAATCTCGTGAAGACAATAAAAAAGTTTATTAAATAAAACTTAAACTACTACTACCAAACCGGCAAATGTGAAAAGGCAAACCATAGCCAATAGCGAACTTGAAAACTGCTTATATGTTTTTTATTTACATTGTTTTAGCGACCGTCCGACAACCAATCGCGTTTATAGGTCTTCGTGGCGCAGTAGGACAGCATCTGACTGTAAACGACTGGTTGTGGGTTTGATTCCCACTGAAGGAGTGGAAATATTTCATATTTCCCTTTCCCAACACCAGAGCTAATAGCTCTGGTGTTGGGGCAAAGGCGCGGCGTTAAGAACCGCCACTTAACACGCAATGCCTCCGAATTTGGCGGAAAGTGGGGAACGGAGTGTCTTAACACTAGGTTTCCTCTCCCCTTTGCCTCCCCTGCTGTGTACGTATGTGTATAAAAATATAATTAAAAATGAAAAAATAATATAATAATTCAAATGCACGTGTAATTTTTAAAGAGTAAAAAATGTACATTTTTTACGTATTATACAAATTTTATGACGTCATCAGCAGTTTCGGTTTCGGTCGAAACTGAAGTCAGAACCGAAGGTTTGGTTTCGGTTTCGGCTGAAAATCCAGTTTCGGTCGGACACTACTAATTATCTTCATATCTAACTAATGTAAATTTAAGTGGGTAAGTTGAAATCTTGTATGTCAGTTTAGTTCATGTCAGGCTACCAAGCTAATATAAAGGTTATTGTTGAACGCATTGTTTTATTTATGTTACATACGTATGTTAATACCAGAGCAGGGAAATAAAGGAGATTTGAACTCACAACCACCTCGGTAGTTATTTAAACATGATTAAAGTGTTATTCCACACTGAAAATAGCTAAACATTTATCACATGGCTCAGCGGTCAGAGTGCGTTTTTCAGGAGGCACAGGTTCGAATCCTGCTGTATTCTAATTTTTATGTTTACTGAATGTCTTTTTCATCACCTCATGAGTTGTTGAACACTACCACTGCACTGCAGTGCCTTTGGACTTGTTTCATTTTGTTCAATTTTTACAGATTTTAAAGAAAATTGCCAAATATACAGTTTTGCTTGAACTAAACATTCAAATATATTGTATTATTGTAAATTAATTGTAATTGTATGATTTTCCAGATGCGCAGTGTTGCAGGAGATCGGCCTCTCCGAGTGAGACTGCACGAGCAGACATGTAACTGCTAGTATTGTGTATTATTATTACTTAGTTTGTAAATAAACTTCATTTCAGAAATGTTTTTTAATACTCATAATTATATTATTTTATATATAATATTTGTTATCTGATTGTCTAGTGAGTGTTAGTTTGGTTTGAGTGTCTCTGGTCACTATCTGGTCACTACTTGTTAGTCTGTTGTTGGTGGCAGAGAGCAGTGCATTGAACATAGTGTCAAGACACTCTGTCTCTGCTTTCCGTCTGAAATCGAGACATTACAGATAGACAGTGTCAAGTGGCGGAACTTAACGCCGCGCTTTGTCTCAGGTACCAGACTGGAAGAGTGACAACAATGTATATTCATTCCCCGAGTGGGATTCGAACCCGTAGCCGTCGTGTTGACAGTCACACTCAGTGTGTGGAGACATGCAGCATGTACTGCACCGAGTGCGGGATGACTTCACGTTCTTTACTCAAATGTACTTTCATAATATTTATTAACTGATGATACTGTTTTTATAAATTTGTTTTAATTTGTTAAATTATTTAATTAATTAGAATTAGAGTATGTGTGGTAGTTGTTTGTTAGTACAGTGATGGTTGCGGGTCCAGTTCTCACTTGAGGCATTCCTTTTTTATTTAGAGTTATTCTTATATTTTATTATTGTATAGACCTGCTTCTTTTGCTTTGGAATTATTACAGTAGTTGTTGGGTTGTCAGATATATATAGATATTTACTATGTACATAAGTATGTAACAGATGTACTCAGTGAGATGCAGGTTCGACATAAAAAACTTACGGACAGGAGTCCGTAAGTTTTTTATTTACTGTTATTTGTCGAGGCTTGTTAATTGTAAGTTGAATTGGAACCAGTCTTGGCGCAAGGGCGGGCACTTAGGTACTTCGGTAAACGCCACTCGTTGTGGGTTCGATTCCCTTTCGAGGAATGGAAATATTTAATATTATTATTGGTATCAGAGGAAAAGCGCGGCGTTGAGGTCCGCCACTTAACATATTGTTGACCGGCAATTTTACGCTGAAGCTATCTCATGTCACCGGTTATTATTTCGTAATTCAATGTTTAGGAACCTGGTCCTATTTGTGTCCAGTACTTATATATATTATTAATTAAATGAAAGTGAGACTTCATATGCAAAACACTATATTTCTCAAGGCCACAATTATCTTACATAAACTTCTTCATACCATACATACGTGTTATTACTACATGGCCTTACACTGGACTGACCATATAAATTTAAAAAGGTAGGAAATGAATAGATGGTACTAAACGCTTACGCAGCTATGTACGTGCACTTACATAGTACGTATGCGCGTGTGTCCCTTCACCATTCCCCCCCTGAACAAAAAATAATAAATTGATTTTAACATAAAAATAAAACTTATACAACAAGAAAATTATAGCACAATCAAACACATAAAATTATTGAAATTAAACAATGACACGTGAAATTTATTTATAAATTATAAGAGATATAATAGGTAAATTAATTCAATTGCGTCTTACTTAAGCTTACAGTACAAACGTTTAGCACTTTACATATAGTAAGTTCAGCACTTTATAAAACTTTTACATATTGTATCGCTAAAAATGCTTGCTTAAATTTATTACTTGTCCTCATTACAAAAAAAAAAGTGTAACATATATGTACAAACAATATGCAGACAGTGCATATTATGTTGCACAACTAAAACGTACATGCGACGATATAAGTAAGTATTATTCTATAATTATTAATTAATGACATGACATGACATATCTATAAATCTATACATCTATACTTATCAATTAGTAATTTACGTTAAATTTCTTAATCTTAATAAATATAATTATAATTATTAGTTAGCATTTATACAATCAATCATAACAACTTTAAAATAAAAATCTCGTTACATAATAGAACTTATTCTCTACTTTTCTATATTCTAATATCTAAATAACAATATGTGCGCAATATGCAGTTTACGCAGACCATCCGTACGTAAGATAGGCAAACTACCTTATGGACGAATGATACTGTGGGACTCACCGAGGAGTCCGGTACTACCCACTAAAACCCAGCGGAAACCCTCTCCACCCTCGTGAGACGTCATAGGTTCGCTCGCGCATTCCTCTACGACGCCTCGGTGGATGGCCCGCCTAATGCTCGGGGTTTCTTCCAGAGCACCCGCAGCCTCGATGACTTGCAGGAGGATCACCAAGAACCTCCCGCAGTAGCTCCTCTAGGGTAGAGGGAGTAGAAGATGCGCGTACTGCCTTCTCCTACTCCCTGGTCTCCGACGGCGGAGCGGGTCAGCATTAGAGCTAGACTCACGCGCCCGCCCCGCGGCCTCCTTCAGTGCGATAACTGATTCGCAGAAGGAGACCATTGCAGACCAGTTCCTCTCACTATCCAGCATGGCCCCCACCACACTGACCAGTGAGAGGTCTCTACCCACTACAGCCATCAAGGCATGGCGTTGTGGGGCCCAAGCGGGGCATTCGGCCAGAGTGTGATGCGCCGAATCAACCACAAAATACCGTACTGTACGTATCCCAAACGCAATATCATAAACTACTGCGCTTATAGAGTCGGTATGTGCATACCAAGTTATACAATATACGACTCTATTACATATTAAATATACTTAATTATCTAATATACCTACCAAACTTATTTTACATATACATGACAGTGTGAGAGTGCCTAGTCCGCGAACTTTACAGGTCTTCGTATTACTCGGCCGCTTCGCGACATCTGCGGCTGATGTTGCGAATTCCTACACGTATCATGCGATTCCTTTATGGGAACTATAACGTCATTCTTTTCTAACGATTTGGTACAAGTCGGAATATTTTGCATATTAATTAAGAAAGCTGGTTTCAGTCTATCGATTGATATACGGGCTTCGCGGTCTGGCAATTGAATTTTAAATACTTTAGAGCCTCGTTCTAACACCTTAAAGGGACCGTCGTATGGAGGTTTAAGGGATTTATGCACGGCGTCATCTCTAACAAATATGAATTCGGAATTCTGTAAATCGGAATGAATGAATATTTTCTTAGAACTAAGTTTATCTCTAGTAGGGCGATAAGAATTAATAGTGTTGCGAATATTATAATTAAACTATACGTGTCGTAGTTATGCGTATCAGCCGATCGTTCGTAAAACTCGCCAGGCAATCGCAAAGATCTACCGAATGTCAACTGCGCGGCGCTGACCCCGCTATCCGTGCGGATGGCAGCGCATAATCCAAACAATACAATAGGTAATTCTTCCACCCATGTGGTGTTTTCGTGCAAACGTGCCATGACAGCAGCTTTCAGTGACCGATGCCATCTTTCCACGGCACCGTTGCTCTGAGGGTGGTACGGGGTAGTTCTAATCTTATTAATTCCTAAAATCTGCATTAAATTTTTAAATACGTACGACTCGAATTGACGACCTTGATAGGTAGTTATCCTTACCGGACATCCGTATCTAACTATCCATCCCTCAAATACACATTTCGCAACTATATCTGCAGTTATTTCTTGGACGGGGAAAGCCTCTGGCCACCGCGTACACCTATCTATAACCGTGACTAAATATCTGAGTCCTTGCGGAGATGTTGGTAACGGACCAACAATATCTACGTGGATATGCTCTAAGCGTCCAGACGGTGTAAACTCTCCTATACCCGACATTACGTGGCGATTGACCTTCGATCTCTGACATTGCAGACATGTTTTAGCCCACAGGCCTACATCTTTATTCATCCCGGGCCATACAAAGTACTTAGAAACCATTTTTCGCGTCGTTCTGACGCCGGGATGACTCAAACTATGTACGCTATCAAAAGCTAGTTTCCTAAAATGTTCTGTTAAATACGGTCTAATAAAGCTTCCTTTTATTTCGCAATAAATTGGCTTATTTCATTCAGGTAATAACATTTGTTTATACTTAATATTACTGTCGCTGTCCGATTGCTTAATCATACGTAATAAGTACTCATCTTTAATTTGCGCGTTTCTAATCGTGACAAATGTATTCGCCACTACATTATTTTTACCCTTAATATACCTAAAATCTACCGTGAACTCACTGATTAAAAGGAGCTGACGCGTTCTTCTCGGTATCTCATTATCTTCTTTAGTTAATTTTGAAAAAGCAGTAACAAAGGTTTGTGGTCTGTATACACTATTAGAGGACGATGTTCAAGCCGGTTAAACATAACGCCTGTCAATTTACATAGACAACGAAATTTCGCACGTCATTCCAGCAGCGGCGACACGTCATTTGGCCATTGCGCTTTGAGACTCGGACCGAATAACAACTTTCCTTAAATTCTTTGTAAATCACGAATTAATGTAAAAACCTTGAAAATATATATATATACTTAAAGAGTTTTGGGTCTCATTTCATCATTGGCGCGATCATTTGGTGACCCCGACGTGATCTTTATCGAGCAATCCACCTACCGTGACACTTATCGAAATACGAAGCCGAGACTACTCGCCCTCCAGGACATCGCCAGCATCCTGCTGCAGCCATAAATCCGAGGGAAGTGTGCCTTTAATCCTTCTTAAATAAATTCCTTTTACTTCGATTTGTGTGAAAACGGTGGACGAGAATTTTTATAAGTCAACCCTCATTTTTTAAAAAAATATATATAGCCACATTATTGTAAATTTCGTAATTTTTTCCGTTATAATATTCATTTATATGGTGTTTGGCGTGCATTCAATTCAAGCATTAGTATATTAATTAAATAACTAACCCTAACGGTCTTATTCATAAAAAGTTATGGAACAGTTAAAGTGTTCTATAAGCCCACTATAAGAGAAACGTCAAAAAATGGTATTCATAACAGCATTTTAGCGCTAAACAGTACTATAAGCGTACTATAAAGTTATAGTGGCCATTACCCTACTATAGCGGTTCTATAAGATAAAAAATGGCCGATTCCTATCAGCTGATCATTGAAAATGACATTTGACGTAAGTGACTCGTCAATGTTAGCTAATCGAATTTGCATAACTTATTAATCCAATCCACTAATAATTATTGCTTTGTGTCAATTTTCCATTTTTATATTGAAAATGAAAGCTTTACAAAGCATACATGCTTCGGAAACGATAGCAATAATGGAGAAGAGTTCGCAGCGAAGAAAAGTGTATAGAAGCAGGGGTTGACCAGTTTTCCTTATACGACGAAGAGTTTCAGAAGCGTTACCGCTTTCATAAATATACTGCTTTTATGATAAACCTTGTGCGTAGATTAACCATGGAGACATGCAATTAGACAATATTATTAATAAAGTGAAGTTTTAACTAGGAGAAATTTTAGTTAGAAAATGTTATAAAATAGTAAGTTTAACGCCGAGCTTTCCCTCAACACCAGAGCAAAGAAATGAAAATATAAATTGAAGTAAATATTTTATTGCCTGGAGTGAGGATTGAACCCACAATTAGTCTTGTTACATCTTCACTTTGTGCCCGTGCACCATGACTGACCTCAATTTGTTAGATTTTGGTTAATAAAAAACAGTTTATTTCTATAAATTTTATTCTTTAGATGTGTAATATAATAATTTACGTTTGAGTAATTCTTCATTTAATAGTGAATTATTTAACTTTTGTTCTAAAATTTTTAATTTTTGCCTTTCTACGGCCATCTGGATCTCTCAGGAAGCTCCTTTCTGTAAGCAATTACATTTGCTGCTATTCTTGAGCTTATTGTCATGCTGTAACCAAAAATGTAATATATCTATTATTCTTTTTAATATGTTTTCCGAAGAAGTATGTATTATAAATTAATAAAACTTATTTTGTTGAAAGCTTAACACATTTTTATTTCAATTCAATTTAAGTTTGTTAATCCAAATTTAATATTGCTTGTAGATATAAGATAGTACTGAATGATTTTAGTGAATCTAACTTAGTAATATATTATAGTAATAAAAATAAAGATAAGTTCATTCAACATACACATTTCTTTAATCTACCAAGATTGTGTGCTAGTGCTAGTACTTGGATGCACCATCTAAAAAGAATATAATCAGATTTCCTTGCTGAGCATTCTTTAGGTAGTATTAGCTATTTAATGTATTAAAATAAATTTTGTCTCGCTTCCCATCAAATTATTTGTTGAAAATAAAATTGAACTAAATTGACTAAAATAATAAAATTGAAATGACTTTCTGGGTATTGTGGTATTATTGTTCATTTAATATTTCATTCACCACAATTAATTATACTTAACATGTCTTATTACTTATGAATATCATTTAAAATAAGATAGGTGACAGAGTGAGATTTGTGTGTTGCTGTTTATTTCATAATATTAATATATTACACATACTTTTTTCTTCTTTTATATTATTTTCTGTTCTATTCTTAAACAAGAATTGATAATAATTACATAAATATTTCTTTATTCAAAATGAAACACTAATTGGCCAAATGTTCGTATTTTTATATGTACCTGGTTATCTGAGTAAAAATAAATTGAGTATACTGTGAACTCATGAGGGAGCCAAACTGAAATATCATCACCAGTTGCTGGTTCTGTAGTAGGTGGTGAGCTACCAACTGTTTTTAGTATTTGTTTTTTTTTCTATAAATATCAGCTTCTTAGCTGACATTTTTATAATACCCTGAGCTTCTTAGCTGACATTTTTATAATACCTTGAGCCTTAATTTGTTCTTTTTCTTCTTCAAGGGGTTTTTGCCATATTGTTAAAACTGAAACATTAAGTGCCGTGTTAATAAAATAACTACACAATTACTTTTCCTCAGCAATTCTTTCAAGATCATCTATGGAATAAAAGCATAAGCATTGAAACATAACATGCGTATGAATGTTTACAAAACAAAACTTACGTGTTCGAATTAACTGTATCAGTAAAACCAACCTTATCCTCCTCCAACCGATTCTCACTTCTCTGCCTTTTCTTGCTCTCTACAATTTTTGATTCCGATGCCATTTTATAAGTAATGGAGAAATATTTAAAATAAAATTAACAAGTACGTACTACTAGTAAACAAATGTCAATAGCTTATCGCACCACAAACAACAAAATATGGTTTTTATACTTAATAATGTCTATGATCAGTCGAATTTAGTAAAATTATACACATTATCTGTGGTCAATTTGCAAAGTTTGACAAACTTTCTTGCCAATTTCATCGTAGTGGCAACATTTTAGCTTATAAACAGTATATTAGTTATAGTAGGCTTATAGTACTGTTATGAATACGCATTTTTATGGAACGTTTCAAAAGCTTATAGAGCATTTTAACTAATGAACGTTTTAAGCGTTCTATAAGCATTTTTTATGAATAAGGCCGTAAATAGTTTATTTCGTTATTGTTTTTTTCATTTTACAACAAACCTACTTATAGTAATTACAATATTAAAAGCATTAAAGTGTTCAACGTGTTCCTTTAAATTTACGTAAAAACAATATTTAAAACATAATTGCCGATATTTCCAGGAAATAAATATCAAGTGCAAGCGTACGCTTCTCACAGACGGGCTGGCTGCGAAACCGGTTTCTAACGAGATTCAAGTAAAGTACACATTCAATAATTATATATTTTTATTTTAGATTAGTTTTGTAAAAAAACAGTGATTATTTGTGCGTTGTTTCCGCCGTTAAAATGAGTAATTTAAAAGACCTTTTTAAGCAAAGAGCAACTATTAGGGGTAGATTAACTCTTTTTGATAAATATTTGACACCGTTAATGGAATGTAAGGAATTTAATGCTTTACAATTGAATGAACTTCGCTTAAGATGTGACAAGGTGCGTGACCTTTCAAGCTGTTTTGACGATATACAATCACAAATAGAATTAATAGAAGATGATACGTCAAAGCAGCTTGAGGAGCGCGACACAACGGAGAATTTATTTTATAATTTAATTGCCAAGGCTCAGTCTTTATTGGAGTATTTTGAAAACAAAGACAAAGTAGATAGGGCTTCTAATACTTCAAATAAGGATCGTAATAGCCTAATAAAGTTGCCTCCGTTAAAAATACCACCTTTTAATGGTGAGTCAAACCAGTGGCTTTCCTTTAGGGATACATACATATCACTTATTTATACGAACGATTCTATAGAAGATATAAACAAATTTAATTATTTAAAATCGTACCTTGAAGGGTCGGCTAGTTCTGTTATATGTTCTATAACCGTATCTTCGAATAATTATTTAATCGCATGGAATCTTTTATGTCAACGGTATGATAACAAGCGTATTTTAGTAAATGAACATATTAAGGGATTATTTTCAATTGCACAACTTCATAAAGAAAGTGAGCAAGGTATACGTGAACTAATCGACAGTTTATTTAAGAATTTAAACGCTTTGAACTCTTTAGGCGAACCTACTGATAAGTGGGATACTTTAATAATTTACATAGCCTTGGGGAAGCTCGACAGTATAACCGCGCGTAAATGGGAAGAATTTAGGAGTGGTTCGGATTCACCCTCGCTTGAAGAATTTTATTCTTTTCTTCGCAATCGTGCTACAGTTTTAGAAACTGTAAACGCTGGTAGGCCTAATAAATATGAAAAGCGACATAGCTTGCCACAAACTAAATCATTTATAACTTCATCCTCTGTAGAGTATAACCTTAAAGAAAAGAAATGTCCATTTTGTAATCAAGACCATAGAATTTTCGAATGCATTAAATTCAAATCCTTGTCTGTCGAAGAACGCCTAGCTAAAGCATCCATTATGAAATTGTGCAATAATTGTCTCCGCAGAGGCCATCAGTCCTATCAATGTAGGTTAAACGGCTGCCGGATCTGCCATAAAAAACACAATACATTATTACATAAACATATTTCTTTACAATCAACTCAAAACATTAATTTTAACACTAAAAATACAAATACTAAAGAACCTAACTTACCTGAGAGTGTAGTCGACTCCACTGCCTCCGGACCCTCCACTTCAGTTTCCTTATCAGCCGTCACAACCAATCAAGCACTTCTTTCAACAGCGTTGGTCAAGGTTACGTGCAATGACAAAACATTTATTTTGAGGGCTTTACTGGACTCTGGTAGCCAATCGTCTTTTATTAGCGAGAGAGCACAAAGAGATATGGGTTCTGTTAAAGTAAAAGATTATTTTCATCGTGTTTCCGGTATTAGCAACACTATGTTGAAAGTTACGGACCATTGCATTATACATTTGCACTCCATGCATAATTCCTTTAACACAAAAATTAAATGCTTTATTTTACCTAAAATTACTGAACACCTGCCTCAGGTCGCAGTGCGTATACATGATTTAGGCATTCCAAACAACATCCAACTGGCTGACCCTAACTTTTATCAACCTTCAGAAATAGATTTACTTTTAGGCGCTGATGTATTCTGGGACTTAGTTAAGTCTTCTAGAATACACTTGGGGCCTAAAAGACCAATGTTACATGACACATATTTAGGTTGGATAGTGGCTGGATCTATGTCAGGTGCATTTTATGAGAACAATAATTCTAACATACAATGTAACTTTTCGCAAGACATTGGTGCGCAGTTGTCAAGATTTTGGGAGCTTGAAGATGTTCCTTCAGTAAGCAAGAATAGCACTAGTGACTATTGCGAAATATTGTTCAGCAAAACAACTCGCAGAGAAAAAAATGGCAGATTTAGTGTTAAGATTCCATTAAAAAAATCGATTGAATTATTGGGTAATTCATATGACATTGCAGAAAAGCGGCTACTTCAACTTGAGAAGAAATTAAAAAATAAGCCACAATTAAAACAACAATATTTGGATTTCATTCATGAATATGAACATATGGGACACATGACAGAGATTAATAAACCAGTATTTGGCTGCTACCTTCCACATCACGCAGTAATAAGAGAACAAAGTGACACAACAAAATTGCGAGTGGTGTTTGATGCCTCTTCTAAAACTTCTACAGGAGTATCGCTTAATGACATCCAACACATTGGCCCTGTAGTGCAAGATGACTTATTTTCCATTTTACTTAGATATAGACAGCATACATATGTTGTTTCAGCAGATGTAGAAAAGATGTACCGCCAAATATTAATACACAACAACCAACGTAATCTGCAACTTATTTTGTGGCGAGATGAGCCATCACTACCTATAAAGATATTCCAATTAAACACTGTTACTTACGGTACTTCTTCAGCGCCTTATCTGAGTACCTGGTGCCTTTTACAACTATCAAAAGAATGTGGTGATGGCAAATTGTCCCAAGTGATCAGAGAAGATTTTTATGTAGATGATTTTCTTTCAGGGGCTGATACTGAAACCGCTCTGGAAGAAATAGTCACATCTGTAACTAACCAACTCAACTCAGCTTGCTTACCTTTAAGAAAATGGCGAACCAATACACCTGCTATTTTTAAAAATAAATCAAACATTATCTTGCCTAAGAATTTAGATACATCGTAACAATCAAGCGTTTTAGGATTAAAGTGGGATCCTTCTGAGGACATACTACAATTTCCAGTTGACATTAATATCAATTCAACTATAACCAAAAGAATGATTTTGTCACATTCAGCAAAGTTATTTGATCCGCTGGGCTTGCTCAGTCCATGTACCGTTATACCCAAAATTATTCTTCAAAAACTTTGGTTATCAAAGTTAGATTGGGATGATCCAGTTGATAGTGATTTGGAAAAGGAATGGCTTAGCTTTGTGTCTAGCTTGAATTCTGTATCAGAACTTAAAATACCGAGAAATGTAATTATTCAGAAATCAGAAACCATACAATTACATTCGTTTTCTGACGCATCTCAGGTCGCATATGCTGCAGCTATCTACATCGTATCATGTGACAATTCAGGTAATAATCTTGTGAAGCTTCTTTGTGCCAAGACTAAGGTGGCCCCTGTCAAAACGTTAACCATTCCACGCCTAGAATTATGCGGTGCCCTGTTGTCAGCACGCTTAACCAACAAGGTATTGAAGACGTTACGTTGTAAGATTGATTTGGTGTTCTATTGGACGGATTCAACAATTGTGCTGGGTTGGTTAGCATCACAGTCTACTGACTTAAAAACTTTTATTGCCAACCGCGTTAGTGAAATACAAGAACTGACATCGGTAGGTGTATGGAGACATATTCCTGGTGACATGAATCCAGCAGACCTAGCATCCCGAGGTGTAAATCCAAAATCATTACAATCAAGTACACTGTGGTGGGAAGGTCCGTCATTTCTTACTGAAAATCCTAGTCATTGGCCAAGATCCATCAACACAGCTACTATTCATGACTTAGCTGAAAAGAAAAATAAAAAAATAATAACTACATTACAATCAATTACACATAAAAAGATAAATACTTTAGAAATTATACACTTTGAAAGATTTTCAAAATTCACAATTTTACAAAGGTCCCTTGCCTATGCTCTGCGATTTATTCATAACACAAAAAATAAACACTGCAAAATTACGGGGCCTTTGAAAACAAATGAATTAAATAAATCGTTAAACATATTAATAAAACAACATCAAGGCATATGTTTTTTAGAAGAAATTAAATTACTTAAAAATAAACATAACTTACCTCCAAAGTCTCGTGTTTTATCATTAACTCCATTTATAAACCAAGACGGCATTATTTGTGTGGGAGGACGAATCCATAATTCGAGTGAACCTTACGAGAAGAAACATCCTATTCTTTTAGATTCAAATCATCATTTTTGCAAACTGTTATTTACACATTATCATAAAACACTTTTACATGCAGCTATTACTTAGCACATTAAGA
This sequence comes from Dryas iulia moderata, assembly GCA_019049465.1. Lineage (NCBI taxonomy): Eukaryota > Metazoa > Arthropoda > Insecta > Lepidoptera > Nymphalidae > Dryas > Dryas iulia. The sequence continues at coordinate 1,763,748 of CM032414.1, read as the reverse complement.
GACAAGTTTTGGCCTTTAAGAGGCAGAATTTTAGCTAGGAGTACCGTCAATAATTGTAGACTATGTAGACTTATGAAAGCACAAGGCTTAAATCCCATCATGGGAAACTTACCAACCATGAGAGTTACTCCAAGTTCCCCATTTCATATTAGCGGTGTCGACTTCGCCGGGCCTTTTTTCATTACCGATCGTAAGGGACGCGGCTGTAAGATTTCAAAGTGTTACTTATGCTTATTCGTATATTTCACTACCAAGGCATTGCATCTTGAGTTAGCAAGTGATCTGTCCACTGATGTGTTCATGTTGTGTCTAAAACGTTTTGTATCTCGTAGGGGAAAGCCATTGGAATTGTATTGCGACAATGGCACTAATTTTGTCGGCGCAAACAACGAGATTAGTACGTTCTTAAAATCAAATAATGAAAGTATTTCGGGTCTCGCAGCCGATGAAGGCATTCAATTTAAATTTTCACCGGCATATTCTCCACATTTTGGGGGAATCTGGGAAGCAGGCGGAAGATGTGCTAAATACCATATAATTCGAATTTTAGGTGACAAACATTTAACTTTTGAAGAGTTATCTACTCTCTTCACACAAATTGAAGCTATCCTAAATTCCAGACCTTTAACTCCCCTTTCCTCCGATCCAAATGACCTGTATCCTTTGACTCCCGCACACTTCTGGATCGGCCGACCTTTGACATCCTTACCATCAGATAATCTTCTAGACGTGAAGCCGAGCAGACTTAATCGGTACCAGAGCTTGGAGAAGATGCGACAGCACTTCTGGGACCGTTGGAGGAATGAATACCTAAGCGAACTTCAGCAGAAACATAAATGGCGAATGAATAAACGAGGACTTAAAGAAGGAGATTTGGTTGTCATCAAAGAGACCAACGCACCTCCTTTAAAGTGGCGTATGGCCCGGGTTCACAAATTATACCCAGGTTCTGACGGAGTGTCAAGAGTAGTGGACGTCATCACTTCAAAGGGCATCATTCGTCGGGCTGTTCATAATCTCTGCCTACTGCCTGTTCCTGAATCTACACGAAGTCCTGAGGACTTCGAGCGGGGGGAGGATGTTCAAGCCGATTAAACATAACGCCTGTCAATTTACATAGACAACGAAATTTCGCACGTCATTCCAGCAGCGGCGACACGTCATTTGACCATTGCGCTTTGAGACTCGGACCGAATAACAACTTTCCTTAAATTCTTTGTAAATCACGAATTAATGTAAAAACCTTGAAAATATATATATACTTAAAGAGTTTTGGGTCTCATTTCATCATTGGCGCGATCAGACGACCTTCAAATAATTTGCGGAAATATTTTATAGCCCTGTAAATAGCTAAAAGTTCCTTATCGTAGGTTGAATATTTCTGTTCAGTGGGGGTCAACTTTTTCGAAAAATAACCCAACGGTTGCCAAACGCCGTTTACCTCTTGTTGCAATACCGCGCCCATAGAGGTATTTGAGGCATCGGTCATCAACGCAAGTGGAACATTCGGCAGCGGGTGTGACAACGTAACGGCTTTCTGCAGACCCGCCTTACATTGCTCAAACGCGTTTTCAGAAACATCGGTCCAATTAATTTTGGTTTTGTCATTGTTCTTTACGTTTGTTAAATATTTATTAAGCTCGCACTGATAAAACGCTAAATTTGGTAAATGTGGCCTATAAAAATTAAGCATGCCTAAAATCGTCTTAATTCGGTAACATTTTCGGGTTTAGGAAAATTCACAATAGCCTGAATTTTTTTACCAAGAGGTTTAATGCCGTTTACACTAACTTCGTGCCCTAAGAACTCTATACGCGACTGTCCGAAACAACACTTATTTAAGTTGATAGTGATACCGTACATATCGAATCGTTGAAATACCAACCTTAAATGTTCCTGGTGTAAGGTGCTATTTTCACTAGCGATAATAACGTCATCTAAATAATTAAACAAAAAATCTAGACCTTGTAAAACAGTATTATTCATGAACCGCTGAAATGTCTGAACTGCGTTTCGTAAACCGAACGTCATGCGGGGAAACTCATATAACCTGAACGGTGTTATAATGGCCGTCTTTTCAATATCCTCAGGTGCTATACTTATATAATGGTAGGCTCTATTTATGTCTAATTTTGAAAATACGACTTTATTAGCTAAGATGTATGTGAAATCATGTAAACAAGGAATAGGGTCAGGCTTGGTTATCGCATTTAAACGACGATAGTCGCCACACGGTCTTAACTCACCGTTTTTTTTAGGAACAACGTGAAGTGTGATATATTCAAATTGGTTACCTGATCTATAAGCTTACGCTGACTCATATCTACCAATAATTTGTGATACGCCAAAAAATCCGCGCCGAGAATAGGCTGTTTAACGTCGGCTATTATAAACTCCCAACGGTACTGTCTGCGCAGCTTTAAGTTCAATACAAGCGCCTTAACTCCATAAGTGGCAATTTCCGTACCGTTTGCAGCATATAATTTGTTGTAATCAGTACACTGTAATTTCTTAAAAATGTTCTTTGTTACCGGTAGTACAGAAACGTTCGCGCCTGTGTCAACTAGAAAACTCATACCTGAGTTATAGTCCATGATTAAGAGGCGGCTATAAGGCATCACAGCGCAGACCTCCGCCGATGACTGCACCGCGCCTATTAGTTTTCCGAATGCGAATTACTGACATTGTCCTTTTTACTGCAATCCTTTGGCTTCCACGCACAAGGAGGTACGCAGCGATGAGCTCTATGGCGGTACCGAAAATGATAATTGCATAGCCAGTCAGGTTAATCCGTAGTACGCTGTCTCGATGAAGACCTTGAATAGCGCCGCGGGTATCGGTTGTTAATTTGTGATCTTGACCTACCTTGCCTCATGTTCTTCAATGTTGCGTTAATTTTCGCGATCTCAGCTGACAGATGCTGAAAATCCCATGTATCTTTTTTAGACGATTCATCAACTAACGTCGATCTCTGTGCCACCTCCGAAACTTGTGGAACACGAGTGGCCTCCGCAACATTGTCCGCGATCAACGCCAACTTGTCAAGTCCTTTGGTCTCCGACACGGTCAACACTGCTCGTACAGTTATCGGTAAATGACTCTGCCACAACACTCTCAGTGTATCATCTGGGACTTTGTCGCGCGCCAAGTCCCTCATGCGGTCAAGGAGTTGTGAGGGCTTTTGATCGCCCAATTCCATTTCCCCTATGAGTTTTTCTATTTGTCTATTCGTAGAGTCTTCAAACAGTGTCAACATTTTAGCCTTTAAGGCTTGAAATTTGCCGGTCTCCGGAGGTTTGGCCAAAAAATCAGATAGTTGTACGATGACGTTCTTAGGCAGCCTCGCGACTACCAAATCAAATCTCGCTTCATCGCTCAGTTTCTGTGGAGCGAGAATGGCTTCGACCCGAATGAACCATTTTTTTTTTTTTTTTTTTTTTTTTTTTTTTTATCATCAGGAAAATCCGTTACGGATACCCGCCCGGGGTGGGGACCCGGACGCGGTTATGTGGGACTCCGGATCGTTCCTACGTTTACCCACTAAAAACCTGACGGTGCTCCTTACCCGCCACTAGCCCAGGTCTCGGGCACTGCCCCAATCGTCCGCGGACCTGGGCGGCGGGTGCCAGCAAGGCTCGCCGTTGGAGTCAAGGGGTGGTGGGCACCCCCGACGGCCTGCTCTGAGTAGCGCGCGGAGCTACCACGCGCACCTACTCGGGCCAGGGGAGTAGGCGATCAGAAAGCCCCACTCTGACCGCCCTCTGGCCGATGTTAGGGCGGAAGGCGACGGTCGTGTGCCGCCCTCCGGCGACCCGGCCGTTTGCGACGGATGGCGAGTTCGGAAGATTCCTCCCTCGCCCGCTCCGCCGCCTCCTTCGCGAGCATTACTGCATCGCAGAAGGATACGACCGAGTCCCACGACGCCTCGCTGCCCACCATGGCTTTCAACACGGCAGGCAGCGAGAGGTCGTCCCCAACGACGCCGCGCAAAGCGCGACGTTGAGACGCCCAGGCTGGACACACCTCCAGCGTGTGCTGGGCCGTCTCCTCGAGGCAGTCGTCGCAGTGGTGGCAGCGAGCGTCGGGCTCCCTCCCAGCGATCCCACACAGGTATTTCCCGAAGCATCCATGCCCCGAGAGTACCTGCGTGGTGCGGAAGGTTAGGACGCCGTGACGCCGCGCTAACCACTGGCGGAACACCGGACGAACTGCCTCGATCGTCGACCGGCCGGCGGTTGGTGTTGCCAGCCGGGACTCCCACACTTCCAGCGCCCTACTGCGCTCCTCCTCCTGCAGTGCTGGCTCTGCCGAGAGCCCCTCAGCCAGACCTTTCCTGCGCCGGCAATAGACCGACGCAAGAGCCACACCGTCTAGGTCCCACGGCAGGACTCCAGCCAGCACGCACGCCGCCTCACCGGAGATGGTCCGGTACCCCCGAATCACCCGGATGGCCATCACCCTCTGCGCACGCCGCAGCAGGGTGACGTTCTGCCGATCCAGGGCGTCCGCCCAAACGGGGGCACCGTAGAGCGCCATCGACCTGACCACTCCGGTGTACAGCCGACGGCTCGACACGCACGGCCCACTGACGTTGGGCAAAAGGCGCGCCAGAGCCGCCGCTGTCCTCAGAAGTTTCGGGGCCAAGATGGAGAAGTGGCCCCGAAAACTCCACCGTCCATCCAGGACAAGTCCGAGGTATTTCATGCTCCGCGCGACGGTTATAGTGACACCGCCGACGACGATGTGGGCCCCAGCTGGTGGGCCCTTTCGCGGAGCATGAAAATAGAGCGCCTCGGACTTGTCGAGGGCGACCTCCAAACCGAGACGACGAATCCTCCCGATCACCACGGCCGCTCCGGCCGTGGCGAGAACCGCCGCCTCCCGGAACGTCCTCTGCTGCGCCAACACGAGGGTATCGTCGGCGTAGCAGACGACGCTCACTCCTCGAAGGGTGCTGCCCCGCAGCACCCAGTCGTAGCCGATGTTCCACAGGAGCGGACCCAGAACCGAACCCTGTGGAACACCGCACGAAACCTCCATCTCCTCCCACCTTCCACCTGGAGCAGGAAAGGCCACAGACCTCCCGGACAGGTAAGCCCCGATGACGCGGCGCAGGTATGGAGGCACACGATGATATAACAGTGCCTCCTTGATGCAGGGCCAGGGCAAGGAGTTAAAGGCGTTGGCGATGTCAATAGACACCGCCAGTACCCCATCGCCCTGAGCCACTGCGTCCTGCGCATGGGACTTCACCTTGAGTATGGCATCCACCGCCGAACGACCACGGCGAAAGCCATACTGCAGGTCCGAGAGATCCGGGCCTGACTCCTCCAGGTGCCGTAGCAGCCTCCTCGCTACTACGCGCTCGAAGAGCTTGGCGATCTCGCTCAAGAGCACGATTGGCCTGTAGGCGGACGTAGAATCCGCCGGGCGCCCCACCTTGCGAATGAGGACCAACCTACCTGTCTTCCACCTCTGTGGAATTATGGCTTGAGCCAGACAGGCAGTGAATAGCCCTCTTACTCTGGTCTCCAAAAAGGGGAGAGCCAGAGTTAGCGCTCGGCCAGGGACGCCGTCCAGGCCTGGGGCAGTGCTCTTGACGCGAGATCGGCGAACCGCCTCTTCGAGCTCCTCCTCCTCCACGGGTGGTGCGACACTCTCTTCTTCCTCCTCGGGCGCTGCAGAGCGGGCCATCGCTGGTGCTGTAAAGCTGGCCCGCTGCGGGAACAACGACGTCAGCACTCCACGGAGAACGTCCGGTTGGAGTGACTGAGTCACGGGTGGAGCCCATGACCGGAGTTTACCCCGCACCATGCGGTACGGGGTCCCATAAGGGTCCGCGTCGATTCCCTCGAGCATGCGGTCGTGCGACTCGCCTTTCGCACGACCGATCGCCTCCTGCAGCGCCGTACGCGCCTCGACGTAGGCGCGGTACAGCCGGTCTTCCTCCTCCTGAGTCCGGTGTACCCGCCGCCTGCGATAGTGTGTGTACTGGCGTCTCGCCTCAATGCATGATGATCGCAATTGAGCGATCTCGCCCGACCACCAGTACACATGCCGCCACGGAGGGCGGCCTCTGGAGCGGGGCATAGATGCGTCACAGATACGCGTCATAGCCCCCTGCGCCCAGTTCGCGGCGTCTTCTACGGACACCGTTCCCTGAGGCAGCCAGGATTGCACTATCGCAGCCTCCTCCAACAACTCCTTGTCGAGGCGCCATAGTTGCCACCGCGGTCCGCCCTCGCGAGAGGTTGGACCAGGAGCTAACGGCACCGCCGGATGTGTGGAGACCTCATACCTGATATATAGATGGTCCGACAAGGTCTCCACGTCTTCCAGCACTCGCCAGCCCCTAACGTTACGCGCTAAGGCCGGGGTCGCGAACGTGACGTCCACGATGGACCCCCCCAGCCGTCGCACGCACGTATTGGCCGTCCCCCTGTTGAGGACAGACAAACCGGAAGCAACCACCCACTCGGAGAGTGTCGCACCACGCGCACTCGTCGTAGCGGAGCCCCACATGTCCGACTTGGCGTTCAGGTCTCCTGCAACCAACACGCCAGCCGGACGATGGCGGTCTACCAACTCCCCCAATTGGATCAAAAAATCCTCAAACTCGTATAAAGTTCGATTGGGGGAGAAGTAGACGCCTACCACAACGAGGTCACCGACAGTCGCCGCGACGCATCCCATCCCCTTCTCAACTCGCGAGAAGGGCGAAGAGCCCGCGGCTACCTGGGTGGCAATAGCCACCACCCCGGTGTTGTCAGCGACCCAGTTGTCCCTCGATGGTATACTGTAAGGCTCCGAAACAACTGCCACCTGTATCGACCACTGCGCCAGGCTTTGGAACAATAAGTCTTGGGCCCGCGCGCAGTGGTTAATATTCGCCTGAAGGATGCGAAGAGCCATCACTAAATCTCCTCCATAGGCACCTCCGCACCCTTCACTGGGGTTTTCGACGCGGCTCGACCCGCAGGTTTCGCCGCAACTCTTCTACCTCGCTTCGTCTTTGCCTGTGCACACACTTTTGCACAGGCCGCCCCACCTGCCATATGTTCCGCAGGCCTCTTCGCCGCTTCGCACACCGGACAATGCGGCTCCGCCGAGCACTGGTTTTTCTTGTGCGCGGGAGTGCCGCACCTGAAGCAGTGCGCGCTACGATCCTCCGCGCTGGTGCATTTCGCTGCCATGTGTCCAACCTCATGGCAGCGAAAACAGCGTTGGACCCGTGTCTGCAATAGTTTTACCCGCGCCGACACGAAGCCCACCAGTAGCCTACTCCCACTCAGATTCTTGGCCGCGACCACTGGGCAACGGACCCAGGCTGTGCCGAGCCCGTTGCGGTCTTGGCGGATCTCACCGACTCTGACGGCCCCAGCCTCGCAGCACCCTGCTCGGCTCACGGCTGCCGCCACCTCCTCTGAGGACACAGAGTCGTCGAGACCGCTGACCCTCATCTCCACGCACTTTGTGGGCCTCGTTACCTGGACCTTTTCTGGGTCCAGGACGCCCCGCAGTTTTTGCGCCAGCACATCAGCCTTTTCCCCGCTTGTAGCACCCGGCAGCTCTAGAATTCTACCCCCAGATTTCGCGACTCTAAACCTAACGTCCTTGATACCCAGATCATCGAGTTTGATTTTCTCTTTGATCTGGGTCAGGACCTGGACGAAGGTCACCTTCTCTTCAAGAGCAGCGGGCTGCAGCTTAAGAGAAATCGCCGCTGACCGAGGTTTCCGAAGTTTCGGCATTTTGTTCGCCTTTGGCTTCGGAACCTTCTGTGTCTCCGCTGGTTGTTTCTAGGCCTTCTTTTTCCCTTTCTTCACAACCACGCTCCAGCCCTCGGACATGTCCTTCGGTGCGGGAGGCAGAATGCGCGCCTCAGGAGCCGTAGCCGTAGGGGCTTTTTGTTGCCCTTTGCCCTTACCCTTGCCCTTGTCCTTCTTAGACTTTTGCCCTTGCAGCGGGGCAGGGTTTGCCGGAGGCATGAGCGTGGTTGTGCTCCTCTTTTTGTTTGCCGCAGGTGCTGCTACTGCTGCTTGAACTGCCACAGGTGCTGCTGCTGCGGGGACTTCTGCGGGCTTCTTCCTGCTTGCCAGTGGAGGACGGACATCCCTCGCCGGCAAGAGCCTCTCCTCTATGGCCTCGAGACGAGTACTGACCATGGTCCCGACTTGTACCATTATGGTACGCATCAGCTCGTCCGAGGCCACCGGCTGACCTGTAGGTGCCTTCTGCACTGGTCCCACCCGTTCTTGCCTTTGTCTGCTGCGGCTGATGTCGTCCCGCAGCTGGCTGACCTCCTGGCGCATTTCCGCAAGCTCGTTTTGCAGCCTGCTATTATATGCGCGCAGCTGAACGACCTCCGCCGTTGCGGTTCGCTGGACGAGAGCATCAACCGCTGCAGCAATCGCTCTCGCCGCCTCCTTGAGGGCCTTCGTAAACGTACCCTTCAGGTTCCCCGACCGCGTCGCGACCTTCTGGATGATGGCCAGGCTCTCTGATACCTGGCCTTTAAGGTCGGACGTCAACATCGTCTCCTCGGGTTCCACCTCTGACATCAGGGACATATTAGAGACACTTGTTGCCCTACTGCGTAATGCAAGAAGAGTCTCTTCGGACAACTCGTCTGTGACCCTGGTACCAGTCTCGTCCTTCTTCACGCTAGGCGCTTTCACCGTTTCAGTCAACTCCTCCTTCTTGCCAGACGTTTTCGGTTTTGTTTTGCCCTTCCTAATGGCAGTTATTTTAGTCGCCGGACGATCAGAGCCATCGCCACCAGAGGATCCCGACTGGTCACCTTGATGACGAGGTCTCTTCCTATTCTGAAGAGACGCCCTGGTCCTCGAACTAACTGACCCGACCGACTGCAGACTCTCCGTGTCTGAATCTCTCGACCCAGGGACACTCCAAAACCGTCCGCTAGACGAAAGTGAACCGCGTCTCGACCCAGCACAGCTGACAGGGGTCAACGCAATCACACTTGCATCCATCCTCTCCAAGACTACCGCTGCTTCCTTCAGCGTGCCTCCAGTGTCACGAGGCTCGCTTGCTCCTATCGAGCCATCCTTGGCTCTGCCCCCTTCGGGCACCAACACATCTTCGCCCCCACCGGGCACAACCTCCCCGCCGCCTCCTGCGGCCACACCAACTCCCACGCACTCCTCTACATCTCCGCCCGTCTCGGGCCCCTCACCCGCAACACAACAGATTAGTTCGCCCCCCCCAGAATTCGCGGGCTTGCGTGCCGTAGCACGGCCGGATTGTCCCTTACGGGCTTTACCGGCCTGGGGTAGTGTCGTAATTCTATAATCTGCCATGTTGTTTTCGTTTGCTTTTCTGTCGGGGTGTGCTCCCCTAGGCCGTGTCCTTAACGAAGGACTAAAGGCACGCCCATGCCTACTGTTTTGGTCCGCGCCGGACAAAGTCCGGTCCACTCGCCCGTGAGAGCGAGTGGTTTCCCCCTATCCGCCACCCGGGGGACGCGCCCAGTAGGAGACCAGCAACTCCCCTGGGGACCCGAATGAACCATACTCGAAGTTGGTCCAACCAAAATTCGGGAATTAGTGACGATAACGATACCGACACAATATCGCCTTGAGGAATTTGGGGTACGCCCGCAACGCCGGTAGTCATTTTCACGTAATGGATAAAGTCACTAACTGCACGAAAATAGTCACTAAAATATAAAGTTCACTGTGGCCTAAGATAACGTCGGGGTCACCAATTTAGGAACCTGGTCCTATTTGTGTCCAGTACATAAGTACCTATTTGTGTCCAGTACATAAGTCCAGTGTAAGGCCATGTAGTAATAACACGTATGTATGGTATGAAGAAGTTTATGTAAGATAATTGTGGCTTTGAGAAATATAGTGTTTTGCATATGAAGTCTCACTTTCATTTAATTAATAATATATATAAATATATAATATATATAAATATATTATTAATTAAATGAAAGTGAGACTTCATATGCAAAACACTATATTTCTCAAAGCCACAATTATCTTACATAAACTTCTTCATACCATACATACGTGTTATTACTACATGGCCTTACACTGGACTGACCATATAAATTTAAAAAGGTAGGAAATGAATAGATGGCACTAAACGCTTACGCAGCTATGTACGTGCACTTACATAGTACGTATGCGCGTGTATCCCTACAAATGTCAAACTGAAACAATATAAATAACCTTCAATAAACTTTATTTATACATATTGAATTGAAATGAAATTTGGTACATATCTTTTAAATAACATTTAATATTTTTTTTTTAGTGTGTGTACTGGTACACAGCAGGTTTTGCAAATATATCTTGTTTCACTGCGCTTTCCTTTTGAAGAGCATACTCTACACGTTCTAGTTGGATTTATTTTTACACCAGTGACTATTTTTTCTAAAACGTGGTCTCTTAGTTGTCCTGATAGCCTGAAAGGTGGATCTTTGTACGGAACCCTTTTAGAAGTACGCGAAGTGCCAGGTACAAAGCTGCATTCATTTGAATCTAAAGTTATCCATTCCCTAGCTACTTCTAATAGATTTTTTTTGAATCTACATTTATTTTGTAAGTTAGAGATACTGTAAATTTTAAATGCATTGAACAAAGTACAATTAATGAGAAACAATGCAACTTTTTTAGACCATTTTATACTTTTTCTAAAGATGGGACTGTTTGCCAAATACTGATCTGCGCGGTCGACTCCTTTCATGTGTTTGTTGTATTGTATTATGCACATAGGTTTAACTATATCATCCGTAGAATTTCTCTTTCGTTTTCCAGTTGATTTCATAGAGGCGTCATGAATAGTTGATATCATACGCACTAACCTTTTATCTTTCCATGTGATAAGAAGAATTGGTCCTTTCCGTACAAAAGTCATTTCCCCTCTCTGAAAATTCTTTGACTTTTCTATTAGTACCTTTGTTAAACCACGGTTTTCCCGTATGGTACCACAGACAAGTGTTTTATTTTTTAATAATAGTTCAGCTGTAGAAACGCTGTTGTAATAATTATCTTGATATACATGGTGCCAATAACCAAGATATGGCTTTAACACAGGTAATATAGTTTCTTGTAGCTTTTTCCCTTCACCTGTATAAACCTCGAAGTTACAAATGTAGCCAGACTCACTTTCACAAAGCATTCTCACTAAAATCCCATATTTCATTATCTTTGCCGGATTATATGTTCTGAAGCTGATACGTCCTCTCCATGGTATCATTGCTTTGTGAGATGGCTATAAGGAGTGTGAGAAGTGAAAGACTCGGATGTTATATGCCAACTGGTTTATTAAATTAATTTCGCTGTATTTATTGTACACTCGCTCAACGCCCGCACACACGTTACGCACACATACATATGCGATACAGATGCGTCAGCAAACCCCACAGCTTCATGAAGTGATAACTGCTGTTTAGGAGTATACAGAGATTGGAATTTTGGAATTATATAATCCAATAGAGGTCTAATCTTATAAAGCCTATCTCCACTATTTGTATTTTGTGTATTATCATTGAGATGAAAAAACGTAAGAATTTGTTCGAACCTCTTTCTGCTCATAGTTTTAGGAAATATTGGTGCTTCAACCAAAGGGTCCCTTGACTAATAATCTCTCCAATGGGATTTTTTGGTTTGCCCCATCAATATCACTAATCCAAGAGACTTCTTCATTTCGCTAGTGGTAACTTCCGCCCATGATTTATTTCTTTATTTATTATGGACAACTAACAAGACAAACACTAATACAAGATACAAATATAATAATAATAACTTATATGCTAAGTGTTGGCTTAATTATAAGTCGCCACGGCATGCATAGGGACGGTGAAAAATAAAAATCTAAATACGCTAATATTAATACTACATACAAATTTTGAACAAATCTATGACTCTACTAGTATTACTAAATACAATTTTCTAAACTCCAATATACAAGGTAATTATAAAAATAAAAAAAAAAATAGTTAGAAATAATCACATTCAAAATAACAAAAATACACATAGTCACATACAAATTCATACGCAATCACATTAGAGATTTTATTTGTAAACAGAAAATAGAAAATAAAATTTTAATATATCAAAAAAAAAAAAAAAAAATACAATATATATTATGATCGGTACATAAGAGAACATGATCGGTGCACTTTATATAGTATACTTTAGGCTCAGAGTAACAAAGAGTTTAAGCAAGTTTTAACTTTGTATTTAAACTTAGGGAGACTGTCAGAGAATATATCGATATCGACTGCACGATTATTTAAAATTTTGTTATATTCGATCTGTAATCTCTTTAAGGTAGCATGATAAAGTTTTAGCATAGTTTTTATATAATTCTGTCATTTGGCAGTGGTATAAATTTGTTTGAATAACAACAAATTGTCGAAAAGTAAATCTGTTACTTCACTAATACTCGGTGTATCACTAAGTTCGACAGATACACCCGAAATATTTGAATAATCCTTCAAAGTTGGTGTAATATCACTTTCAATCCACTCATCTTCAAAATCACTTTCACTATCAGATTCTAGTACATTTATTTTTTGTCGTTTTGGTGGCCTAATCTCAGATTCATAACTGTCTTCCGATAAACGGTCATATTCCGAATCACTACAATATATTTCCAGATCACTCGGACAATCAGAAAAGTCATCCCCGTATAATTCACTAAAAAATTCTTCGCTATCATGATCTGCCATGGTTGCAATTTTTACAGAACTAAATCTGAATATCAAGAAAAATACTTATTTCTTAGAATAAAAGGGACATGTCTAAACATGATCAAAAAAGCTTTTGCAGTATTGTGTATTGTCCTGAGTTTCTTAAATTTAAATTCCTAATGCAAGTGAAATCACGTGTTAGCTCGCGACCGGTCGACAACGTTTGGACATAAAAAGACGAGTTAACTCGTCACCAGTCAGCAAAGTGTTAACACGCAATTCGGCGAAATGTGGGGAACGGACTGTCTTAACACAATAGGTCCCTACTAAAAATTATTAAGTACGTGGTGACACAGTGAGACTGCGCCTGACTAAATGCGGTAGTTGAGGGTTTAATTCTCGCTCAGGGCAGTGACTCTGGTCACTAAACAGCGCGGGGTTGAGTTGCGGAGTCAAAGTCAAAGTCAAATAATTTTATTCAAAATAAGAAGTTACAAGCTTCATTTTTTGAACGTCAAATAGTTTAACACCGGTTCACTAAATTTAATGCCTCAGACCTGAGAAGAACCGGCGATAGAAACTCAGCGGGACTTCCTTTTTTTTTTAAAGTGATTATTATATACAGATTTATTGCAGACAATTCTTCTTTATTCTTTATTGCACATAAAAAAACATACAGATAAGTAATGTAACAGAAATGAAGTCAGCAACGGCGGACTTATCTCTAAAAGAGATTTCTTCCAGCCAACCTTTATATGTGGGTGAATGCAGTACATTGCGGGACGACAACAGTGTGCAATAAACAATATTAGTTATATTTCTAAATTACTAAATATATCCGTAAGTAGACATATGCATATAACTAATATGTAATATAACTAATAATATACATATATACAAATAACTAATATATAATATAACTATTAATACATAGTATAACCAATAATACATAAATAAATATATACATACATATAACAATAATACAGATAAGATAATCATATATACTAATAAGAAAAACATTACGAGTTTAGTTAAGCTAATTTTAGTTAGAAGTACTGTCTGAGTGCGAGATAAAATGTTTTTTAATGAATGCTTAAAGGATAATATTGAGGGGCTTTTCTGGATGGATTTGGGGAGCTTGTTCCAAAGTACAGCAACATATACTGAGAAGGATTTTTGGAAGTATTTAGTGTTGCTCTTTGGAATGTCCAACATCGGCACGACGCAAGACCTCCTTGAGCGTGTGGGAGGGGGAAGGATGTTAAAACGGGAACGTAAATATGAAGGAAAATTGTGGTAATTGAGAATCTTGAAAAGGAAAGAAAGGATGTGCATATCACGGCGAAGACGGATAGGGAGCCAATTGAGCAGAACTCTGAATTGGGAAACATGGTCGTACTTACGTAGACCGTAAATAAATCGGATGGCGAGATTTTGGAGACGCTCTAATTTGTTAAGTTGCTCCTCAGTCACATCTAAATAGCAGACATCGGCATAGTCAAGAATGGGTAAAAGGAGACATTGCGCTAGCATAATCTTGGTTTTATGAGGAAGGAAGTATTGGAGCCGCTTAAGGGAATGAAAAGAGAAGTAAATGCGTTTACTAAGTTCGTTGACATGGGGTGTCCACGTCATGTTTTTGTCGAAATTCAGACCCAAATTCTTCACTTCATCACAATATGGTATTGGTGTACCGGAGTACATAATACTAGGCACTGAATCCCAGTTTATTTTGCATTCAAGTCTGTTACTGCTGATTATAATGGCTTGTGACTTTTTTGGGTTTACAGTAAGACCGAAAGAGTCAGCCCAACTTTGGATTGCAATAAGGTCATCATTTAAAAACGCTATGGTCTCTGGCAGTTCGTGCACATAACCATGTCGATACAACTGTAAATCATCAGCATACAGATGGTAGGGAGAAGAGAGGACTTTGGAAATAGTATTTATATATACGGAGAAAAGAAGGGGAGAGAGAACGCCGCCTTGAGGAACACCGGCAGTGAGATCCAGCCAAGATGATGCGTTATCGTTGGCTTTCACACATTGCCGGCAACCGAAAAGATAGGAGTGGAACCAGTTAATAACTGTGGTAGGAATATTAACTGCATGAAGGGAAGCAAGAAGTATGTCAAAATCAACAGAGTTAAAGGCACTGCTGAAATCCAGTAGTACCATTACAGTGACCTTGGTGTTATCCATAGCACACCGAATGTCCTCCGTAATATTCAGCAGCGCACTAACTGTGCTGTGGAAGGGACGGAAGCCGGACTGATATGGGCAATGAAGGTCATTAGAGGAGAGAAAGGAGTAAAGTTGATTATAAGCGATGGTTTCGAGAACTTTGGAAAAGATAGGTAGAATGGATATCGGACGAAAATCATTGACAGTGGAAGGGTTAGAGGTTTTGGCTAATGGAACGACATAAGCACTCTTCCACGGTGATGGAAAGACATTACGCGACAGTGAAAAATTGATGATGTGGGTAAGCACTGGTGCAATGCTCTCCAACACCGAAAGAATCATGTCTAGGCTGAGAGAGTCGCTTCCAATAGCTTTAGTGGAAATGGAGCGGACACACTTCTTGACTTCGACTTCTGTTACAGTTTTGAAGGAAAAGGGATTACAGGTTGGTAGGTCAAGACGGGATAAGAAATCAATTGTCTGCGATTTAGTTTGAGGGTTTATAATTAAGGATGGAGTTGTGAAGTGAGAATTTAAAATATAAAGATCCACTGAGATCTGGTGACGATTGGTAGTTTTACCTACACCTAGTGACTCCAAAAACCTCCAAACTTGCGCTTGACAAAGATTCTCAATTGTATCGTGAATATAACGGCGCTTAGCGTCCCTACACATTCTGTTGCAAATGTTTCGTAGTTTTTTATATGCTACAACATGTTCTTCACTAGGATATCTTTTGTACTTAGCTTTGGCTTTGTCACGCTTAGCCATACACCTTTTAATAATAGCTGTTAACCATGGGGCAGGAGCGTGTTTCATTCGAACTGGTCTTACTGGGGCATGAATGTCATAGATATTTATCAGCACAGTAGTGAGTGATTCAACCATTTCGTCAATACTGGATGATGACAGTATAAGTGACCAGTCGACATTTCTCAAATCATCCCTTAAGCGGTTAAAATCCAAATGCTTAAAATTGCGCTGAAGAAATATTTTGCCTCTAACCTTAGGAGGACGTAACTTATATGTTAGAAAGAGTAAATCGTGAAAGGAGAAAGGGGCAGTCATTTGGCCGTGAGAAAAAACAAGATTAGGGTTAGAGACGGAGATAATATCAATCAAAGAAGGCCTACAATTAGGAAAGAAATGGGTGGGGGATGACATTGGTAAAATATGTAAGTTATAAGACTCGTTCACTGTTTTTAATAAATTACACCTGGAATCGTCTTTTAATAAGCACGTATTGAGGTCACCCATGCAAATTATGTGTTCGTACTGAGGTGAGAGACTCTCTAGAACATCTTTCAAAGTTTTGAAATAATTGACTTTGTCATTCGGGGAGTATAAGACTCCCAATAGAACTTTCTTGTGATGTATATCTATTTCCAGAAACAGATATTCTAGAAATTCTTCAAGATCTTCGGTGGAACAAGAAACGACACGTGCAAGGAATATTGTTACGTAGATAAATACCAACGCCACCACCACCCCGCTGTGTCCTATCATTACGAAATAACTGGTAACCTGGAAGGAGGTAGCAAGCAGAATTAAGGGAAGGTTTTAACCACTTTTCGGATATGAGTATACAATCGACTATGCCGGAGCTAAAGGATGTGAGAAGATCAGAATAGTGAGCAGGTATGCTCTGGGCGTTGATATGCACCAAGGAAAGAGAGGTATTAGCATTATTAAAAACATTAGACAGCTTATCTTCTAGAGTTTCAGTATCTGAAAGAGAAGTGTGATTACTATCAACACTATCGTAATTGCTAGATGAACAGGAATAGAACTCATCGTCTATATTCATATTGTTATTAAGGTATTTAAAAAATATATAAATAAATAAAATTATGTTTGAATATAATATAAATAAAAAAAAATTATATATCAATGAATAATATATAAATAAATAAAATAATGTATAAATGTAAATATAAAACAGTATATAAATGATAATACAAAAATAAAATAAAAATAATAATAACAAAATAAATTAGCTAACACAATAATAAAAAAATAAATATGGCGCACACACGAACACGGCGCAAAGCGTAGCGCCTCTCTGTTATACTATAATCCTGTCTATGACTCAACTTGTCAGGTGTCAGCTGGCCCATATGACTAATGCGTAGTGAGAAACTTGTTAGTAAGAAAAGGTATAAAGCAGTCGTTGGACTGGCTGTTGTATAGTTGACGTTGAGCCGCGGTAGTGTTAGTTACTAGGCGGGACGCCCTGTCCCTGTGTGCTTATAATATAACGTGATTAAGTGTAAGTTCGGTGGTGAGAGGAACTCGGGCAGTGGAGGTGAGTGTTTATGCATTATAAAGGGTACCCTTAAGCCTGCACTTGGGTCACAAGCCCCAGGCACTGCTTTAGAGTTCCTCTCCCTATAGTCGCGAGGGGTTCGGTGCCCCGTAGTCTCTATTACGTATCATTATGCGTTCGTGTAGTGTGTAATGTTATAATACGCTCCTGGTCCGTTGCCTACGCCCAAGAACCATTCCTGACGTTTATCAATCTACATACGTATTCGTTATGTGTTACTTATATCATAAGTGAGTTATATCATCATTCTTTAGATATTCTACATCAGAAGTGGGATATATTATTATCATTTTTATCCTTCTAATCTTACAAATAAACTAATACGAAAAATCCACATGCACAAGTTGACTCTGATATGAATTAAAACATGAAAACAAAGTCAAATTTACAATTACACAAAATGTGCTTATAATATAACGTGATTAAGTGTAAGTTCGGTGTTGAGAGGAGCTCGGGCAGTGGAGGTGAGTGTTTATGCATTTTAAAGGACGTCCTTAAGCCTGCACTTGGGTCACAAGCCCCAGGCACTGCTTCAGAGTTCCTCTCCCTGTAACCGCAGGGGGTTCGGTGCCCCGTAGTCTCTATTACGTATCGTAATCAATATGCGTTCGTGTAGTGTGTAATGTTATAATACGCTCCTGGCCCGTTGCCTACGCCCAAGAACCATTCCTGACGTTTATCAATCTACATACGTATTCGTTATGTGTTACTTATATCATAAGTGAGCTATACCATCATTCTTTAGATATTCTACATCAGAAGTGGGATATATTGTTATCATTTTTATATCACATCTTACATCAGAAGTGGGATCGAAGGGCCTAAAAGTTGCGTAATATATCGTGTAAAGTTTAAAATATCTCGGAGTGTTAAGTGTTGTAATCAGTAGAAGGTTTAAAGAAGCTGAAATGATGGTCCACATCACGACCGATGCCAATACTGCGGGAAGTATAATCATCATCGGGTGAGCTCGTTCTATTTTTTGTTTAATATTAAATGTGCAACGTGCACACTTTTAAAAGGATTTGTGCTCTAGAAGGAAGATAAAGAAAGTTAATGACTTACCAGTAGAAATTGATTATTTAAGCGGCAACATAGTGTAGAAATATTTATGTTCTTTTATTTTATAGGAATGTAATAAAGAGGGTAACATTGAAATAAGTCTAACGTGGCGATAGTTGTTGAAATACGTAGTTGCGGAGCGGTATGTTGAAAAAGTAGATGCCAATAAGTGTAAGATAGTACGATTGTAAGAAAGTAGGAAGTTTTATCTACTTTGGTTTTATAAAATTGTAATAGTAAAAAAAAGGGTAGTGTTGAAATAAATGTAATGCAGTGATAATTGCTGAAATAAATAGATGTGCAATGATATAAGTGCCGTGTATAAGTGTCGTAAGTGTAATAAAAGGTCTAAAAGAATTAATTAAGAAGAAAAGTAATAAACGTATCATAAAAGGTTTGAACTTAAGAATCATCGATAGCTTAATTTTTAAAAAAATACCGTGTAGTGTTGATGTGGTAGAAATTCAAAGTCCACTTACTTGTGTTATAATGTATATTTTAACACCACTTTAAAAGTACAATTACAGGTTTAATATTGCACAATAGTTAATAAAAATTGTTTTATACACCACGAAATAATAATACGATAAATAATTAAGCACAAGTAAAAACTGATAATATACGGAGAACAAAGAAAACAAGGAAATAACAGTGAGCGTATCGAAAGCAAAGTAACGACTGTTTTTGCCTTAAATATTAGTCGCTACGCCGGTGAAAGAATTCCCAACTACCGGCGGCTTCCGAATATTATTTAAATTATAAACTAAATGCTAATACGTACGTAAATATGATATTGTAATATGTATAATGAATTAATATAATAACGGTCTTATTCATAAAAAGTTATGGAACAGTTAAAGTGTTCTATAAGCTTACTATAAGAGAAACGTCAAAAAATGGTATTCATAACAGCATTTTAGCGCTAAACAGTACTATAAGCGTACTATAAAGTTATCGTGGCCAATACCCTACTATAGCGGTACTATAAGATAAAAAATGGCCGATTCTCAACAGCTGATCATTGAAAATGACATTTGACGTAGGTGACTCGTCAATGTTAGCTAATCGAATTTGCATAACTTATTAATCCAATCCACTAATAATTATTGCTTTGTGTCAATTTTCCACTTTTATATTTAAATGAAAGCTTTACAAAGCATACATGCTTCGGAAACGATAGCAATAATGGAGAAGAGTTCGGAGCGAAGAAAAGTGTATAGAAGCAGGGGTTGACCCGTTTTCCTTATACGATGAAGAGTTTCGGAAGCGTTACCGCTTTCATAAATATACTGCTTTTATGATAAACCTTGTGCGTAGATTAACCATGGAGACATGCAATTAGACAATATTATTAATAAAGTGAAGTTTTAACTAGGAGAAATTTTAGTTAGTAAATTTTATAAAATAGTAAGTTTAACGCCGAGCTTTCCCTCAACACCAGAGCAAAGAAATGAAAATATAAATTGAAGTAAATATTTTATTGCCTGGAGTGAGGATTGAACCCACAATTAGTCTTGTTACATCTTCACTTTGTGCCCGTGCACCATGACTGACCTCAATTTGTTAGATTTTGGTTAATAAAAAACAGTTTATTTCTATAAATTTTATTCTTTAGATGTGTAATACAATAATTTACGTTTGAGTAATTCTTCCTTTAATAGTGAATTATTTAATTTTTGTTCTAAAATTTTTAATTTTTGCCTTTCTACGGCCATCTGGATCTCAGGAAGCTCCTTTCTGTAAGCAATTACATTTGCTGCTATTCTTCAGCTTATTGTCATGCTGTAACCAAAAAATATATCTATTATTCTTTTTAATATGTTTTCCAAAGAAGTATGTATTATAAATTAATAAAACTTATTTTGTTGAAAGCTTAACACATTTTATTTATTATTTCAATTCAATTTAAGTTTGTTAATCCAAATTTAATATTGCTTGTAGATATAAGATAGTACTGAATGATTTT
This sequence comes from Dryas iulia moderata, assembly GCA_019049465.1. NCBI lineage: Eukaryota > Metazoa > Arthropoda > Insecta > Lepidoptera > Nymphalidae > Dryas > Dryas iulia. The sequence continues at coordinate 1,743,543 of CM032414.1, read as the reverse complement.
AGTGAATCTAACTTAGTAATATATTATAGTAATAAAAATAAAGATAAGTTCATTCAACATAGACATACATAACAATAGACATTTCTTTAATCTACCAAGATTGTGTACTAGTGCTAGTGCTAGTATTTGGATGCACCATCTAAAAAGAATATAATCAGATTTACTTGCTGAGCATTCTTTATGTAGTATTAGCTATTTAATGTATTATAATGGAAAATAAATTTTGTCTGGCTTCCCATCAAATTATTTGTTGAAAATAAAATTGAACTAAATTGACTAAAATTATAAAATCAAAATGACTTTCTGGGTATTGTGGTATTATCATTCATTTAATATTTCATGCACTACAATTAATTATACTTAACATGTCTTATTACTTATGAATATCATTTAAAATAAGATAGGTGACAGAGTGAGATTTGTGTGTTGCTGTTTATTTCATAATATTAATATATTACACATACTTTTTTCTTCTTTTATATTATTTTCTGTTCTATTCTTAAACAAGAATTGATAATAATTACAAAAATATTTCTTTATTCAAAATGAAACACTAATTGGCCAAATGTTTGTATTTTTATATGGTTATCTGAGTAAAATTAATTTGAGTATACTGTGAACTGATGAGGGAGCCAAACTGAATTGTCGTCACCAGTTGCTGGTTCTGTAGTAGGTGGTGGGTTACCAACTGTTTTTAGTATTTGTTTTTTTTTCTATAAATATCAGCTTCTTAGCTGACATTTTTATAATACCCATTGAGCCTTAATTTGTCCTTCTTCTTCAAGGGGTTTTTGCCATATTGTTAAAACTGAAACAATAAGTGCCGTGTTAATAAAATAACTACACAAATACTTTTCCTCAGCAATTCTTTCAAGATCATCTATGGAATAGAAGCATAAGCATTAAAACATAACATGCGTATGAATGTTTACAAAACAAAACTTACGTGTTTGAATTAACTGTATCAGTAAAACCAACCTTATCCTCCTCCAACCAATTCTCAATTCTCTGCCTTTTCTTGCTCTCTACAATTTTTGATTCCGATGCCATTTTATAAGTAATGGAGTAATATTTAAAATAAAATAAAATAAACACGTACGTACTACTAGTAAACAAATGTCAATAGCTTATCGCACCACAAACAACAAAATATGGTTTTTATCCTTAATAATGTCTATGATCAGTCGAATTTAGTAAAATTATAAACAATATCTGTGGTCAATTTGCAAAGTTTGACAAACTTTCTTGCCAATTTCATCGTAGTGGCAACATTTTAGCTTATAAACAGTATATTAGTTATAGTAGGCTTATAGTACTGTTATGAATACGCATTTTTATGGAACGTTTCATAAGCTTATAGAGCATTTTAACTAATGAACGTTTTAAGCGTTCTATAAGCATTTTTTATGAATAAGGCCGTAAGTATATAATAAATTATAAATAATAAATAAATTACGTATTATGTATTGTTGTAATAAATAAATGTATAAATGAAATAAACTAAATAAATAATAATTATATGTAATAGTTCCCTACATCACTCCCCTTCAGAGGCCGTGTCTACGGTCGATAATAGTCTGGGAATCGAACCTATCTACCTGACCGAGTAGTGAGTTTGACGGGTGAGTGATATAGTTGTGTGTCTGTGTGTATGTCAGTGTGTGTGTCAGGAGATGAGATGTGTGTATGGAGGGACGTGTCGGAGTCGCACAACAAATAGGCTGGTTTAAGGCGGTCTATAGATACTGTGACGACTTTGTTGTTAACGTCAATTTTAAAATATTTCTTTTCTCTTGACAAAACTTTGTATGGACCAGTATACGCAGCTTGTAATGAACCTCGTAGTGCGTCTTCGCGGAGGAAAACGTGACTACAGGATTCTAGGTTCTTAAATATGAATGTTTTGCGTTTAGCGTGATGGTGCTGCGTAGGGACTGGTTTCAGGTTTTGGACAAAAGGCTTCATCCGCGCCGAGAAATCGGTTAAGTCCGTCGTGTGACTAGCCACATGATGCCCGAAAAATTCTCCTGGTAGTCTTAGAGGCTCACCATACACGAGATCTGCGGATAAAGCTTGTAAGTCCTCTTTAAACGCGCTTCTTATGCCAAGGAGAACAAATGGAAGTGATTCGGTCCAATTGCTGTCACCGTGGCATATTATAGCAGCTTTCAACTGTCTGTGAAATCGCTCCACTAAGCCGTTGCACTGTGGGTGATAAGCGGTTGTCCTACGATGTTCGAATCCAATGGATTTTGACAGTTGTTGAAACAGGGCCGACTCAAATTGCCGACCCCTGTCGGTAACGATGTCGGTAGGACAACCAAACCTGGACACCCAGCAGGAAATAAATGCTTTGGCCACCGTCTCAGCTGTGATATCGGTTATGGCGACAGCTTCTGGCCATCGCGTAAAGCGATCGACGGCTGTCAAGCAGTACCGATATCCGTTTGACGGTGGTAATGGGCCGATCAGGTCTATGTGGACGTGTTTGAACCGCGCCGAAGGTAATGCATGAGTACCTAAAGGTGAAGACACATGTCGATGTACCTTCGAGCGCTGGCAAGCCAAACACGCCTTAGCCCATTCACGGCAGTTCTTTCGCATTATTGGCCAAACGAAGCGTTGTGCTACGACCTTAGTGGTTGCGTTTGCGCCAGGGTGACTGAGCGAGTGCAAGGAGTCGAACACTTGTCGGCGAAGATTGGCTGGTACGTAAGGCCTGGGAGTCGGTGTACTGACGTCGCAGTACAATTCTATACGACTTCCAGGTATTACCAGCTTTTTCAAGCGCAAAGATGTTTCGCTTTGCACTAAGTTTGCGAGGTCCGCGTCGGTCGTCTGGGACTTGGCCAGTACCTCTAAATTGACAGGCGTCTGCAATTCATCGACACGGGAAAGTGTGTCGGCCACGACGTTGTCCTGGCCGGATATATGCCGTATGTCTGCCGTGAATTGCGAGATGAAGTCCAGGTGTCTATACTGACGCGGGGAGCAGTTACTTTTCCTTTCGTGGAATGCGTAACATAACGGCTTGTGGTCAGTATAGACGGTGAAGTGGCTGGCCTCTAACATGTGGCGAAAATAGCGTATGCTCTCGTATATCGCTAGGAGCTCCCGATCGTATGGTGAATATTTCACCTGCGATGGGCTCAACTTGCGAGAGAAGAATGCTAGAGGCTGCCAGGCTCCATCTTGTTGTTGCTGGAGGACTCCACCTATTGCCGTGTCAGAGGCATCAGTGACCAGTGGGGGGGGTAGGGTCAGGATGAGCTAAAAGTGCGGCCTCGCAAAGACTCTTCTTGCAGTGCTCGAATGCCTGTAAAGAATTTCCCTGTATGGCGATGGGATGAGACGCTTTGACTAAGCCAGTTAACAAGGAATTGAGAGGGGTTTGAATCTCAGCAGCCTTGGGTATGAAACGTCTATAGAAATTGACCATTCCCAGAAACCTTCTCAGTTCCTTTACAGTTTTGGGAATGGGAAAATCTGAAATGGCCTTGACCTTTGCATCCAGTGGTTTGGTACCCTTCTCAGAGATGTGGTACCCCAGAAATGTGACCTCAGGAACACCGAAGACACATTTATTGGTATTTACCAGTACGCCGTAGTCTTTCATACGGGTAAAGAGTTGGCGTAAATGGTCTTCGTGCTCCTCCTGTGTTCTGGAGTACACTAAGAAGTCGTCCAAGTATGGATAACAAAAGTCAAGTCCGCGAGTCATTTCGTCAACGAACCTTTGAAATGTTTGCCCGGCGTTTCTCAACCCAAACGTCATGAAAGGAAATTCATATAGGCCGAAGGGAGTTGTAATTGCCGTTTTCGGTATGTCCTCCTCAGCGACGGGGATTTGGTTGTAAGCCTTAACTAAATCAATAACTGAAAAGTACTTACAACCAAATAAACTATTTGAGTAGTCCTGGATGTGACGAATGGGGTATTGGTCCGGTATGGTTCTAGCGTTCAGGAGTCTATAGTCTCCGCAGGTTCCCTACAACCGTCACTGATTTGACAATTACGAGCTTTATGATTTATTAAAGTTAGAAGTTCATTAATATTTGATGTACTCTCAAGTTCTTTGTTTTACGCATGTTTCGTACAATAGTTCTTTTACAGAGTTAATGCTTGATGCGACATTTGTTTTAGTGAGGATGGGATCTTATCTCGAGATTACTTCAAATAATGTAGTGGTCAGTGGCTGACCGTGTCGGCGGGTATCTTTGATACAGCTACAGTGGGATATAGAGAGCAAAAGAAAATAATAAAAGAAAAAAAAGTAAAAAGAGTAAAAAAAACAAAAAGATTAAAAAAGCGAAGTACTATAAAAAAAATGTAGGAAACACTCATTGAAGGGAATCCGGTCCAATGACTCGGCTAAAGGGATTTCCAGTCTAGCTGAAGGGTTTACCGGACCAGTGAATTGTTGTGTTACGCTGAAGGGTTTACCGGACCAGCAAATTATTGTGATGTGCGGAAGGGCTTTGCCGGGCCAGCAGATGATTGTGATATGCTGAAGGTTTAGCCGGACCAGCGGATCATTGTAAGGTTACTAAAAAAACACCAGTTATAGATTTATGAGTATCAGGATGATCGAACGGGTTGTTACCTTGTTCCTTGATGCTCGGAAGACGCTCGAGGACGAGCGTACGTCAGCATGGCCGTGTCGGCGCAAGGCTAAGCGCCATCTGTTATAGTTGTATAGTCGTATCTATGACTCAAGGCTATCAGGTGTCAGCTGGCCGATATGACTAATGCGTAGTGACAAACCTGTTAGTAAGAAAAGGTATAAAGCAGTCGTTGGACTGGCTGTTGCATGGTTGACGTTGAGCCGCGGTAGTGCTAGTTACTAGGCGGGACGCCCTGTCCCTGTGTGTTTCTAATATAACGTGATTAAGTGTAAGTTCGGTGGTGAGAGGAACTCGGGCAGTGGAGGTGAGTGTTTATGCATTATAAAGGACGTCCTTAAGCCTGCACTTGGGTCACAAGCCCCAGGCACTGCTTTAGAGTTCCTCTCCCTGTAACCGCGAGGGGTTCGGTGCCCCGTAGTCTCTATTACGTGTCGTAATCAATATGCGTCCGTGTAGTGTGTAATGTTATAATACGCTCCTGGCCCGTTGCCTACGCCCAAGAACCATTCCTGACGTTTATCAATCTACATACGTATTCGTTATGTGTTACTTATATCATAAGTGAGCTATACCATCATTCTTTAGATATTCTACATCAGAAGTGGGATATATTATTATCATTTTTATATCACATCTTACATATTTATAATGATATTAATGCAATAATACATACCTATAATACAATTTATCAAGTATTCCATATTTGGTTCCAAGTTTGTGCAAACCCTGTTGTTCATCTTTTTGAAGAACCACTCTAATAATATTGCGGAGATCTGCTTTTGCTCTGTCTACATCTGGAATGGGTATTAATATATTATCCCCAATTTCGACAGGTACGTGTATTGAGTCTGAAGTCAATTTAATTCTCTTGGCCTGTTTCACCAAATTCACATGAGCTTTTTGTCTGGCAGTTGTGATTTGAAAATGTCGATTCGCATTAACAACAGCTTGTGGATCCTCGTCACTAGTAGGTTTTGGATCTTCATCACTAGCTGACATTATTTGAGGCGCTGTACTCATGCTGCATACAGCTTCTAGATTTTCGTCACTTTCTGATATTATTGGAGGCATTGTACTCGTACTGGCTACAGATTTTGGATCTTCTTGACTAGCTGCTGTAGTCTGAGACTGATCACTACTACTAGGTTTATTCTTTACATGCTCTTCCTTCTTCTCCTCGTTATCTATCGTATCAATTTTATCTAGTGCCTCTTTGAGGTCATCTTCATCATGTGTCTCCTTAATAATATCTAGAGGCAAATTTGAAGTCGTAAGCCCTACTCGCGGCTCGGTACCAAACATGGCTTTGTATGGCGATTGCTTAATACCAGAATGATGTGTCCGATTTTTCATGAATTGCACATAGCGAAGACCATTTGACCAATTCGTAGTATTATTGTCTAGCATCCAGGCAGCCAACATTTTTTCAACATCTTGATTAGCCCGTTCAACGGGCCCTTGGCTTTGACTATGCCTTGGTTTCCCATGAACTAGTTTACACTCGGGCCAGAATGAATTCAGCTCATTTATGACAGAATTTACAAATTCCCTCCCATTGTCAGAGTGTAAAATGCAAGGAGCACCAAATGTCGGCTCTCTTGCTTTGCAGTTCACGTAACAGAACAAATTTTGTTAAGTGGTCCTGATACACTATTATAAATTTAAAGCCACGATCTTCTTGCGTTTGCATGTCGATGAGATCGACTTGGCAACGACTGTTCATTTCTGAATGAATTATAGGTTTCGAAACAAGCCCTCTTTTTTCATATTCTTTTTACGCTGGCAAGTTTCACACATAGACAGAAAAATATTTATCATTTTTATTGTTATATTTGCATATTTCCTTGAAGTTTCTTCTCTTAGTCTGTCTCGACCTCTATGACCAACGGCTACATGAGCGGCCTCAATAACATCGAAAATTTCATCTGCTTGTAAATAGTACTTCAAAGGATCTTTTCTAGTCACCAACTTTCGCGTTCCGCAAATATTAATGACCTTGAATCGATTTAATCTTCTGTACTGTAACGCTGTCTTACTTTTAACTAACTGAGCTTCTTCAATTTCGTCCACTAATTTATCGTAAGTTTCTTTGGTTATAATCTTATAGTGGTTTTCTTTTTTTCCATTTTTATCAATATGTAACATCCTTGCTAAGAATTGTTCTTTTCATCGCGTCCCTTGTTTTAAATCTGCCATATCGAACTCGTGTGTGTATTGCGTACGATTTTATCTTTACGTACTTAACGGAAGAATATCAGCACGCGTGTGTACAGTGCGCAGACCACGCGCAGACCACGCGGTACGGGTGCATCGCTCGCCTCGATCACATGATGTCGCTCCACCAATCAGAATCCTTCTAACAAGTCACGCCACTTCTAAAGTTTGTGGAATCAGTTTTAACCTGATTGGTTTCGTTAAAACGCGTTTTGACTAGTTAAAACTAGTTTTAACTGAATTTTTTTTTGAACCACAGTAAATTCTAGTTTTGACAAAGCTATTCAGTTAAAACTAGTTTTAACTCGTGAAATCGCGTTCTAACTAAAAACGGGTTTTTACTGTAACATATACATATAAAATAGCTTGTCCTGATTCACTGACTGGTTCATCATTGCCAAGCAGAAACTGTACTAGGAATGGTAATGTATTGACGAGGGTTGTTGTGTGGAGTAGATGCTCACTTAAAAAGCATAAAGGCGGTGAAATAGAAATTCAAAGTTTGTCAGTTTTAGAGTTGCAAACCTGAGATTTGAATTGTTTTTTTTTTTTTTTTTTTTTTTTTTTATTTTTTTTTTTTTTTTTTTTTTTTAGCTTCATGCTGTATCCCTTGCGGGGTAGTCAGAGAGAACGGAGCGCCAAACGCTACGGTCCCTGCATACTTCTTTCGCCTCGTCCACAGTCATTAACCTCTTCATACACGCCCTCCGGGGGGTCCTCATGCTTTTTACGTGACCTTCCTCCAGTATCATCGATACTGTGTTTTCGAAGGTCAACCGAGGTCTCCCCCTGCCTCGCTTACCACTCACCTTTGCTTCATAAATCTTTCTTACCATTCTTCCATCACTCATCCTCTCGACTTGCCCAAACCACCTGAGCACGCCCTTCTTCATTCTTACTATGACGTTCTCGCTAATACCTGCCATTCTGTGTATCTCTTCATTGCGGATTCGGTCAGCTAAGCTGACTCCGCACATCTTTCGAAGAGATCTCATCTCCACAGCATTCATCTTTCTTTCATTCTTCTTCTGCAATACCCACGTTTCGCTGCCGTATAGCAGCGTCGGTACCAGCACTGCATTGTGCACAGCTAAACGTGCGGCTATGCTCACGTTCCGCCGTCGCATCAACGCAGCGAGGGCACCGTTAACCCTGTTACCGGCAGCAATACGCCTTTCAACATCCATATCATACCTTCCATCTCTGCTAAACATACTTCCCAGATATACCACCTCATTCACTTGTTCTAATTTCTTTCTGTTAACCATGATCTTACATTCCGTTCTTTCTTCGTCTCTTTCAAACACCAGAATCTTAGTTTTACTCGCATTCAGGCTTAGACCATTATTTTCACACCCATCTTTCAGGATGGTGACCAATGCATGCGGAATTGTTAGGGTTGTTGATTGAAATAAGTGGATAACTACTTCAGTAATTGTTAAAGTCTATCCCTAAACGAGTATTATAGGGGTTCGAAAATTGGTTTGAAAGTACGTCACATTCAAAGTTATTAATGTTAAGTTTTATGTCTGGGTTACCGAAAAAAAATAGTCAATACCTATTTCAGCGATCGTGAAAGTTCTACCCTTACAAGAGTGAAATAATTAAAATGGATTAAATTTAATAATTAAATTTAGTCTTATTAAATTGAATTATTTATTAATCACTCTCCTAAGAGAGTTTCTACCCCTAAGGGTAGAAATGATTTGATTAGAAATAATTATTTCCAGTGTTGCTAATTCATCTTTGTTTATATTTACACGTTTACTGTTCATTTTAGTTTAAAGACCGTTTTTTCTGTGGTTTGGTTTTAATTTTTACTACTGCAGGTTTACAAAATGTATGTATACAAATGTATTATGTCACAGATTATACAGAATGGAAGGCGTTAAAATTTAAATATTCAATCAACACTATTATAATAGGCTGATGACCTGTCATGTGAATTTGGCATACCGACGCTTCGATGCTTTCGAGGAACGGAGAGTCCAGCAGCGGGGCGCGGGAGCAGCCGCGATAATTCGCGGGATGCCCCTTTGACACGCACAGCATGCAGCTGGGAGGGATTTCTGGGTCGGGGACCTTGCGAGGGCAATCTACCGTCGCGTGCTCATAGATTTTTGTTATTTCTACATATCTTTGTTTATTTCCAACACCAGTTAATATCCAAACGTGTGAATTATCATTTTTCATATGATGCATATTTCTCAGCATTATTGCTGCAACGTCAGTATCAGAACATTTAACTACAATGTTTGCCTGGGTATTAATGTTGCACAGATGATAAATTATTTTCGTGTCAGCTTTTTCGTGCCGTGGACACGATAACTCTTCATTTATATTTAGCTTCTACCATATTATTATTAACAAAAAAAAATGACATTATAAACTGTGAGTTTTTAATTCTTTAGCAAAATCAGCAGGTCGAACTTGATCAGGTCCGGTTTTGGTAAAATCAAGTCGTGTATATTCCTGTCGTAGTAATCTCTCATAATTTTTGATGGAGGGTGTAAAATACTGATCGAAAATTATTTTGTATTTAATTGTGTTACCATTTGTAACATTTTCTTGGAAATGTTTCCAGAGGTTTAAGGCACACTTTTCATTGTATGAAGTAGAGAGAAAAAACCGTCAATAATTAATACATCAATGTATAATGTTGGATGATGTTCGATACTTTTCTGTAATGATTTCATTAAAGCAGATTTTTGAGTTTTACGAATGTCACCATTAAAATGGCACGTGGACAGTGGCACTGGAGTTATAGGATAAGACAAAATTTTCGATATGTCGATTTTAAGATCCGTAGATATGCCAAGCATACGTCTAAATAAATCTCTTTGAACACGCACTTCTTGAATTTTACCAGCAACTTTTGTTTTCTGCTTCTTCAAATAATCATGAGAAAAATTGAGTAACGGTGTTCTTTAAGTGCTTTTTTCAAATCTATTTATATCTGCTTCAATAAACAATTTGCGTTGAATTTCTCCATTTTTTTTTCAATATTAAGAAGAAATTGTTCAGCCGGCTCTGATGCGGCTTTGCCCGATGAAATATTTATTAACAACTCCTTTAGTACTCCTACATCAAATGGATTAATAAAAACATCGAAAGTCTCGATAAATGATTGTAATTGATTGATACTATGTTTTGTATTGTGATTGTTGAGTTCAGCTGTAACATCTTGTTCTTTTAGTAAATCTAACTCTTTATAAACATGACTTATTACGGATGATCTTAAATCGTGACATCGTTGTTGTGTAGAAATTGAATTTGTAAATTGTAATATCCCTGAAATATCAAATATAAATATTACAATGGTGAAAATAACCTTGTAATTTTAATGTATAAATTATAAAAATCAACTCTGTGGTAGATTTATTTGTTTTATTAAAAGAAGTTTTGACATAATTAACTAGGTAATATATTATTTAAGAAAATGAAAAATTTGCAATGCACAAAAACATCTTTTTTTTCGAAAATGAAATACCTGTAAGTCTTCTTGCGGCATCTGCATTGATGGTTTATTCCAATACTAAGTCAATTGGCTGCTTTGAAAAGGGTTTATTAGTTCTTTGAATACCGAAAAAACCTTCTTGAAATTGCTCTCACAAATCAGGATACTGTGTGAGTGCCCCGTCTATGGCCACGAACGAGTCCAGGCTGAGCAGGAGCTGTCAATGAAAATAAAAGTGGAGAACTTAAGCACACTAATTAGAAACAAAGAAAGTTAACTAGACTAAGAAGAACAACTGTTTATAAAATTTTGTATTAGTGTGGCAGAAAAAGTAATTAAAAGAAACAAGTGAAGAGGATACTATGTGAATAAAGAAATTTGCCATTTTACTGGCAACGTCACGAAACTATTTAAAAATTAAATTAAAACTATTGACATTTATTTATAAAATTTCTAAGAAATCACGCACGGATAAAAAGTTCTCTGATTATGTCAGAGGAACATCGATATATAAAAAAAAAAAAGAACAAATCAGGATGAGTTTCGTTGATGTTTAGCAAATTTGAGTAGTATTTAATTGACCAGCGAGCATAATTTTGTTGAATGCATGCAAAAATAAGTTTGTCATTTTTGGCAACACATACTTGAATAATTCAAAATCTCCCGATTGGATACCTATTGATAAAGTTAAATAATAATGTATCAGATTTATGTACATCATATAAAACTGTGGTGTTATTCCAAACTCGCCGTTAAGTGTCTGTTGCTTGTAAATATTATACTCATTCAGTAATTCTTCAAGCTCTTCATTCTCAATTTTAAATAATATTGGTGAAGTTTGCAGCCGAGTGATTTCTTCCAGCATTTAATCTGTGACAGTAGTGTTTTTAAATTCTAAAAGTGACTTGAAATGTGAAGCTTGTAACCCCAATCCCATCAAAGGATGAAGTCTTTTACATCTATTGAAGTGCTTTCCTTCCAAAAATCCATTTACTGAGCCCGATTCTAGCAAATTACTCTGAACCATAATATTGGATAAGCCACAATCAATTAAAATTATTTTAAAAATAAGCCATCATGATATGGAAAGGCCCCAAATGTTTGAATAAATTATCAAACGCTGGTTTTTCGGTGGATTGAATTTGTAAGGTAACTTTTGCTATTGCAAGGTCGTACGTAAGTCACTTAAATAGAAGTTTGCTGTCCTGACAAATGTGCATCCTGACAAATTCTCTGTCATTACTTCATAGTTTCTAAAACTACTGATCTGTCGGTAGGTGATGTATTTATAGGAGTCAGGTAAGAAACTATTTGTTTTGAGCTATTATTGTCATTTCAAAACAACAGTTCAAACCAACCCACATTGGAATGGAATGGAATTTCATCTAAGGATATGTTCTCCGTCTGAGCCTCAAATGTTCTCCGTCTTCTATTTTTCGAGTTTGAGATAATGTCAATGGAAGACAATGGATCCATAGTTACTGAATCATCTGTAGTACTAGAATCTAAATTTTGGTATATTAACTACTCGCACGAATAAAATCGCTTAACTGTTTGCACGGTGTCCGTGGTGACCCTAATTTGTATGGATGAAAGGTTATACCTAAGTAAAGATTTTATAAATGATAACACGCCTTGGGAATGAAATGCTCGCTCCAGGCTATTTCAAAAGTATCACTGTCAGCAATAAATCTGCATATAACAATTACTTTAAAATAAAAAGAAATCCCGCGGAGGTTCTTGCGCCGGTTCTTCTCAGGTCTGTTGCATTAAATTTAGTGAACCGGTGGTAAGTTATTTGACGTTCAAAAAATGAAAACTTGTTACTTCTTATTTTGCATAAGATTATTTGACTTTGACTTTGAATTGTAGTTCTTTATATCTTGACACCTAGCCCATCACTGGCGAGCAAAAATTGAATTTGTGAATTGAATCACACGGTCAATTTTTTTCCCTTATCTGCATGCTCAAGGACCACATCAATTGGTTGTCTGAAAAAAAAGTTTAGCTGTTCGTTTGATTTCAAAGTATCCTTCTTCCATCGACTTTGCTAATACATGAATGTGTAAGTCCTACTTTCTATGTAAGGCGCTGACTCCACGAGCGAGAGAATCGCAACGAGTCCGCGCTTCTATCGTCGGACAACCTCCACGAACGAGCGATAATTCCGCCGCGTATCGTCGCGAGTCGTAACGGAATCGCAGAGTTTCCGCGGCGACTCGTAACGGTATCCCCGCGTTTCGTTGACGACGCGTTCCGAAAGAAAGAATTCAGTTACGTGCCAGACGAGAGCGAAATAGTGTCTCAGTCGATAAAATAACTCTTTAATATGGATATAGTATTATGGGGTGCTTCTGCAAGTACGCTAGTGAATAAGCAGTTATTGTTATTGTTAAAAAGGGAAAAGAAGCGCCGTTGGTGGACACATTCCATGTTGCTACGTCGTGAAAGTCATGGACATTTCCATGTGAATTATGAAGAATATCGAAATCACCCAGAATGGTTTGAAGATGAATATTTAATGCCAATTCCTATTTTCGATGAACTGTTAAGTTTACTATCAAGACACTTATGAAAACAAGAAACTAATATGAGGAAAAGTATCGGGGCATGTGAAAGATTAGCAGTAACACTACAGTAAGTTTAAAGCAGATTTATTTTACTTACACGCTTACATCAAATTAAATTTAAAGTTTACATTCCATCAAAGTGTTCTAACATTTGAGCAATATCGTCCTCGCTTGTTGGTGTAGATGTACGAGAATAAGAGTCTAGGAATGTATGTGATGATGGTGTGTATTTCTTAATTACGGCCATAATCTCAGTTCGGGCATCAATTAAACAGTCTTCTTTTATTTTGTCCATAAGTGGTAGCAACGAACGGAAAAATGCCTCATTTCCACGCTCGTCGCGATACTGTAGTTGAACATTATTTCTTTGTATATCGATACTCTCGCGTATAACATTCGATATCTCTTTATTCGATTCCAGAAACATTTGGACTAATGTTTTCTTTTTATTAGACGTGGATGGTTCCGTAACACTAGGGTTGGTATTAACCGAACTGTCGTCATCATCAAAAACATCTTGACTGTCCTCATTGATCATGTTTGACGATGTTGAAGCGTGTTCTGTGTGTTTCTTTCAAAAAAGTAATGCATCATAATGAACATATTTTCGTCGTTTTGAGGCAGCTTGACCGGATTTTGGACATTGCTGCAACTTTAACTCCTTACGAAATTGATCCCTTAAAGATTTCCATTTTGTCATTAAGTCAAGTCCTGAAGCAAAGAGATAACTTTTAATTTAAATAATATAATAATGTATAAGTGAGTATACATAATTAATGATTACGACACTTGAGCCTATTTTATATTAAAAAAATATATGATAAGCACCTAAAGAAATGGCAGCCTCGAACAAAGAATCGTGGAAAAGAATCTCAGAAGGATTTAAAGAAAACGCGAATTTCCCACATTGCTTGGGAGCAGTAGACGGCAAACACATTCGAATTCAGTGCCCTCGGAATTCCGGCTCTCTAAACTTTAATTATAAAAAGTACAACTCAATCGTTTTATTGGCTTTGGTGGATTCGAATTGTTTATTTACTGTGACTGACGTAGGTTCCTATGGCCGTGAAAATGATTCCACCATTTTTCAATCTTAGCAATAAGGCGATAATTACTGCATATCTTATTGGAACCTTTTTTGTGTAGCGGAACGAAAATTGAGTGGGTCCACTCTCGAGGCCAGTTACCAGTCTGCCAAACTTTATTGCAGATTATGTGCAAAATTTCTTCGCCAAATTTCCCTGAAGCCTTGATTGTTTCTATAGGAATAGACTCAATGCCAGTAGATTTTCCATTTTTCAGGTGTTTGATTGCTGCTCTGACTTCGTCTTTAAGAATACCTGGTTCTTTTTCATTGTTTTCGGGTTCAGTCGAGACAAAGCAGTGTGCATTTTCATCCTCAAACAATAATGGTTAAAGATCTTTATTCTCATAAGAACATACATAGGTTCACTTACATGAGATTAAATAATGTTAAATACATACATTGATATTTGATACATGGAATGGCTAGTGCTACTTAATATTGTCTAATATATATTTTTTAAGTTTATTTTTAAAAACATTTAAAAATTCACATTCTTTTATGTAGTTCGGCAAATCATTGTATAGTTTTACTCCATCAAATCGTATATTTTTATCTCCATAATTTAAGGTTCTGACTTTAGGTAATTCAAGTTTGTGTCTGTTTCTTAAGTTATGCTTGCTTGTTTTTTGCGTAAATGTTATGTTTGAATGAATACTTTTAGATAGTATCTTTTTATTTAAAATACATGTGTTATAACTATATGTTTGATTTACGTTGAATAATTTTGATTTTTTGTATAGTTCTATCGATGGTGTGAAAAAGTCATAGTGAAAAAGTACTTTTATAATTTTGTTCTGCGTAGTTTGTAAGATTTTAAGGTTAGACTTTGAAGCCGACCCCCATATTTCAATTAAGTAGTCAATGTATGACTTTATTAGGGAATTGTAGATAACACTTCGCACCTTTTTTGGTATACAATTATTAGATTTTCGGAGTGCTCCTACAAAAGATGAGAGTTTCGATCTGATATGCTCAATGTGTGGTTTCCATGTCAGTTTATCATCCAACCATAATCCTAAATATTTCTCTAAGTCGTAAGATCGTTGTATTCGAATATTGTTTATTGTAAGGGCCGGAAAATTTTGTATTTTTTTATTTTTTGCAGTGAAAATCATATATGATGTTTTTGACGTATTTATTGTTAAAAGATTGCATAGGAACCAGTCATTGAGCAGATCAAGATCTCTTTGAGCCTCCCTAACTATGTCACACATTGAGTGGCCGTAGTAGAAAAGGCAAGTATCATCCGCATACATTGTAAGGTGTCCAGTTAATCCAATATTCTTAATATTATTAACATATACATTGTGGCCAGTCGTGGCCCAGTGGTACAAGCGTGTGACTGTAAACGACTGGTTGTGGGTTCGATTCCCACTCGAGGAGTGGAAATTATATTTCCATTTTCTTCGCTCTGGTGTCGAGGTAAAGCGCGGCGTTAAGTTCCGCCACTTAACACGCAAGCCTCCGAATTCGGCGGAAAGTGGGGAACGGAGTGTCTTAACACTAGGTTCCCTCTGCCTACCCTGCTGTGTGCGGGATACAGCGTGAAGCTAAAAAAAAAAAAAAAAAAAAAAAAAAAAAATTACATATATAAGAAACAGTAAAGGAGAATCCGAGAATAGAGCCTTGTGGAACGCCATATGTTGTTTCTTTCGTTTTACTCGTGTAATCTCCAATTTTTACTACTTGGTGTCTATTCTCTAGATATGAAGCTAGATTTTGACAATACCGGAAGCACTGAGACGGGTCTGTAAATATTAGGGTCACTTTTACAACCTGATTTATATATAGGAGTTACTTTAGCAATTTTTAGGGTATCTGGAAAGACACCTTCCCTTAAATATTTATTTATACCGTTAGTTAAGCTACCTACTATTAGATTTTTCAAACATTTTATAGCTTTAGTACTTATCCCATCTACACCCGTACTAGTATTACTATCCAGGCTATCTATGACATTTTTGACCTCTGATCGTGCATGGTTTAAATTCTGTAAGCGTTATGTCGTGTGTGTAATTTTCGGAGTACATGAGAGTATTTGTTAAATTTGAATGGTACTTACTTGGAATTAAATTAGCCAATTTAGAGCCGATACTTGAAAAAAAGTTATTAAATACCTCACAAATATCAGTGCCATCAGTAACGGTCCCGGATTCTAATATCAGTTTTGGTGGAGCATAACTATTTACAACTTTATTCCTAGCTAAATTATTTATAACATCTCGCATTTTTCTTGATTTATTGCCACATTTTTTAAACAATAAATAATAATAATTATGTTTTGCGTTTTTGATTAATGACATGTAGTCACTTTGTACCAGTCAGAATTAGTCTCCCCGATACGCACCGACTGCTGACGTCCCTGAAGATAGAAAGAAAACCATTCCAACACTGAATTGGAGACATTAGCATGTGATAAGAGAGCAAGAAGAAGATCATGATCGACTGTATTGAACGCGTTACTAAAATCAATTAAAATAAGTACTGTAAGATTTTTATTTTCCATAGCTAGTCTAATGTCTTCAGTGACTCTTAACAAAGCAGTGGTAGTGCTGTGTCCAATTCTAAAACCGGACTGTAATGGATTTAAAATGTCGCATTTTGAAAAATAACTAGAAATTTGATGGTACACAATGGATTCAGCAACTTTAGATAGAAAAGGGAGGATTGATATGGGACGAAAATGAGACGGAAGTGTAGGATTTGATATTTTAGCTAGTGGGAGAACAAATGCTTTTCGCCACATCTCAGGAAACTGGCTTGAGGAAAGAGAAAAATTAATGATGTGAGTAATAGCAGGAACAAGGAAATCTAGAATTAAGGTAATCATAGCGCGACTAATATCGTCAGCACCCACGGCTTTGGAAGAGATAGCGAGAATGGCCTTCTTAGTATCAATATCAGTGATAGAAGAGAAGTTAAAAGATGGTAGTTGAGATTTCGGCAAGCTGTGAATTTCAGAAAGGGTTGTTGTCTTAATACACATGTCAACCGGGGAAGAAGATGAAAAATGTTGATTAAGATAGGTTAAATTAATATTAGAATCAAAGGGGGAAGCAGAAAGCTTGCCAATACCGAGAGACTTTAAAAATTTTAAAGTCGCAGCACGAGAAGAATCGCGAATTTTATTAAAGATATATTGGCGTTTCAATTTTCGACCCATCTGATTGCACTGATTCCTAGCCATCTTATAAATCGACCAATTGAGAGCATTACGATCTTTTTTGTATCTCAAGAAAGCCTTATCCCTTTTAGCTCTAGCTTTGCGGAAGTCATCGTTAAACCACAAAGCAGGGTGGTTTTTAATTTTAACAACTCGGAGTGGCGCGTGCTTGTCAAACAAATCGATGACACTGGCATGAATAAAACTGACTTTTTCGTCAACAGTACGCAAAGCCTCTACCCTTGACCAGTCAATGCTAGAAGCATCATAATGGAGATTTTCAATATTGATGTTCTGAAAGCTTCTAACTGTGATAGTTTTTGGTTTCGGTTTGGGATATCCGACTCTTAACAACGCAAAAATAAGGTCATGTAGAGAAAAACCCGATGCAGAAAACTGACCGAATTTGACAATTGCATTAGAATTTGTCGTGATAATTAGGTCTAAAAATGTGTCATTGTTATTAGTGTGATGAGTAGGATTTAGAGGTAGGACATGTAGATTAAGCGATAGCAAAACGGACTTAAGTTTTCTCGCACGGAAATCGTCTCGTAGGAGACAAGTGTTAAAGTCGCCCATTATTGTAAGTTGCGTGTAGTCGGCTAAAAGGTCCTCCAATAAAATCTCCAAGTCATTAAAGTAACTATTATTGGGTGGACAGTAAACAACGCCTAGGACGATCCTTTCTCCCAAATTTACTTCGATAAATAGGTATTCACAACACGAGTTAAGCGAGGATGTGGATTGACAGATGACTTTATACGAAATGTGGCTTTTCAGATATATGGCGACACCGCCACCAGCCCTTCCAAGGCGATCATTTCTTATGAGTATATAACCCGGAACGGAGAAACATGTGGATTGTAAAGAAGGTTTTAGCCAAGATTCAGAGATTAAGACTGCATGAACGTTAGCTTGATTAAAAGTGGTATAAAAGTCGGAAAAATGACCGGGAATACTTTGGGCATTAATATGACATGTGTTAAAGTTCTTGTGAAGGAGTGCGAATTCTCTCGATAAAATCCCATCAAGTGACAAACTGGTATTTTCTAAGCTGCAAAACGAATTATCATCATCACAACTCAGAGCTGAATGGAATGAATCAATACTTGAATCCATATAAAAATAAAAAAATATATATATATAAAAAATAAATATAAATTAATGTAAATACTATCGGCCTTATTCATAAAAAATGCTTATAGAACGCTTAAAACGTTCATTAGTTAAAATGCTCTATAAGCTTATGAAACGTTCCATAAAAATGCGTATTCATAACAGTACTATAAGCCTACTATAACTAATATACTGTTTATAAGCTAAAATGTTGCCACTACGATGAAATTGGCAAGAAAGTTTGTCAAACTTTGCAAATTGACCACAGATATTGTTTATAATTTTACTAAATTCGACTGATCATAGACATTATTAAGGATAAAAACCATATTTTGTTGTTTGTGGTGCGATAAGCTATTGACATTTGTTTACTAGTAGTACGTACGTGTTTATTTTATTTTATTTTAAATATTACTCCATTACTTATAAAATGGCATCGGAATCAAAAATTGTAGAGAGCAAGAAAAGGCAGAGAATTGAGAATTGGTTGGAGGAGGATAAGGTTGGTTTTACTGATACAGTTAATTCAAACACGTAAGTTTTGTTTTGTAAACATTCATACGCATGTTATGTTTTAATGCTTATGCTTCTATTCCATAGATGATCTTGAAAGAATTGCTGAGGAAAAGTATTTGTGTAGTTATTTTATTAACACGGCACTTATTGTTTCAGTTTTAACAATATGGCAAAAACCCCTTGAAGAAGAAGGACAAATTAAGGCTCAATGGGTATTATAAAAATGTCAGCTAAGAAGCTGATATTTATAGAAAAAAAAAAAAAAAAAAAAAACAGTTGGTAGCCCACCACCTACTACAGAACCAGCAACTGGTGACGACAATTCAGTTTGGCTCCCTCATCAGTTCACAGTATACTCAAATTAATTTTACTCAGATAACCATATAAAAATACAAACATTTGGCCAATTAGTGTTTCATTTTGAATAAAGAAATATTTATGTAATTATTATCAATTCTTGTTTAAGAATAGAACAGAAAATAATATAAAAGAAGAAAAAAGTATGTGTAATATATTAATATTATGAAATAAACAGCAACACACAAATCTCACTCTGTCACCTATCTTATTTTAAATGATATTCATAAGTAATAAGACATGTTAAGTATAATTAATTGTAGTGCATGAAATATTAAATGAATGATAATACCACAATACCCAGAAAGTCATTTTGATATTATAATTTTAGTCAATTTAGTTCAATTTTATTTTCAACAAATAATTTGATGGGAAGCGAGACAAAATTTATTTTCCATTATAATACATTAAATAGCTAATACTACCTAAAGAATGCTCAGCAAGTAAATCTGATTATATTCTTTTTAGATGGTGCATCCAAATACTAGCACTAGCACTAGTACACAATCTTGGTAGATTAAAGAAATGTCTATTGTTATGTATGTCTATGTTGAATGAACTTATCTTTATTTTTATTACTATAATATATTACTAAGTTAGATTCACTAAAATCATTCAGTACTATCTTATATCTACAAGCAATATTAAATTTGGATTAACAAACTTAAATTGAATTGAAATAATAAATAAAATGTGTTAAGCTTTCAACAAAATAAGTTTTATTAATTTATAATACATACTTCTTTGGAAAACATATTAAAAAGAATAATAGATATATTTTTTGGTTACAGCATGACAATAAGCTCAAGAATAGCAGCAAATGTAATTGCTTACAGAAAGGAGCTTCCTGAGATCCAGATGGCCGTAGAAAGGCAAAAATTAAAAATTTTAGAACAAAAGTTAAATAATTCACTATTAAATGAAGAATTACTCAAACGTAAATTATTGTATTACACATCTAAAGAATAAAATTTATAGAAATAAACTGTTTTTTATTAACCAAAATCTAACAAATTGAGGTCAGTCATGGTGCACGGGCACAAAGTGAAGATGTAACAAGACTAATTGTGGGTTCAATCCTCACTCCAGGCAATAAAATATTTACTTCAATTTATATTTTCATTTCTTTGCTCTGGTGTTGAGGGAAAGCTCGGCGTTAAACTTACTATTTTATAAAATTTACTAACTAAAATTTCTCCTAGTTAAAACATCACTTTATTAATAATATTGTCTAATTGCATGTCTTCATGGTTAATCTACGCACAAGGTTTATCATAAAAGCAGTATATTTATGAAAGCGGTAACGCTTTCGAAACTCTTCATCGTATAAGGAAAACGGGTCAACCCCTGCTTCTATACACTTTTCTTCGCTCCGAACTCTTCTCCATTATTGCTATCGTTTCCGAAGCATGTATGCTTTGTAAAGCTTTCATTTAAATATAAAAGTGGAAAATTGACACAAAGCAATAATTATTAGTGGATTGGATTAATAAGTTATGCAAATTCGATTAGCTAACATTGACGAGTCACCTACGTCAAATGTCATTTTCAATGATCAGCTGTTGAGAATCGGCCATTTTTTATCTTATAGTACCGCTATAGTAGGGTATTGGCCACGATAACTCTATAGTACGCTTATAGTACTGTTTAGCGCTAAAATGCTGTTATGAATACCATTTTTTGACGTTTCTCTTATAGTAAGCTTATAGAACACTTTAACTGTTCCATAACTTTTTATGAATAAGACCGTTAGTATATAATATTAAAAAATACTAAAATAATACCTAAAAAATGAAATATAAAAGAATTCAAAAGTACTTAAATATTAAAAATAAGCAAAATAATAATATTATATATAAAAAGATATATTTTTAAATATATATAAAAACAAAATAATATACAGAAAATAATATATATCAAAAGACTACGAAAATTTACCATTTTTACACCCACCAGCATAGCTATTACACACAATTTGCCTAGTTTAAAAAATATATCTAATATAAAAATTTACAACAATAAGGAAACATACCAAGGTGCCACATTCATGCCAATTACTTTTACAATAAAGCAAAACTAAAAAGTTATAATATAAAAAATATTCTATACACTTATCCGAACGTAAATGCCATGACGGTGACATCTGTCAATTGAGTAAAATGAATAAAGCCAAAACAACAGCATTCAACTACAATTAAATTTAGTTATGACATGATATGTTCAAATCGTTGTAGTTAAATATCTAAATTCAACTAAAAATAAAAAAAGGAAAGTGATTTTAAAGTTAATATCATTGTAAACATAAAAAAAAAAACAATAATAAACTAAATGAGAGTGGATAATTGAATATTATGTGAATTGAGAACATTAACTACAGTGGCAAGGGTTATATGACAACAATACTAAACAATCAATAATAAAATACTTATAAAAATCATATGAAGTGAAAATAAAAAGTGATTTTGGCGTTAAATAAACATTGTAACTAAAAAGATTAAGCAAGATAACTAAATAAGAGTGGTTAATTGAGAACGTACAGACCGGTTCTTTTTTGTTAAATTTAGATATAGATCTTGCCGAAATATTTTCAAAGACATTTTTTTTCTGTCGTTAGTATTTTTTTTATATAAAATCATGAATTATTTATAATTATATCTAACAACTGGCAAAATATACCTATATACCATCTTCTAGACTTGAACGGTATTTTATAAAGAGATACTAACATATCACCCAGGTCTACACCCCCCATATGTTTATTGTACTCCCTTACTATTTGAGGACAGTCAACATCTAACTTTCGCTTTTCTACCTTACAATATCTCTTTATGTTATGCACAGGTGTGCATCCAACAAATGAACTTATTAGGGTGACAGGCTTATTGTCGTTCCAGCGAACGAGAGCCAGCTTGGTTTTGTCACATACGACCTGTGAATAAGCTCCTCTTTTTTTCTTTTTCATTGCCTTTTCACTAGGCAAAATAGATCCAGCTCCCCTGGTTCTATTGTTACGAATCGTACCTAAACCAAATACGCCATAATTTTCTTTTAAAATATAAAATAACTCAGGCGATGAAAAAAAATTGTCACAAAATATGGTGGCTGGCTTTCTTTGAATAGATTGACACAGAGCTATTACAATTTGTGCCCCAAACCCAATTGAAATTTCTTGTTCAGTGAATTTATGAAAACGGAATGTATCTTCTCCTCCATATAGGATAAAGTCATAAATCATGCCACTTACTCCAGCTCGCACGTAATTTTTGAATCCTCACTTGTTGGGTTTATCTTTCATGTACTGCTTTCTGTTGCCTGCCTTTCTTCCTTTATAAGCAATCATCATCTCATCTATACTAAATTTGTTTTCATTTTCTTGCAGCAAACAGTTTTTTCTTATTTTTTCTGCTATTGGTCTTACTTTGTAATATCTATCAGTATCTTCTAAGCTATTATCAGCAAAGTGTAGAAATCTACGAATCTGTTGATCTGCTATCGGAGCATACCGGAATCTACTGCTCCAATAGTCTAGGTAACTAGGCATTGAGACGATACCCATAAGTATATGGATAGCTATAAAATCACGCATTTCGTCTTCTGTCACTTGAATAGATTTGCCAGTTTTTTGAACAGAGTATAGATTTGACTGTACGGTAATATCGGTCACAATGTCTGAAGAAAAAAATAAATTAAAATATTCTAGGGAATCTGCAGTGGGCAGGAAAGAGGCATTCATTATATTATGGTCTTGGTTTTCTTCAATTGTAGCTTGGTGACGGAAGGTGACGCTTTTTTTCCATTTATAGATTAGTACAAATTTCGGAACTTTCTTTCGTCTTTTAGCCAGCACTGGAGTAATGTGCCTTTGGGCTCGAGTTTTCCTGGTAGCACTTTCAGGAGTTGATAAAGGGGCTTCAGACGGAAGAGATGGTATAGAAGATATATTTGCAATCTATAATTTAGGCCCGAAAGATTCATTGAGAACAAAATTTAAAGAAATTAATATATTGACTGTTGCATCTCAATACATATTTGCTAATGTTATGTATGTTAAGAAAAATATTAAGGATTTTATAAAAATTGGCGACACACATAATATTAATACTAGAAATAAGCATAAACTGATTACACCTGTGACTCGATTGCATCGAGTCAATAATTCATTCATGGGACAGTGTATACGCTTTTACAATAGGATCCCAGAAAACGTCCAAGATTTTTCTATATCACATTTTAAAAAAGTTGTGAAGAGACGTTTGTGTGTTAAAGGTTATTACCAAATTCAAGATTTTATAAACGATAACACGCCTTGGGAATGAAATGCTCGCTCCAGGCTACTTCAAAAGTATCATTGTCTGCAATAGATCTGTATATCACTTTAAAAAAAAAAAAAAAAAAGAAGTCCCGCTGAGTTTCTTGCGCCGGTTCTTCTCAGGTCTGAGGCATTAAATTTAGTGAACCGGTGGTAAACTATTTGACGTTCAAAAAATGAAGCTTGTACATTCTTATTTTGAATAAAATTATTTGACTTTGACTTTGACTTTGATAAGGAAGGTATGTTCTCGTAGTTCGGTTCTCTAGTCGGTGTAGCTGGGCAAATTTGAAGTAGAACTTTAGTCAATTGCAATGATGTTTCTGTAAAATCAAATTCAGGTGGATCGTCCCCAGTGTCATGATCTTCAGCATCAGGTTCAGGACTGCTTAAAATATGCATTCGCTTTAAAGATGGTGCTGATGATGAAGCTAAACTTGGAGTATACAGATCTGCCAATTCATTGTCCATGTCGGACCTATCACTGGTATCTGAGGGAGCATGCTGTATAGGCACAAGCGCCAATATTTTTGCCGTGCGTCCATGCAAAGTATGCTGTTGGCAACAGAAAATACCGAAATAAGCAAAATAAAACCCATAACTTCAAAATGTTAAAAAAAAAAGACATAACTATTTTGCACTAATTTATCATTAGGTATTTGGCATCGTTCACCGTGATGAACATAACAAATTGTAGGTACTTTATAGGTTATTTGGCAATGTACAATAAACATAAGCTTTTGGCGGGTCATAAAACTTGAGGATTCACATAAAGGCACATAATTCACACACCAAAATATAACAAATAGTCTAGATAAGTTAGTGAAAGCATTAAAATACTTGAAACAATGGAAAATCAAGTAAAATCTTTATATTTACCTTGCGGAACATAGACGACCCGCGAGGCGCCGACATTTTACTTTGTCAATGACAAGTAAAAGTGTTGCCAGGTGCGTAGACTATTTTTTTACTATTAAAAAATATTATATACGGTATGATAATATTACAAAAAATACGAATTTGGTGTAAAAATATAACGAAATCATTTTTTTTCTCATATGTTTCTCACAGTGAACAAAATCAAATTAAGGGTTAATCTCATCAAACTTTCTGGGTTTACGAATGCTTCGTAGGTTAGCGTAAAAGAATTTCAAAGATAATTTGTTTGCAATAATATCCTTATAATTATTTGTTACGGAGTGTTGAGGGTCAGTTGGTTTATTTATGTTGTTTGTCTGTAAATTTGATTGTACGAGTTTTTTGGAGCATTTTTAACGTTAACTATTTTAGGTACACCATTTATATATTTTAGAGCTAGGTCAGATTCACCAGACTCTTCTCTTCGCTTAAGTTCAGAACGAAGATACTGCATATATTTTTTTTGAGCCACTGTTTGATCGGAATAAATTTGTATATTTTGTGGCAATTTAGATTTATTACGTAATAGGTGTATCAACATTTGCAAAGCATACCTTTATCGGCCGGTTTTTATCTGGAATGTATTTGCCAAGTCTCATACATTTTACAGGAGCAGGACAATTTTCATAAAAATAAATAAATAAATAAATAGCTTCACGCTATATCCCGCACACAGCAGGGTAGGCAGAGGGAACCTAGTGTTAAGACACTCCATTCCCCACTTTCCGCCGAATTCGGAGGCTTGCGTGTTAAGTGGCGGAACTTAACGCCGCGCTTTACCTCGACACCAGAGCGAAGAAAATGGAAATATAATTTCCACTCCTCGAGTGGGAATCGAACCCACAACCAGTCGTTTACAGTCACACTCTTGTGCCACTGGGCCACGACTGGCCACGACAATTTTCATACAATGTAATAATTTTTAATATTTTTTCATTATCGTATTTCTGTCTGATGGTATAATTTTTATTATTTATTTCAGGAATACCCACTATAATAACATTTTTTTCTCGGTCGCAGCGGTCTTTAAACTCCAGTATGAGGTTTTCGTGGAGAGGAGTTGGCGATTCCGCATCATGATTATTAATTTTATTAATTTTGATATCTGTAATTTCGTTCTCAATATGTTTAATTTTTTCTTGGTTTAATTTCTTTTCCTTTTTTATTATTTGTAAATCTTTATTTATGTTTTTATATTGCATAGTTAGATCTTCCGAAGCAGATTTGATATTTTTAATTTCATTGTTTATTTCCACCATTTCCCGGCGAATTTGAGCCATGTTTTCATTTTGAGTTTTTGTAAATCCTTCTAATAATTTTATTATAGCACGAAAATCAGCAAAATCTTTTCCTTTGTATAGTCATATTCGCGTTCTTTCCGCTTTCGTGGGTATATGTTCACATTTAATTCATCTTCATCGTAATTAGATAAATTCGATGTGGAACCTTCGCCGCTTCCGCTGCCTCTTATAAGCTTTCCGCTAGACGGCGACGCTTGCGCACTCATCCTTATGCTAGCTTATCAGTCGAAAGCCGAGAGACAAGAACAAAAAATAGCAACGATTCTCTTCTCGCGGGGGTGAGGCACTGCGCTCGGGACGAGTGCAGTTAAACACACGTTTAAACTTTGATAGTATTGTTTTGCACTTTATAAGTCAGCTAATTAGCACTAAAATCACTCAACACTTTTTAATTTATTTTGCGAAAATATTAGTAGATGTTAAGAGTTCTGTTGTACACGTCCACGCACTTCCATGTATCGAATTCGACTCTTCGACAATGACTGGCAGTACTGTCTCCAAGTTTCAGAGGTTGTCATGTTACAGCTGAACTCAACAATCACAATACAAAACATAGTATCAATCAATTACAATCATTTATCGAGACTTTCGATGTTTTTATTAATCCATTTGATGTAGGAGTACTAAAGGAGTTGTTAATAAATATTTCATCGGGCAAAGCCGCATCAGAGCCTGCTGAACAAATTCTTCTTCAAGTTTCAGAGGTTGCCTTTATCTCGGTCACTGTATGACCACTGGTATCTTCAATAGCCCAACTTTTGGTGGTGAAAGATTTTGTTATCATTCGGACTTTCTGGTGCAGGTCTTTGGTTTCGTGTTTGTCGGCGTGAGCTTCTAGTTCTGAGCAGATGTTTTTGAGCTTTGTATTAAGGTCCCGTCTACACGCCGCCTTTATTTCAGCAGACTTTTTGTGGCCTTGATGTCTGTTCCTACATTTTTCATTTTTCTTCTCTCATCCACAAGCGCTAGAGTATCGTCGCTTATCCAATACTGCCGCTTACCAATTGCTGGTGCCCTGGCACGACTGTTATCAACAGCACATGTTATGAGGCCCTTCGCATTAATCCATAGTTGGTCTGAGGATTGTGTGGTATGGTTGATCGATGTCCATTGTGTCCATTTTTGCTCTAGGGCTGTCACAAATTTGGCGCTGTCTTTTACCTCCAGTCGCGTATGATGGTTGACTGATCGGGCAGCTCTTGTTTTGGTTTTAATTTTGCTGATCAGAAGTTGGTGATCTAATCAGTGAAAAAGAAGTTGATGATCTAATTTTGCTGATGCAGTGTGTGGGTATTTTGGACAGAGGTTTTCCATCGGGACGCTATCATGATACAATCGATTTGATTCCGATGGTTGCCATTTGGTGAGATCCAGGTGTATAATCTCCGCGGATGATTTTGGAAGAGGCTGTTAGTGATAACCAGATTATTATCAGCTGCAAATTGTAAGAGGCGTTCACCTCTATCGTTACACTGTCCTAGTCCGTATTTTCCAGCACACGTACTGATTAGGTTAGCATCAGCACCAATCTTGGCATTGAGTCACCCACTACGAC
The DNA here is from genome assembly GCA_019049465.1 of Dryas iulia moderata. Classification (NCBI taxonomy): domain Eukaryota; kingdom Metazoa; phylum Arthropoda; class Insecta; order Lepidoptera; family Nymphalidae; genus Dryas; species Dryas iulia. The sequence continues at coordinate 1,716,355 of CM032414.1, read as the reverse complement.
AAGCATCTCTCTTCTAGGGATCTTTAGCATTTAGTCTCAAGATTTGCGTAGAAGTTTTCCAAGTCCTCGATGGTAAATGTGCTAGTTGGTGCGTAAACCTGGATTACATTAAGATTAACGGGTGTCGCGTTAAGTTTTATGCTCATTATTCTATCGTTCACAGGTTCGTATCCTATCACACAATTTAAGGTAAAATCTTAGGTATCATGAATGCAACGCCATTTCTGCTGATGTCATCATTGCCTGAGAAGTATACTACACTTGACTCCGTGTAGAAGTGACCCTTGCCTTTCCAATGGGTTTCACTAAGGCCACAGATATTTAAATTACATCGAGACACTTCTCTTTCAAAGTTACTGAGTTTACCTGATTGTAATAACCCTCGTACGTTTCAAGTTCCTATCTTGTGCAGCTGACGCATTTTAATAGGCATTCCAGTCGTCCATTTCCTATGCGGTGCCTGGTTTCCTACACTCGCATGGTCACAACTCCAGTGCCGTATTCGGTCTTCTAAAAATGTAGAAAATTGTGAATATGTGGGTAATACCGTCTTGACACCCAGTGATTCTTCCCACATTTGTTGAGTTTCTTCATCAAGCTTTGATAAAGTTATACGTATCAACAATGGGTCCCAAGACGGTGCATAGACATTTTAATGAGCCAAGTTCATCAGGCATTCATTGTGAAAGCAATAATACAACCTTTCGTCTTGTAATTCTATATTTCTATCCACAATATAACACACTTTCAGAACTTATTACTGCTTCAACTTCCAGCAATAGAATGGCGCGTTCGTGTCAGTGCCATCGTAATTATACTACGATTTACTATCTGTGCCGAAGATGGCGACACGAATGCGACATGCGTTTTTAATTCTTCAACATTTACAATAAATTAATTTTAAAATATTTATTATTGATTAGACAATCAATAATAAACATTTTAAAAATAATTTATTAATAATTACAAAGATATTCATTAATAAATAAGAATAACAAAATATCTTAATATAAATAATCAACAACCACAGATAATATATAGCGGAAGTTATAAAATCAAGGTGGATGTACATAAATAAATTATAGAATTGCTTACAGTCGGCCTTTCCTGGCTTTTTCACGAATCGTGAAAGAAAAAAGAAATCATTAATAGCAGTTATAAAATCCATATTCAACATGTGAAATTGAACAAACAACTTCAAACTACTTACGTAATAATTAAATAGTAACATATATAATATTGAATCCTTTTCATGTTTTTAATATTCACCTAAGTAAGACCCCTTCATGTTCTTACTCAGGTCAAAATACATAACATTAAACTTAATTATGAATATTGAAGCCCCTTCATGTCTTCAATACTCACCTAAGCAAGACCCCTTCATGTTCTTACTCAGGTCAAAATACATAACATTAAAGTTAATTATGAATATTGAAGCCCCTTCATGTCTTCAATCCTCACCTAAGCAAGACCCCTTCATTTTCTTACTCAGGTCAAAATACATAACATTAAACTTAATTATGAATATTGAAGCCCCTTCATGTCTTCAATACTCACGCAAATAAAAACCTTCATGTTTTTACTCAGCTCAAAGTAAATTTATTGTTAGTTATGTTAAACAGTATATTAGATAAATAAAACGAATAAATATTGCATCACTTTCATGTAATGTAGTCTTCTACCACGCTAAAATCATTTTCAGCATTTGAAAAATTTGTTTCACACATATCTCTGTACAGTAAATCATAATTAATCGCTTCATAGCTATATTTCTTCTTTGGTTCCTTTTTATATCTTTTTAACTCACAATAAATCTGCTTGTGGTCTGATAGTGGAAAGTCTATTATGACCAAATGGAAATCCTTATTAATATTTGTACATACATGATCAATAATAGTTTTAGTAGTTTCTGTTTCTTTAGTGCAGTAGTTAATATCTATTTTATTTAAAATTTCATATCCAGTTTGTTGTAAAATATATTTGTATTTTTTTGAAAATTTATCATTGTTCAATAAATTTACGTTGAAATCACCAAATACAATCGATCTAGTCCTTAGGTTATAAAAATGTGTGTAATTCGGAATTTTAAGAGTAAATGTATCTTTCTCTGATTTTATCCAAGTTTCGGTTAAAAGTATTAAGTGTACTGTATATTTAAAAGATTTAATATTGCATTTCAGTTCATCCATTTTACCTTCTTTAAGTAAACTTCTCATATTTGCATAGAAAAATTTCAAAGAATTCTTCGTCATTATAACGTTGCTATAGTTGTAACTAATTTGATGTGTGATGGGTTCATTTGACGTAGGTAAATCAGTTGGTATTGGATCTATATTCAGTTTTTTTAAAGTCGTTTTAGTTATCTTAGGTACTCCATTTATGTATTTCATAATTAAATTTGTTTCGCCATTTTGTTGTCGCTGTGCGAGTTCATTTTTCAAATTTTTCCAGTATTTTATTTGTGAAGGTGTTTGATCCCAAAATATACGAATTTTAGTGTCATTTAGCTTGTTACGGTTATGTAAAATCGATGCAACTATTTCTTGCTTATTGAAACAAACTTTAATATTTCGATTTCTGCCTGAGACAAATTTTCCTAATCGTATAATTTTCATTGGCATTGGAGGATTGTTATAAATTAGATTAATTACTTTTAATACTTGTCTTGTTGGTGGTATTTCCGCCATGATTCCAAATTTTTATCATTTAATTCAGATATACCCATGTTTTTATTTTTTTGTATATATTTATACACATGTTCTTTAAATTTGTAACATAATTGTAGTATATCGTTTTGTTTTATCATCTATAGTTGTACGCAACGCTTGCGATTAAAGATTTTATTGTCAATGTTTTTTCAATATAGTGTTCAATTTTTTTGTAAAATTTTCTATGTATGGAAATAAATAAAACTTAATGAAAATGTAGTTTTCAAATGTGAAAAGAAGTTTTAGCAAGAGCATCCTTCTCACATTAGGATTCGATGTCATTATCACTTGGCAAAAACAAGAATTATATAATAGATTAGATCTCACCATCGTGTTCATTAGTTTGCCAATTGATCGCCAATTGCGACCGATGACTCGCTAAGCGCAGCACAGGAATGTAGCATAGCAGCGCACAACATCAGTGCACCATATGAGCGCGGCACCGGAGCGCAGCACAGGAGCGCGCCACAGGAGTGCGGCACAGCAGCGCACCACAGGACCTCTTGTCGTCTGGCGCTTGAAGACGTGTTGCATGAACTCGAGCACAGAAAGGAGGGTAGAAAAAAAAACATTTTAGTTTTTTTTTTTATTCTAAGCTTAAATAAGTGTAAAATATCGTATATTATGCCATATATTAAATAATTATATACAGTACTACAATAGATACAATAGATGAATATTCCCTCTATTACATAAACAAATAAATTAAGAAACGTGTGACCGAGTGTACTCACTCGCTAAAATAAATTCAAGAGAAAATCACAAACAGAAAAGGAATAATAGCTGTAAAGTACACGGACCTCGAGTCTGTGGTGACTAAAAACAAAGAGAAAAAAAAATAGATGAATATTATATATAAACCACATACCTTTATTTGGGCATAAAGTCCTTAATACCAAGAATACTTTTTATATCTCGGCACTATCCCGCTTTCTGAGTTGAAAGCAATAATACAACCTTTCGTCTTGTAATTCTATATTTCTATCCACAATATAACACACTTTCAGAACTTATTACTACTTCAACTTCCAGCAACAGAATGGCGCGTTCGTGTCAGTGCCATCGTAATTATACTACGATTTACTATCTGTGCCGAAGATGGCGACACGAATGCGACATGCGTTTTTAATTCTTCAACATGTCTAATCAATAATAAATATTTTAAAATTAATTTATTAATAATTACAAAGATATTCATTAATAAATAAGAATAACAAAATATCTTAATATAAATAATCAACAACCACAGGATAGCGGAAGTTATAAAATCAAGGTGGATGTACATAAATAAATTATAGAATTGCTTACAATTGTTTTTATCTAGAAGACCTTTTACACAACTAGAGGTCATAGGTACCTTTTCCAAATTCACCAGGCGGTTTAAACAGGTGTCTGACAAAAGCCTCCGATTGCGCTGGCGAGTTATCGTAGCTCGGCTTTTTTGTTGAATTACCCCCTTTATATCAACATATTTTTCTTCCACTCTTCTATATATTTTTCTTGCGGTATTTATGTCTTGTGTCGTAGAACACTCCATTGTAAATATCTTGTTCCTCTCTCATTTTACTTTCCACCAGTATTGTTCTAGAAGATATAATTGGTCCTCTAAACATTTAGTGGTAACTCGTGTTCTTCTATAAAAATTATTACGTAATTTAACTATGCAGGCTTCTAACTTTTTCAAATCTGGTAAACTACTTGAAGCCATGATGATTAGACTTGAATCGAATGCGACCGATCGGTTCCAAGCACGAGTAACGAGTGAAAGATCAGTTCAAGTTGATTTCTTCTCGCTCGTTTGGTATCAGTGCTATGCCCTCTTGCCGTGAGAGTCCCCGTCGCCTATAAATATAGGCGAGTCATGGGGGGCGGCCGTAGGCCGACTTTAAATTTTTCTTTAAATGTACTCGTATATTAGTTACCGGGATAATTATAAACGTTGTATGTGCCTGTAATTAGTACAAGTTTCGGAACTGGAACTGCGTACACATAACTCATATGATACACAATGTTACTTGTGCTGTTGGCATGTCATAAATAAATAAAAAAAAAAAAAATAAATATCTTTGTTTATTTCCAACACCAGTTAATATCCAAACGTGTGAATTATCATTTTTCATATGATGCATATTTCTCAGCATTATTGCTGCAACGTCAGTATCAGAACATTTAACTACAATGTTTGCCTGGGTATTAATGTTGCACAGATGATAAATTATTTTCGTGTCAGCTTCTTCGTGCCGTGGACACGATAACTCTTCATTTATATTTAGCTTCTACCATATTATTATTAACAAAAAAAAATGACATTGTGAGTTTTTAATTCTTTAGCAAAATCAGCAGGTCGAACTTGATCAGGTCCGGTTTTGGTAAAATCAAGTCGTGTATATTCCTGTCGTAGTAATCTCTCATAATTTTTGATGGAGGGTGTAAAATACTGATCGAAAATTATTTAGTATTTAATTGTGTTACCATTTGTAACATTTTCTTGGAAATGTTTCCAGAGGTTTTAGGCACACTTTTCTTGTATGAAGTAGAGAGAAAAAAACCGTCAATAATTAATACATCAATGTATAATGGTGGATGATGTTCGATACTTTTCTGTAATGATTTCACTAAAGCAGATTTTTGAGTTTTACAAATGTCACCATTAAAATGGCACGAGACAGTGGCACTGGAGTTATATAGGATAAGACAAAATTTTCGATATGTCGATTTTAAGATCCGTAGATATGCCAAGCATACGTCTAAATAAATCTCTTTGAACACGCACTTCTTGAATTTTACCAGCAACTTTTGTTTTCTGCTTCTTCAAATAATCATGAGAAAAATTGAGTAACGGTGTTCTTTAAATGCTTTTTTCAAATCTATTTATATCTGCTTCAACAAACAATTTGCGTTGAATTTCTCCATTTTTTTTTCAATATTAAGAAGAAATTGTTCAGCAAGCTCTGATGCGGCTTTGCCCGATGAAATATTTATTAACAACTCCTTTAGTACTCCTACATCAAATGGATTAATAAAAACATCGAAAGTCTTGATAAATGATTGTAATTGATTGATACTATGTTTTGTATTGTGATTGTTGAGTTCAGCTGTAACATCTTGTTCTTTTAGTAAACCTAACTCTTTATAAACATGACTTATTACGGATGATCTTAAATCGTGACATCGTTGTTGTGTAGAAATTGAATTTGTAAATTGTAATATCCCTGAAATATCAAATATAAATATTACAATGGTGAAAATAACCTTGTAATTTTAATGTATAAATTATTAAAATCAACTCTGTGGTAGATTTATTTGTTTTATTAAAAGAAGTTTTAACATAATTAACTAGGTAATATATTATTTAAAAAAATGAAAAATTTGCAATGCACAAAAACATTTTTTTTTTTCGAAAATGAAATACCTGTAAGTCTTCTTGCGGCATCTGCATTGATGGTTTGTTCCAATACTAAGTCAATTGGCTGCTTTGAAAAGGGTTTATTAGTTCTTTGAATACCGAAAAAACCTTCTTGAAATTGCTCTCACAAATCAGGATACTGTGTGAGTGCCCCGTCCTTGGCCACGAACGAGTCCAGGCTGAGCAGGAGCTGTCAATGAAAATAAAAGTGGAGAACTTAAGCACACTAATTAGAAACAAAGACAGTTAACTAGACTAAGAAGAACAACTGTTTATAAAATTTTGTATTAGTGTGGCAGAAAAAGTAATTAAAAGAAACAATTGAAGAGGATACTATGTGAATAAAGAAATTTGCCATTTTACTTGCGACGTCACGAAACTGTTTAAAAATTAAATTAAAACTATTGACATTTATTTATAAAATTTCTAAGAAATACCACGCACGGATAAAAAGTTCTCTGATTATGTCAGAGGAACATCGATATAAAAAAAATAGAACAAATCAGGATGAGTTTCGTTGATGTTCAGCAAATTTGAGTAGTATTTAATTGACCAGCGTGCATAATTTTGTTGAATGCATATATTAAAAATAAGTTTGTCATTTTTGGCAACACATACTTGAATAATTCAAAATCTCCCGATTGGATACCTATTGATAAAGTTAAATAATAATGTATCAGATTTATGTACACCATATAAAACTGTGGTGTTATTCCAAACTCGCCGTTAAGTGTCTGTTGCTTGTAAATATTATACTCATTCAGTAATTCTTCAAGCTCTTCATTCTCAATTTTAAATGATATTGGTGAAGTTTGCAGCCGAGTGATTTCTTCCAGCATTTAATCTGTGACAGTAGTGTTTTTAAATTCTAAAAGTGACTTGAAATGTGAAACTTGTAACCCCAATCCCATCAAAGGATGAAGTCTTTTACATCTATTGAAGTGCTTTCCTTCCAAAAATCCATTTACTGAGCCCGATTCTAGCAAATTACTCTGAACCATAGTATTGGATAAGCCACAATCAATTAAAATTATTTTAAAAAATAAGCCATCATGATATGGAAAGGCCCCAAATGTTTGAATAAATTATCAAACGCTGGTTTTTCGATGGATTGAATTTGTAAGGTAACTTTTGCTATTGCAAGGTCGTACGTAAGTCACTTAAATAGAAGTTTGCTGTCCTGACAAATGTGCATCCTGACAAATTCTCTGTCATTACCTCATAGTTTCTAAAACTACTGATCTGTCGGTAGGTGATGTATTTATAGGAGTCAGGTAAGAAACTATTTGTTTTGAGCTATTATTGTCATTTCAAACCAACAGTTCAAACCAACCCACATTGGAATGGAATGGAATTTCATCTAAGGATATGTTCTCCGTCTGAGCCTCAAATGTTCTCCCGTCTTCTATTTTTCGAGTTTGAGATAATGTCAATGGAAGACGACGGATCCATTGTTACTGAATCATCTGTAGTACTAGAATCTAAATTTTGGTATATTAACTACTTGCACGAATAAAATCGCTTAACTGTTTGCACGGTGTCCGTGGTGACCCTAATTTGTATGGATGAAAGGTTATACCTAAGTAAAGATTTTATAAATGATAACACGCCTTGGGAACGAAATGCTCGCTCCAGATATTTCAAAAGTATCAAGGGTTGGCCTTGGGGCTGGTATCGGAGGCTTGATGGCTACCGTTGTGCCTTGCTCCCTGGAGCGAGTCGCGGGTCTCTCGGGTTTCCCCCGGGAAGGGTCGGCTGGGGCGGTGGTGCGCAGTGACGCTGGAAGACAGCGTCTTGTGGCTTGTCGTCTGTCCGGGGTCTTCTAGTCGGCGCGGGGGGCGGGGGTTGCTCACTCGGAGCTACTGTAGCCGAGGCGCTGTGCTCGCGCTCAAGGCATTGTCGTCTATCTCTGAGAAACAGCTGAGTGAAAGATTCGATCAGTAGCAACGCAAAGACTCGATCATACACGCCGAACCAATCACGTGCCAAAATTAACCCCCAAATACCTGATGATGTGTTCCGGTTCAAAGACATGTAAACTCTCTCTATCTCCCTTCTTCATCTTCAACATCGGCAATACATCCACAATTCCTCTAATGTTGTAGATGTACATGAGCAAAGATAAATACTTACGATCAGACGATTCTTCTGTTAGTTTGCCCCCTTTTAGAAATAATAACTGGCACAAAAGCGCGTGTGAAGCGACTGGTTGTGGGTTCGATTCACACTCGAGGAGTGTTTATTGAAAATATTTAATATCGCCTAACTTACCACGCAATGACTCCGAATTCGGCGGAAAGTGGGGAACGGAGTGTCTTAACACTAGGTTCCCTCTGCCTACCCTGCTGTGTGCGGGGTACAGCGTGAAGCTAAAAAAAAAAATTTCAATATTACAAAACTTTTTCGTCAGGATAATCCTGTTACGGATACCCGCCCGGGGTGGGGACCCGGACGCGATTATGTGGGACTCAGGTTTGTTCCTCCGTTTACCCAGTAAAAACCTGAGGGTGCTCCTATCCCGCCACTAGCCCAGATGTATGAGTGTATTGTGCTTAGATTTGCAATATTTACACCCGGACAGGTTACAATTTTTAAAGGAATGCCCGGGGCGTAAACAATTCCTACATACTTACATACTTTTTTTTTTTTTTTTTTAATTGGGAAACTCTGTTCATGGGCTCACAGGTGCCCATGGCATTTGTTAGTATAAATTAGTATTAATTTGTATTATCTTATATTTAAAGTAATCTAATGGTGATCATACTTACATACTTACATACGTAGGTGAGCCATTAATGCCATTTCTAAACTCCTCCCACTGTCTATTAGAATTGAAGTCTAATTTTTGAGACATTATGTAAATAATTAACGTGTCCCAATGATCAGTGGGTTCTCCTAAAGATGACAAAGCACGTAAATTCTTATTCATGACGTCAATCATATGCCTAAGGGCTTGATTGGATTCCCTATTAATCGGTTCAATATTAAACAATGCCTGTATATGGTTATTGATTAATAGACGTGGATTATCAAACCTATCTGAAATTAATTGCCACGCTATTGGATAATTTGAAGAAGTTAAGTCTAAGCTTTGAATGATTATGGCTGCATTACTTTTTAAAGCCGCTCGTAAATAATGAAATTTATTAATATTATTGATACTATTGTTATTATGTATTAAAGAAATATACGTATCTCTGAATTCGAGCCAGTGCTGATAGTCGCCGTCGAAATGGGGTAAATCAATTTTCGGTAGCCTTACGAAGTCGTGTCTGTATTCTGTCGAGACACTTGTTGGAGACCCGCAGCGTGAAGAGACACCATGATCTTTGTAGGAAGAAAGCATGGTGCGTGCCACTGAAACCCACTTAACATACATGCTTTCGAATTGCTCCCGATCCGCATATATATCGGTCTCCGAACCCTCATCGCACAACAATTCTATTTCACCCTGTAATACTATTACCTAGTAATCACTGTATAATGCATCTATTTTTGTTAAACGGCACTTTAACTCTGCTATTTGAACGGAGGAAAACATTTCATTTCCACTAATTAAATTTATAAAATTAGAAAATTGTGTGAGCTTAGCTTTAATGGTACTGCGTTTTTAATGAGATCTTTATAAGAAGACATTATGAAAAATAAATAGGATGCGTTTAATGCACAACAGCTAAGCCGGCACTAATGAATAACACGTGGACGCACGATCTAAGATAACAAACCGGTACGGTGCGGCCGGCAATTCAAGTACAAATATAATGAATAGAAAGGGCAAAGAACTATAGATAAACCTGTTTATGATTGACAATAACAGATGAATAAGCAAATATGAGTGGAAAAGAAAGAAAAATAGTAATTAATGATATTTTATAAGCGTATGAGGTGAGCAACGTGTATTATAAAATTTATAAAATTAGCAAAAAAGCACACCCTACTGAAAATATCGAAATATTTTATTCGTCTAGAACTATATTAAACGAAAATAAAAGGATAAGAAAGGACTGGAACGGACTCACTCCATGTGGTATACTATCCTTTGTCCTCTAAGCGTCCTTCAATGGCTGACGAACGTGAGGGTCACGATGAAAGTCCGAAGTCCACGGTGAGATTTGCTGGTTCCACGATGAGATTTGCTGGCTCCGTGGGTAATACGTGGCGCTCGTAAAATTAAATTAAATACTCGAAGGACCACTTGTTGGGACGAAATAAAAGTCCATAGACTGGTTAAAATGTTTTTAATTTATGACCAAGACCACGTATTACTATTATGGTTAAAGATAGTTTATTTCTCAAAAAGAAATTACATTTCACTTACTTGAGAAAATTATGACTATACCTAAACATATTTTAAATTAAAACTTCGACAATCATAATATCACTAGTTTAACATATTATTCTTACAATAAATTTTACTTTAAACAAGGAATTTAAAACATACCCTCAAAGCAACAATAATTGTGTACAAAACAGCGACAAGAAATGCAAACTCATAGACACAGAGTAACAAAAACAGTTTGATCATCAGTTATTTATTTTATACTTTATTTTTATTCTATTTAATTTTATTTATTTTTTATTTGTTCATTATCTTAAATTATTTATTTTATTTTAATAATGTATTGTCATGTACTATATGTTTTTTTAGTTTAATTTTAAAGATGTTAAATGAATTTACATTTTTTATCTCTTTAGGTAATTTATTATAGATTTGTACTCCAGCAAAGATCACGGTGCGCATACCTAAAGCGGTTCGGGCTTGAGGTAATAAGATGTGGTCACCCCTTCGGCTACTACGGGTGTGAGCCTGATGAACTTTTGTGATTGAGATTTGTGAATTAATTGATTTATTCAGGATTTTTCTTATTAATATACAAGTGCCATATGCATGTAATTGTTTTATATTCATGAGCTTTGTCTCCTTATACAATTTGACTGTAGGTGTTAAATAATCGTAATTAAATAATATTTTAATGATTTTATTTTGTGCAATTTGTAGGTCCTTTAAGTTGCTTTTTGGAGCAAAACCCCAAATTTCAATTAAATATTGTAAATGTGGTTTTACTAAAGAATTGTATATTATCAGTCGCACTTGCCGCGGAACACAGTGAATGAAGTTACGTATATAAGGACGAGGGAAATGAAACGCCCGAATGTTGATATAAGACTGCTTTATTAATGTTACTGATGTAGGTTTTATATTATGATGGCACTAAAGATGTGTATATCTAGATAGATACCACACCTTCCCTCTCAAAGAAAAAAAAAAAAATACATATATTTCTTTTTTTTTTGGGTTAAAACAATATTTAAATCTTTATATTATTGACATAGGTATAACTAAAACATTAGAGAAAAAATAAAAAAAAAACTTAAGACTATTATTATAATTACAAAAAAAAATGAATTACAATGTGTATACATATCATATTATAATTTTATTACGTATATTTTAAGGATAATACAATTTCGTTCGATTTTTGTGAATCACATAATTTTTTCCGTCTTTCAATATTTCAACATTTGGTGAACAATCTTTAATAACTAAATATGGACCGGAATAAATTGCGTTGAGTTTGTTGCCTGTTTCTTTATTAACTAATATCAAATCATTGATTTTATAAGTTATAGGGTTCATTTTAGAATCATATTTTGATTTTCGAACAATTTTACTATTTTTAAGATTTTCTCTTGCTTCTTTTTGTGAGGTTTGTAAGCGATATTTTAATTCTAATGGATAATCATCGTAATTATAGAGGGGTTCTACGGTTTTTGTTAAGTTACTAGGTAAAGTACATTTTTTGCCATAAACTAACGCGAATGGGGTATATTTTGTTTCACGGTGAACGGAAGTATTATACGAGAAACACCAAAAGGGTAGCCAGGAACTCCAAGATTTGGAGTGGTTGTCAGTCTGTATGCGTAAAAATGCTCCTAAACTCTTATGGGAATTTTCTAAAGCGCCTATGCTCTCATGATGGTATGCTGTGGAATTTATTTTTTTAATTTTTAATAAACTACATACCTCTTTCATTACTGTGGACATAAACTCGGTACCTCGATCTGTGGCTATTTCCTTGGGTATTCCATGTCGAAGAATGAAGTTATTTACGAATGCCTGTGCAACTTCAACTGAACTCTTAGAAACTAACGGATATGCTTCTACGTATTTAGATAACTCACATTGGAGTGTTAATATATAGGAATAATTATTACTATCTCTATCTAAAGGTCCTACAATATCTAAGAAAATTTTTTCGAAGGGAGTTTGAGCTGTAGAAGTTACAGTCATAGGCTCCCTAACAGGTATAGAATACTTTTGTTTCTGGCATTTGTCACAGCGTCTAACAAATGCTGTTATATCTCGTTCGATACCTGGCCAAAAGTAATATTTTTTAATGTTATTCAACATCCTCTTAATACCCGCGTGGCCACTAGTGGGGAGGAGATGAAAATCATTTAATATTACTCTTTGGTCGTCTTTGTTGTCAATTCTTTCAATTTCATTTAACACAATAACTCTTGGACCGGACCAATTTTCAATACTTTTAATTTCATTTATTACTTGCTCTATAAATTTATTATTTTCTTTACATTTCATGAAGTATACTTCGTTAACATTTATTTTTTTACAAAAATCAGACAGCTCCCTCACAAATTCGCCTCGCGATAGTTGTGATCGAATAGCTGGATTTATATAAATTGTCATTTTCTTTAAAACGTATATAAAAGTTCTAGATTCGCATGCGATTTCATTGTCCTTGCGTAATTTTTGTAAATTACTTTTGTTGATAAATCTTAATTCTATCGATATCTTCGGTTTGTTGTGTACCTCTACGACTCTTGGGTGATCAAGCCAATCGTCAGTATTCACACTATCACACAAAGAATCATTGTTCATCCCTGACATACTATGCTCCTCTTCCATCCTTTTCTTCTGAGCTCTAGTCAACACATTCAAACTACACTCACTCATATCTTTTAAGTCTTTCGATGTAATAAAGCATCTGCGGCAGAATTTTCACTTCCTCTTACATACTCTACTATATAATCGTATTCTTCGAGCGCAAGCCTAAATTTCAATAACCTACTCGAAGGATCTTTCATGTTAAAAAGATAAATGAGAGGTTTGTGGTCCGTATAAATTTTGAAAGAACGTCCGTATAAATAAGGCCGGAAGTGTTTAACAGCCCATACAACCGCTAATAATTCTTTTTCGATTGTTGGGTAGTTTTTCTCCGCTCTATTTAAAGTTCGGCTAGCATATGCTATAGGTTTACCATTTTTATTGGACAGTACGGCTCCTATAGCGTAACCTGATGCATCCGTTTGAACTACAAATTGGTTACTTTCAGAAAAATCTGGGTATTGCAGTAATGGAGGTGACATCATATCTTGTTTTAATGAATTAAATGAATGTTGACACTCTTCACTCCAATGAAATTGTACATTTTTACGGCATAATTTATTTAAATAAAAAGCTTTCTCTGCAAAATTTGGAATAAATTTACGATAAAAGTTCGCGAATGCTACAAAGCGTTTTACCTCGTCTGTGTTAGTAGGAATAGGGTAATTTTGTAAGACTTTGGTTTTTTCAGGATCCGGTAAAACACCATCTCCAGATACAACATGACCCAAATACAGTAATTCCTTTTTTAAAAATGTACATTTATCGGGGTTTAGCTTTAAATTAACTTGTTTTAATCGTTCAAATACTTCCGTTAAATTTTTATTGTGATCTGCTAAATTTCTACCAAAAATTATGATGTCATCGAGGTAAATAAAACATTTTTCAAATGTTAAGCCTGCCATAGCCATATTCATCATTCTAGAGAAAGAGCTGGGACTGGTTTTAAGACCCATTGGCATTCTGGTCATCTGGTATTGACCAGAACAGAATGCTGTATATGTCGGAGAAACGCCACTCGGGCATCCAGAGTCCATTTTTACAAGAAAAACTTGTTGATAGACAAATAATGTTTATTTCAGTACGAAGGCTCAGTACAGAATAACCTCTTTCATACAAAACTCAAGTCTTTATATAGGCAAACATAAGTTTAACATTTATAATAACAGTCACTTCCGTTTAAAGAAATAATTTAAACAATATTATAAAAATTAGTTCAATATTACATATTAATATTATAACGAATTTTCCAATACTTTAAATAATTTATCTTACACAAATTACAATTAGTTTCATAAACAAATTTCATTATTTGCTAAGAAAGTTTAACATGGCGCCACTTAACAGAATATAAATATTTATTTATTAGTTAAGATATTAAATTACAGTTAGAATAATTATAATAATTTTAATTCTATTTAATTCGAATAATGATTATTAAAGAATAATTAAATTTAAATAATTAAACATTAAATCAATTTTCAATATCTTCAAACTAAACATCAAAACAGTGTCCATTAAATATTACATTTTTCCATATAACGGTTTTGCAATTATAAATAATTATTTAAATAACAATCTTAAATATAACAATTATTTATAACAATAAAGTCATTACATAGTCATTTGCGCCCATACGGCCATACTGACTCCAGCGCGTCCCTTGCGCTGTCTTTTACAATTCATTTACACAAGGCATCACCCATACGGGATCTAGCCAACACACAAGGCATCACCCATACGGGATCTAGCCAACACACAAGGCATCACCCATATCGGGATCTAGCCAACACACAAGGCATCACCCATATCGGGATCTAGCCAACACACAAGGCATCACCCATACGGGATCTAGCCAACACACAAGGCATCACCCATCCTGGGATCTAGCCAACACACAAGGCATCACCCATCCTGGGATCTAGCCAACAAGACCAGGACTTAGGATACGCATGGTGGCCAGCCAGCGTTTAAGGAAGGATGTTGGACAGGAAAATAAATAGACACACACACACATCATCATCATCATCACACCAATATACAAATCATGAAATCACTTAAATTGTCACAATGTTAAACACAAATAGGTTCAAACATTACAAACAAAAGTACAGTAAACCCCTAAAAAGAACTGCTCTCTGACGATTCTTCTGCCCATACGGTCAATTCGTCAGAGTTATTGAAAAAAAAAAAAAAAAATTCAATCCCAAAGCTCAATATGACGGGTTTTATCATTTAAAGACCGCTCGTCCATCCGTTTTTTAGCAAGCAATCTAACAACTTCTTCAATGTCGTCTGTCAGTTTGTTATTTTTAAATTTTTAATATTTTAAATTTATTATTTTAAATTTATAATATTTTAAATTTATAATATTTTAATGGCAGGCGGGAAGTGTCATCTGTGTAATAATAATTCTATATAATAGGACCTTTACTAACTCTTTCAAACTTTGCAATTTATAGTTAATTGTAATCCCGGAAATAACGTAAGTATCGGCAATATTTTTTAGGAATTGAACTGCTTTTCAACTATAACTATTTCTTCTATTGAATCTTAAGCCAGCAAAATACCGTGAAAACCAAAAGACATATCTAAACAATTGTAATAACTATCTTTAAACTAATTAATAATTAATAATGATATAAATTTCTTTTATTTGTGTCGGGTCAGTAAGATCAGTATTTAGTTCAATTGACGGGTCATATTATAACTGTCATTGATAATAAACTCTTAATAAATATTATTGACTTCATTGAAAAAATAATTGAAAATGACACTAAGCCCAGGTGTCTTTAAAATACTATTTTTTTTTTATTTATTTTTTTAGACTCGAATCGAGTTTTATTGTTACTTATAACAAAACTACAGCTCCAAATTTACATTATCAATTTCAACCACAGCTGTGATATTTTGCTTTGACATAACCTTTTACCCGCAATGCCCATAAACTGCACAACAATTTGCCTGCGTTTATCGGAAATAAAACTAGCCACTTTTCTCGAATTAAAGAACAATCGGCACCACTATCAAACAGACAGTTATAATATTTATTTATAACAGTTACGTTTTATTTGGTATTATTCAAACGACCCATACGACGACAGTTTAATTAACTTTTAAAAAATTTAACAGAATTACATTCAATAACATAAACACTATTTTAACTACTACGAGAACTGAAATTATTACTTATTTGTTGCAAAGAAACGTTAAGCCTGAATAAAATTTTCTCCTTACTTTCGCGGAACCGGCTTATTATCATTAAAACATATAGCCGAATCTTTTGAAGGTTCCGTAACATGAGATCAACATATTTCCTATCTTTATTTTTGATTTTACGTTTTTGAAATATTTTAAGTACCGATATTAATTTAGGCAGCGATTAAGGGGTATTTGTCAATAACTCAGATCGAATAAACTCGGGGTAAATACCTGTGATCAGCGCGTCAACCACCTCGGCGTCGGCAGCTTCCGGTCGAACCCTCTTGAAAAGTGTCCACGCCGTCGTCGCGTACTCGGCGTAGCTGCTGGCGTGGTCTGAAGTGTAGCTGCGCCATTTTTCTACGTCGTCCGCATACCGGAACTCTCTTCCAAATGTGTGGATCAGTTCTTCTTTCACTTGCTGCCATGTGGTTGAATGGAGTGACCAGGTGTCCGCCCATGTCTTCGCTCGCCCTCTTAGCTGTAGAATGGCCTTCATGCGCGCTTCATGTGGAGGAACATTCAACTGAGTAATTGTTGCATCCACATTGGCGCACCAGTCCCTGATGTCGTGTGATCTCTCGTCGGGGTTGAACGGGGGTAGATAGAAATCGTGATGTCGCCGCAAAGGGGTAGCTGCCGCTGATAACGTCTCTCTCACAGCGCTTGTTGCCGCAGTTTTCGTGATGGATGTCAAGAGACCCATCACTTGCTCCATGGTGAAGGTCGTGTCACCAGAAGAACCGTCACCGGAAGACCCTGAAGTCTCTTGGGGCTGAGATCCCACCGCTGCTGTCGGAGAAACGCCACTCGGGCATCCAGAGTCCATTTTTACAAGAAAAACTTGTTGATAGACAAATAATGTTTATTTCAGTACGAAGGCTCAGTACAGAATAACCTCTTTCATACAAAACTCAAGTCTTTATATAGGCAAACATAAGTTTAACATTTATAATAACAGTCACTTCCGTTTAAAGAAATAATTTAAACAATATTATAAAAAATAGTTCAATATTACATATTAATATTATAACGAATTTTCCAATACTTTAAATAATTTATCTTACACAAATTACAATTAGTTTCATAAACAAATTTCATTATTTGCTAAGAAAGTTTAACATGGCGCCACTTAACAGGATATACATAAATATTTATTTATTAGTTAAGATATTAAATTACAGTTAGAATAATTATAATAATTTTAATTCTATTTAATTCGAATAATGATTATTAAAGAATAATTAAATTTAAATAATTAAACATTAAATCAATTTTCAATATCTTCAAACTAAACATCAAAACAGTGTCCATTAAATATTACATTTTTCCATATAACGGTTTTGCAATTATAAATAATTATTTAAATAACAATCTTAAATATAACAATTATTTATAACAATAAAGTCATTACATTGTCATTTGCGCCCATATATACCTACTATTTGGATCTAATTCTACATTATAGAATCCTTGATTTAAGTCTATATGTGTATAATATATACAACCTGAAAGAGAGTCCAGTATTTCTGTAATATTCGGTAAAGGAAACTTATCATCGACTATTGAATTATTTAATTTACGATAATCGATTACTAATCTCCATTTTTTATCGTTAATTTCCGATTTTTTAGGTACTAGTAGAATGGGACTTGACCATTCACTCTTACAAGGTTCAATAATTCCTTGATTTAACATTTTATCTAATTGCCTTTTTATTTCTACTTTTTGAGAATGGGGTAATCTGTATGGTTTTACATAGACTGGATCTACATTGGGTTTTAATGTAATTGTATGTTTATAGATATCAGTCACAGTCAAGTTGTCTCCAGGTAAATAAAATATATCACAGTATTTCGCACATATGTTTTCGATTGATACCTGTTCTTCCCCCTTTAGATATTCGTGTAATTTTAAAATAGAAAATAATTTTTTTACGCGTTCCGAATTCTTATTAGATTTTCCAAACATACATATATTGTAGTTTATATTGTAGTTTAGAAAATTGTATTTAGTAGTACTAGTAGAGTCATAGATTTATTCAAAATTTGTATGTAGTATTAATATTAGCGTATTTAGATTTTTATTTTTCACCGTCCCTATGCATGCCGTGGCGACTTATAATTAAGCCAACACTTAGCATATAAGTTATTATTATTATATTTGTATCTTGTATTAGTGTTTGTCTTGTTAGTTGTCCATAATAAATAAATAAATAAATAAAATATTCACTTGCACTATAAATGTTAGGGCTTACGTCACTCAAACAAAAATCTCTGTCGGTTGTATTTATTATTCGAATCGGTATTTTCCCTATAATTGGACTTACTAACATACTTGCTAAGTAAACACCTTCCGATAACTCTTTCGAACATACCACACAATCATCTCTCATGTCAGTATTTATAAAATGTACAGATTCCGATCGCGACGGAATATACAAAACGTCATTATTAATATTACTAAAAGTAGGTAAATACATTCGATCATTATTTGAATTAATCAATGAAAAATAATTGTTTTCATAATCAATTATCGCCGCATACTTTTTGCAAAAGTCATCGCCAATTATAACAGGAACTTTAGTAGGTAGAGTATCAAATACAAAGAATTTATGTTTAAAAGATTCTTGAGACACTTCCAAATTAAGAAAGACATATCCAATTGCTTCAACGCTACCTCCAATTCCGCTAAACTCACATTTCTCTTTATGGAATGGAATGTTATAAGTATAAACAAGTTTCGATTCTAGCGCGGAAATTGATGCGCCGGTGTCAATTAAACAATGTGAAGTAAAACAATTGTTAAAAGTAAATTGAACCAAACGCGAATGATTATTACATGAAAATATATGACCTTTACTCACGAAAAAACTGATTATTATTATCAACAGATGGGGTGGGTTGGGACTGTGAATTATTTCGATCGATGATGTTTACATAACTTTGATTTTGCCCTACGTTTAAGCTATTGTTTTTATTTTTCATACCTCTATTCTGGTACGGGCGGGAATTACCACGCCATGATCTACCTCGCTGAGGTAGCTGCCACGCCACGTTGGTTTTTTGGCCTCTGCTCATACCACCGCCGTGCTGTGGGTGGGCACGGTACCCTCGATATTGATTACCTCGGTAATTATAATGTCCCCTGGAATTTCGAAAATAGGAAACTTTTTTATTTATGGTCATTAAATTGGAATTAGAAGTGGACGGTAACTCCTCATCTAATGCAGATTGAATAGTGTCTTTTAAAGATGTAAAGTTACGCGCTGTAATTATAGTTCCAGTTCTACGATTTCGCAGTCCATCAGCAAATCGTTTGATTGCTTGCTTTTCATTTAAGGGTTTAAGCACCTTATAAGTCTCTGGGTCGTTATCTGCCTGTGAAATAGTTAAGTCAACAAACATTTCAGTGATTTGCTTACCGTATTCTTCGATGGTCAACTCATTCTGCTTAAAATTCAGCAACCGCGTTTGGATGGCCGTAGCAGATTTTTTCGGCAAAAGCTCTTTTTTCATATCATGAATTAAGTCTGAAATACTAGAATAGCTCGGATGTAATTTAAGTTTTGCTGATTGCGATAAACGATTTTTTAACACAAAATTTACTAATTGGGGCTTAGAATCGGCAGTAAGGGTGGTTTCATAATATTCAACGGAATCTATTAACTGTTTTGTTACAGATAAGTCGTCATTCATAACCGGTAACAAACTCAGAGCAACTTTTAAATCAAATTTTTCCATGTTTATAGTTTCTATAGTCTGACCTGAATTACTAATAAATTCTTTCGAATCGGATGACGTTGAAGAGTATCTAACAATATCTTTATACAATGAAAGAAATTGCTGTGAATAATCGACAATCAACTCACTATCGCTAGCACTAATATTAACACAATTTACCTCTTTTTGCAAATAAGAATTTAATGTTAAATATTGGCTATACAAACTATTTGCTTCGCTTAACTTAACAATGTAAATGTTACCCTTTCTACGTTCAGGACCAATTTTCCTTAAGTATTCTTTAATCAATTTTAACTCTTGGCACAATATTTTTAAATTATCTGCCATATCAAAATATAAAAATTATGCATATTACTAAAATTCATTATTACTAATTACGTATTTTGAAGTTATACAAAAATAATATGAATACTTTAACACTAATTATCTAATTATTACAAATATATTGCTACATAATATATATTAATATAATTATATAAAACTATCAAAGTCCGTCTCTGCGTTGCCTTATATAGGCATGTTCTGCATTCTGGAGTCACGTTACTCGCGCACTGTTTGGACAAATCACAATTTTTTCTTTCTTGAATATTAACAATTTTTAGACGCGGCTCCAATCCGAAATCACTTCAATTTATGTTTCTTGTTCAGCAACAGCTGGAGAACCGTGTAGGGTAGCCCGTTGACGTCTGAACGATCCACGAAGTACATATTGATGTATACCCTGCTGGACCCAGCGATGATGCATTTTTCGGTATACTCTCCATACAACGTAGATGATAAACAGACTCATCAACAGTAATATTATAAGTAAAAGAATGTTTGTGGTGGACGCATGGAATTTCAATTCTTTTATATATGCATTATTTTCGGCAGCCACAGAATTTTGGTTTATAAAAATGTCCTCCTTTTCTACTTTCGAATTACACATATTTTAAACTACAGTCACCATTATTAACTTTGAACTTTGGCGAGTTTGAATTTACACGCGTCGGTAATTTAAATCAAAGCATCTCGCGTTACCGATGCGCATACTGTGCTGGCAGGGTCGCCATATAAGGACGAGGGAAATGAAACGCCCGAATGTTGATATAAGACTGCTTTATTAATGTTACTGATGTAGGTTTTATATTATGATGGCACTAAAGATGTGTATATCTAGATAGATACCACACGTAGCTTACCCATTAAAGAACAGAGCTTTGATCTTACGTGGTCAATCTGTACCTTCCAGTTCAAACAATCGTCTAATCGAAGTCCTAAATATTGTTCAGATTGTAATTGTTGCAGTATTTGGTTATTAATTTCGAGAGGAGTGTGTCCTGGAATGTTTTTGTTCTTGAGTTTAAAAATGACGTAACTAGTTTTAGATGCATTGATCGTAAGTAAATTTTGTTGAAACCAATAAACTAGTGTGTTCATATGTTGTTGAGCTTGATTTATTATTTCGTTAAGTTATTACCAAAATAAAATAGACATGTGTCGTCTGCGTATAGAGAAAGATGACCTTGTATTGGAGTCTTATGTATGGAATTTATGTAAATTAAGAACAGTAGTGGACCCAATATGGAACCTTGAGGTACACCAAACTTACCAGTACTGTGAGGTTTACTTTGATACTCCCCGATTTTAACTACCTGATAACGGTTGGATAAATATGATTCAAACATTTTGTATGCTATTCCTGATACTCCTACATCGCGAAGTTTACTCAACAAGATGGAATGGCTTATCGTATCGAAAGCTTTTTTGAGGTCTATGAATAGCCCCAAGGCAATTTTTTTTTATCTATATTAGTGTGCAATTTTGTTACCATATCAATCGTGGCTGAGAGAGTACTAGATTGGGAGCGAAAGCCATATTGTCTTTTGTAAATAAAGTCGATAGACGTAAGGTAGTCGTCTAATCGTTAAAATATAATTTTTTCAAAAATTTTTGATATGACTGGAAGTACAGATATAGGCCGGTAATTGTTTGGATCACTTTTAGACCCAGATTTATGTATAGGAATGACTTTGGCTACTTTTAAGGCATCTGGAAAGATGCCTTCAGCTAGGTGATAGTTTATACATTTTGTTAAAGTGTCCGTTATTAGGTTACCAATGCACTTTACAGCTTTAGTAGTTATACCGTCGATCCCAGTACTACAGTTTATATCAAGATGATGGATAATTTTGGAAACTTCAGCGGCATCACAAGGTTTGAATGAGGACAATGTTGATGAGTGACGTATTTGTGTTTGTGTGATAGATGGATTTGAAATGTTGTGATTTTGTTTAGCTAAGATAGTCTCTGCAAGAACAGAACCAATAGTAGCGAAGAAGTGATTGAATGTTTCACAAATTTCATTACCTTCAAGTATAGGGCCGGATTCAGTTTGGAGCTTTGGCGGAGTATTGTCAGCCTTGATTGTATTATTTGACAAAGTATTTAATAAATTCCACATCTTCTTACTATTTCCTAAATTATTTATAAATTTGTTCTTATAGTATTTCTCTTTAGCACTTCTGATTTTTTCTGCTGTTTTCGATCTTTCAATTTTGAACTGCTTGTCAATTTCTTCATTTTTAGGATCTTGTTTTAATTTGAACCAAAATACGTTTCTTTCTTGAATACTAGTTATAATATCTTTGCATATCCAGTCTTGTCGAGGAGGATTTATAATTTTTGTCTTGGTTACTTTGCTGTTTTTAATTCCAGCTTGTATTGTTTTTTCTAAATTTACATAGCTATAATCTGTAGAACAAAATTTCGCATTGCTAATATAGCTTTTAAGTGTTTCATAATTAATTGCTTCGTAATTTATTCGCTTTTTTGCCGGTGGCTTATATTTTTTTATAGATAAGTAAATTTGCTTGTGGTTGGACATGGGACTTTCAATAATGGCCATATGAAAGCTTTTATCTTTTAAATTTGAGCATATATGGTCAAGAATAGTCTTAGACATTGTCGTTTCCCGTGTGCAATAATCTTGATGAATGTTGTTGATGAAAATGTATCCGGATTCTTTTATAATACTTTTATAGCGTTTGATATTACGATTTTGTGATAATAAGTCTATATTAAAGTCACCGAATACAATTGCTCGTTTCTTTTGAACCAACTGTGTTGAGTAAAACTCAAAAAAATCAGATATATTTGTTGTTCCGGGATTGTAAATAAGTCCTATGTTCAGTGCGTATTTCTCAAGATATATCCAGAGGTAATTAATCCCTCCAGCGTATACTTCTTCAAATAAACTATGTGTTAGATTATCGTGTACAAATATAGATACGCCGCCACCTCTTGAATCTGTTCTGAGGTTGTAATAATGAGTGTAATTTGGTAATTGGTATAACTTAACGTCATCTATGGATCTTAACCATGTTTCGGTCAAGAGAATTATGTGAATTTGACATTGAATCGATTGAATTATACATTTTATTTCATCAAATTTACCATCTTTACGGATACTTCATACATTAGCATAGAAGAAATTTAGTTGAGACTGCGATACAATAAGATCCTGATATGTGTGGCAATACTGGTATGTAATATTTTCGTGTGTAATAGTTTCTTTGTCCCGTAAACTTAATTTTTCGAGTTTTTTGATAAATTTTGTATAATTCTTGGTGTCCCTTTGATGTATTTTATAGTTAAGTTCTCTTCTCCGTTTGCTTTGCGGCGATTGAGATCTTCACTAAGTTCCTTAATTATAGTCCTTTGAGTAGGAGTCTGATCTGAGTATATTTTTACGTTATCAGGTAATTTATTCTTGTTTCGTAATATATATTTAACTTCATGTTGATTTTCAAAACATACCTTAAGCGGTCGATTTTTTCCTTTAGAGTATTTGCCCAGTCGCATAGTTTTATGTATCTTAGGATTTTCAGCTGTCACATTCTGAAAAGTTTTTTGAGCAAGACTGAGATCCATGGCTTGGCGTGCAGAACTATCAGCATTAGTTTCTTCAGTTATACCAAAGACTATAATATTCCTACTTCTGTTAGCCCTTTCCTGCAGTTCATTGATGATTTTCTCATTATCAAAAACATCTGAGGTACAGGATTTGGTCGAAATACACTCAAGCTTGCTTAATTTTGCCTCAAGCTCGGATATTTTGGATTCTGTAATAGAGTTATCCTTCTTCAGTTCTAAGATTTCGGATTTTACTCTGTTTTGTTCTGCTAGCATTTTACTAGTTGATGTTTTGATTTCATTAATTTGATACTTCATTGCGGATATGTCATCGCGCATCATTGACAAATTGCTCTCGAGTATTGAGATTAATTCTCCACGGAAGTTGTTGATTTCGGTTACGATGTCACAGCATTCTCTTTGTTTTCTTTTACGATAAGTAATTTGACTTCCTGAATCATCGTCACTATCCCGAGATAAGTTGGGTTGCGATTGTGAGCATTGTTTTTGACTTACTGGTCGATTTACCTTTTTTGTACTCTGTGGCGACCGCTGCGTATCCATGGTCTATTGTTTAGATGTGGCTTGTACAGGCACAGGAGGTGTAAAGAGGATGTTTACCCGAGGTGGAGCGGGGCGCTTATAACGAGGCCGGTTGATTAAACTGTTCACTCGATATTAGTTATAGCGCGCTTAGGATTTATGGCTTATTGTTGTTTAAAGAAAAGTTAAAGTTTTAGCTATTAATCAGTAACACGTCTGCACTATTCGACTGTCGAAGCAAGCTATTTACTATTTATATGTTGAAATGTAGGAGAAGAGAGCTAGTGGGGCCTTTCGGGGCTTTATATACCCGGGCCCCCATCACTGCAGACACGACGTCACACTCGCCCATTGGCTGCCGAGCGCAAGTCTGCGACCGATGCGTTAGTCGCAACAGTCATACCAATATTTAAATCGGGCTGTACATCTGATCTCTAAGTCGCTGTGTATGTTTTTGGTAGACATTTTTTTCTACTTGATGACAGCTCTTATTTCATTTTTCTCCCGGTAATTGTGTCCTATTTATACAATTTTTTGAAGCTTAACTAGTGGATATATATCCATATCCATGTTTAAAAGCAAGCAGAAACAAATAATTTTGGGTTTTTGTGCGTTCTAGAAATACTCGATTATCATTACTTATTGATCGCCCCTCGTATATTCTGTCCGGTTCTGCCCATCGGTTGAGTACATCCTCCTTGCTTTTAATAAGGGTTATACCGTCGGCAGATTATAGAGGCACATTCGTAATGGATGTTATACGAAGCAGCTTTTTAATTTCCCCACAAATTGATTTGCATTAGCGAGCCACTGAACGTACCGAGTCTTGTCCTGCCACCATTTGTCTTTTATTTCTCGTTCTTTCGGACTTTTACCTACGGACTTGTACCGTGGTGAGGGGATGGTGAGGGGCGAACGATCGTCTCCATTTACTGAGTTATTGTTGCCTATACTCTTTAGTATATCTGAGCCGAGATTACTCAAAGATCACACTTGATACACATTCCTTTCTACTCCTTGTAACCCAAGTAATATTTTAAGGTGTGCACATATTTTCTAAGAATGCAAGTTATACTGAATTTCCTCGAGTAGATTTTATATTAATATATGTTTATGTGTATGCCATGTGTTAACGGCACAAATGGGAGATCATTGCTGTTATGCAGTAAGACTGCTTTCATACTTAATTTAGAAGAATCAATAAATAGTCTATATTGATCTGGTGAATAGCTATGTTGGTTGTAATAAGGTTGAATCTACTTTGTCACTGTTGTAGGGTTTTGTTAAATGAGCGATAGACGTGTGTTCTGACTGCGTTTATTCTTGCGAATAACGTTACAAAAACTATAGCGGGCCGGTGACATGAACGTATATAGGTATACATGTGTATATTAAGCTTCTTGATAACTAACTTAAAAATTGACCGAACATACCGCCCACCAAAAGGACATTTGATCCTTTTTAGATCAACAAAATGCTTATGAATGAATACAATTCTAGTTATATATTGTAAAATAATAATTGCAAGTAATTAAGTTACATTATTTTTACATTGAATCTATAGGTAAAGCACAAAGTTTTGTTACAGATCGTTTTGTTATAGCACTGTTACTCTTCACACTGTACACTCTTGTAAAACCATCTGCACCTGGATGCTTATCAACAATTCTTCCCAGCGACCATTTTCCAGGTGGTAGATTATGTGTTTTAATTAATACTATATGAACATAGGAGATGTTTAGTTCCTTCTGTGTTTTTAGCCACTTAGGTCGCTGTTGAAGTCTTGACAGGTACTCGTCTTGCCATCTGTGCCAAAAATCATTCACAAGTTTTTGAGTGAGTTGCCAGCGTGATAAGGCAGACATTTTGATGTTACTCATATCTGGCGAGGGAACGATGATGGGTGCTTCTCCAATCAGAAAATGTCCTGGCGTGAGTACATCTAAGTTGTCAGAATCAGTTCATCTAGTGGATGCAAGGGGCGTGAATTCAGACAAGCTTCTATCTGGCATAACACCGTGGTCATCTCTTCATATGTAAGGTGAGATGTAATAATTCTTTGTAGATGATGTTTAATGGACTTAACGCCTGCTTCCCACAATCCACCAAAGTTTGGGCTATACGCTGGTATGAAATGCATTTGTGTGCCATCTGTTGTTAGTGTTTGTGCTATCTCTTTTTTGTAGTCTAATTTTGCTTCGTTCCAGGCTTCTACAAGTTGTTTGTTAGCACCTACAAAATTCTTGCCCTGGTCACTCCATAAGTGACTGCATCTGCCTCTTCGAGCAACAAAACGTCTGAAAGCTCCTATGAAAGCTTGCGAGGTAAGATCTCCTACTAATTCAATATGAATTGCTTTTGTGGACATACAAATAAAAATTGCTATGTATATTTTTATTGTTTTATTTCCTCGACCCTTTGACATTAATGTTTGAAAAGGGCCACAAAAATCTACTCCACTGTGTAAAAATGGTCTGGAAGGAGTAACCCTTTGTTTTGGCAAATCTCCCATGATTTGAGATTTAGCAGTAGCTTTTATTCTAGAACCTATGAGACATCTGTGTATATAACTTTTCACTAATGATTTTGCTTTTATTATCCAGTATTTAGAACGTAGATACGTTAACATCAGTTGTCTTCCACCATGAAGAGTTTTAGTGTGTGCATCAGCGATAATCAAGGGTATAAGTGAATTTTTGCTTCCTATGACAATTGGATATTAATAAGGTAAGTTTGTATTTTCAAATTGTGATACTAATAATTTTCCTTGTTTTCCAGGTTCTACTGTATTCAGGTAAGTATTAATCTTTTCTACTTTCATTTCCATGTCTGTCATTATAACGTCTTGTTTACTAATCTTTATTTCCTTTTCAGCCAACCAGCTTCCTAGCTGGTTCCTCTCCACCAGAGATCATTTTTCATCAGCGCCGAGAGAAACATTCCACGAGAGGCTAAATCTGCTGGATTGTGACTCGACTGTACATGGTACCAATGTTTGTTGTTAATATTTTCTATGATTTGTACCTCTCGATTAGCCACAAATGGCTTCCATCGATTGGGTTCTCCACAAAGCCACGAGATAACAATTGACGAGTCTGTCCATGCGTACATTTTAGATGTTGATATTTTCATAGCTTGTCCAATTTGTTTCATAAGTTTGCTGAGAAGTAAAGCACCGCAAAGTTCTAAACGTGGTAAGGATATTGTCTTTAGTGGTGCTACCCTTGTTCTTGCAGCGATGAGATTTGTCATTATATTTCCTTCTGTTGTTATGGTTCGAATGTAAACAGCAGCTGCATATGCACGCATTGACGCATCGCAGAATCCATGTATTTGTATATTTTCTATATTATCGTTAGTTGTTCCTAGACATCTTTCAATTTGTATGTTATTAACATTTTCAAATCTAATCGTAACTGTTTCCATTCTTCTTCTAAAACGTCACTGATGTTTTCATCCCATTCAACTTTTTCGAGCCATAATTTTTGAATTAATATTTTAGCCATAACTGTATAATAGTGGCCAGTCGTGGCCCAGTGGCACAAGCGTGTGACTGTAAGCGACTGGTTGTGGGTTCGATTCCCACTCGAGGAGTGGAAATTATATTTTCATTTTCTTCGCTCTGGTGCCGAGGCGCGGCGTTAAGTTCCGCCACTTAACACACAAGCCTCCGAATTCGGCGGAAAGTAGGGAACGGAGTGTCTTAACACTAGGTTCCCTCTGCCTACCCTGCTGTGTGTGGGATACAGCGTGAAGCTAAAAAAAAAAAAAAAAAAAATAAAAAAAAAAAAAAAAAAAAAAAAAATAACTGTACTAGGAGCCAGCCATCCTAGTGGATCAAATAACTTTTGTACGTCAGCTAAGATTCCTCGTTTAGTAATAGTTTTTCCCATCGGTGGTAAGTTTAAATTGTATCGAAAATTGTCTTGTTTTAAGTTCCATGTAATACCTAATGCTTTAATTGTTCCGTCAAGATTTAAGTCTAATTTGATATTTGTAGATCTTTTGTTTTCTTCAATGGACTGTATAAAATGCATGTTGTTGGATGACCATTTCTTAAGTTGAAACCCTCCTTTTTGCAAAATATCTGTTATTTGTTGCGCAATCATAATAGCCTCATCCACAGAGTCAGCGCCTGATAGAAGATCATCAATGTAGAAATCTTCCTTAATGATTTGCTTAGCTTGTAAATAGGAACCGCCTTCATCGTCGGCTATTCTTTTCAATGTTTTGACCGCCAAATGTGGAGCAGGGGCAGTACTAAGGTGACTCGCAGAAGGCGATAATCTTCAAGGTTATCGGATTCATTCTGACGCCAAATGATCCGCTGATAATCTGCATCGTCTTTCGTCACTAGTATCTGCCGATACATTTGTTGAACGTCGGCTACAAAACAAAGAAGCTTCATTCGCCATCTCATAATCAGGTTTCTTAAATCTTCTTGTAGCTGTGGGCCGACTAGTAACTCATCGTTGAGAGATATATTATTAATCCCTTTGCAGGATGCATCGAATACAATGCGCGTACGAGTGGTCTCCTTGTCACGTACTACGGCGTGATACGTGACAAGTTCATGAAAAAGAAAAAGAAAGACACTGACTGTCTTTCTTTTTCTTTTTCATGAACTCTTTCCATGTGACCTTGCTGTATGTAATCAATTATAACTTTTGTATATTCTATTTTTAGGTCTGGTGATTTTTTAAATTTCCTTTCCAGCTGTAGAAATCTTTGTGTGGCGATATCCTTAGTCTTTCCTTCAGGTGATAGTGGGTTACTTGTGTTGAACGGTAATTTAACAATATATCTTCCTTCTTCATTTCTGGTCGTTGTGCTTTCATATATTTGTTCACATAGCTTTTCGTCTTGTGTTAGGCGTCTTTCAGTATCTACTTCTACCTCCCAAAAAGACTTTAACAGGTCATCAACGTCCATTTGATGGTGCATAACTACGTAAGTATCGTGTTGAGGTGAATGAATTTCTCCAAAAAGTATCCATCCCAGGCTGGTCTTCTGTGCACACGGTGTGCCTGGAGGACCTTTGATATAGTTTTGTTGCAATATTTCAGAATATTCCTTGACTCCTAAGAGTATATCTATTTGACCCGGCTGAAAATAGTTTGGATCAGCCAGCTCGAGGCCGTTGAGGTGTGGCCATGGGTGTGTCGCAATTGTTCTGGCGGGCAACTTTGTGGTCAGCTGTTTTGACATGACATAAGCTTGAATGACTTACTTGACTTATTGTCCTATGTCCCCTAGGTGGGGCAGAGGGCTTCTACAGTGCTCCGCCATCGCGATCTGTTCTGGGCAATTCGCTTCGCCTCGGACCACGACAACCCAATAAGCTTGAATAGGTAAGTTGAAATTTGGATCCCATCGCGATTTTAATTGTAGCTGAACCACATGCTTGATTTCTGTTTTTACTGATCCCACCCCAATGACATTGCCTTTCATTGGTTTACGTTCTAACTTAAGTAGTTGTGTCGCCTTCTTGCTAATAAATGTTGCTTGTGAACCTTGGTCTATTAATGCTCGTAGTGGAATGTTGTATCCTTGTTCACTTACTGCTTCCACGACTGCAGTCGCTAATAGTGCTACTCCTTGTCTGGTTGTAAAGTGTGACGCAATCATTGTGTGTGCTTGTACATCTTCTTGCTTCTCTTCTACATGTTGTGAAATTTGCGGTTGTGGTTGTGAATTGCTCGTTGATGCCGCAGATTCCTGATTCTTGTTTACATGTAGGAAAGAATGATGACGTCTTTGACATATTCTACAGGACACAGGTACCTTACAACTAAGTGCTGAATGTCCTGGTACCAGGCAGCTGAAACATAACCGTTTGGCTATTGCGTATTTTTTTTTTAACATTTTTAAAGTGTTATTCCACACTTAGGAAAATTGAAAAAGACATTTAAAGAAAACGTATAAAAATTTGAACGCAGCGGGATTCGAACCCGCGCCTCCTGAATACCGTTCAGGCGCTCTCACCACTGAGCATGCGCAAATTCAAATTTTTATACGTTTTCTTTAAATGCCATTTTTATTGCGTAATTGTTTCTCTCAGTAGGTTCCATCTTCGTCAATTGTTTGCAGTGACAAAGTGTATGGTTATCATTGCACATGATACAATTTTTTGTTTTGATTGACTTTGCAATATGGAAAGAACGTTAGCTCACTACTGGTCTACTTTAGTGAGAGGAATACTGTGTAGTATTTGCTGTCATCAATTCCAAGGTACGAAACTTTGACTCTAAGAATTTTTTTAATTCACTTTACGTGGGTAAAGCTTCTGATTCATCCTTGTATGCATATTCCTGCCAGCTTCTGTACGTCTCTGGGTCCAACTTCTGATCCAGAAGATATATTATTATAGGATCCCAAGAGTCCGTTGAGATGTTCATATTGCTAAGGTTGTTCAAACATTCCATTGTAGTATCCAACAATCCTTTTAAAAGCGCAGCCGATTGTGTCACTATTTTTTTCTGATTAAATAATCTTTTCATTGTGCAGTTTAAATTTAAGCGTTTGTTTCCATATCTTTCCTTCAAAATTTCCTAAGCATTTGTATAATTATCGGACGTTACTTGAATATGCTTCAATAATGATTCAGCTTCGGCGGTGACACTTGTCTTCAAATAGTGCAATTTTTGTACGTCGCTTAAGTTAGGCAGTCGTCGGCCTGGCTGTTGGATAGTTGACGTTGAGCTGCGGAAGTGTTAGTTACTAGGCGGGACGCCCTGTCCCTGTGTGTTTCTAATATAACGTGATTAAGTGTTAGTTAGGTGGTGAGAGGAACTCGGGCAGTGGAGGTGAGTGTTTATGCATTATAAAGGGTACCCTTAAGCCTGCACTTGGGTCACAAGCCCCAGGCACTGCTTTAGAGTTCCTCTCCCTGTAATTGCGAGGGGTTCGGTGCCCCTGTAGTCTCTATTACGTATAGTGTGTAATGTTATAATACGCTCTTGGCCCGTTGCCTACGCCCAAGAACCATTCCTGACGTTTATCAATCTACATACGTATTCGTTATGTGTTACTTATATCATAAGTGAGTTATATCATCATTCATCTTTAGATATTCTACATCAGAAGTGAGATATATTATTATTATCATTTTTATCCTTTCACATCTTACATCAGAAGTGGGATCGAAGGGCCTAAAAGTTGTGTAATATATCGTGTAAGGTTTAAAATATCGCGGAGTGTTAAGTGTTGTAATCAGTAGAAGGATTAAAGAAGCTGAAGTGATGGTCCACATCACATTTGGCACTCGACCGATGCCAATACTACGGGAAGTATAATCATCATCATCGGGTGAGCTCGTTCTATTTTCTATTAATTGTTCACGTCACTTTTGAATTTGTGTTATAGAAGGTAGATAAAGAAACTTTATGAGACACGGTTTAGTAATAGAAATACATAATTTAGGCGGTGTCACGGTATACAAATGAGATACTTTGCCTCATTAGTCATGTAGAAAAAGGTATTCTGTTTTATAGGATTGTAATAAAGAGGGTAACATTGAAATAATCCTAACGCGACGGTAGTTGTTGAAATAGGTAGTTGCGGAGCGGTATGTTGAAAACGTAGATGCCAATAAATGTAAGATAATACGATTGTAAGAAAGTAGGAAGTTTTATGTGCTTTGGTTTTATAAAATTGTATTAGTAAAAAAAAAGGGTATTATTGAAATAAATCTATTACGGCGATAGTTATTCAAATAATCAGGTGTATAATGATGTAAACCCGAATATTGAGAAAAGTAGGATTCTATGAAGCGTAAGAAAATGTGATATTAAGAAAGTAGGAAAAAATAAGTTTTGTTAGTTCTAGCCCGTTGGAAGGATAGGTAAAAAGAAGAAATGTTCAAATAAATGGTTTGATGTAATAGGTACTGTCAATTTTGATGATAAAATCGTAGAGAGAAAAAAAAAGTATGTAAGTAGTAAACGTATTATAAAAGGTTTAAACGTAAGAATCATTGATACCTTCATTTTTATGAATTTACTGCCACTATTTAGTAATTAACAGTTTTATAATTTGTTAAAGTTAGAAGTTCAACAAGATTTGATGTACTCTCGAGTTCTTTATTTTAGCCATGCTGCGTGCAACAGTTCTTTTACAGAGTTAATGCTTGATGCGACATTTGTTTTAGTAAGGTTGGGATCTTAGCTCGAGATTACTTCAAATTATGTAGTGGTTAGTGGCTGACCGTGTCGGCGGGTATCTATGATAAGAGTAAAGTCGGTTAAAGCGAGTAAAAGAACGTAATAAAAGAAAAAAAAAAAAAAGATTAAAAAAGCGAAGTACTATAAAAAAAATGTAGGAAACAGTCATTGAAGGGAATCCGGTCCAATGACTCGGCTAAAGGGATTTCCAGTCTAGCTGAAGGGTTTACCGGGCCAGTGAATTGTTGTGTTACGCTGAATGGTTTACCGGACCAGTAAATTGTTGTGTCACGCTGAAGGGTTTACCGGGCCAGTTAACTATTGTGTTACGCTGAAGGGTTTACTGGACCAGCAAATTATTGTGATGTGCAGAAGGGCTTTGCCGGGCCAGCAGATGATTGTGATATGCTGAAGGGTTTTGCCGGACCTGCAAACGATTGTGATATGCTGAAGGTTTAGCCGGACCAGCGGATCATTGTGACCTAAAAACACGAGTTATAGATTTATGAGTATCAGGATGATCGAACGGGTTGTTATCTTGTACTTTGATGCTCAGAAGACGCTCGAGGACGAGCGTACGTCAGCATGGCCGTGTCGGCGCAAGGCTAAGCGCCATCTGTTATAGTTGTATAGTCGTATCTATGACTCAACTTGTCAGGTGTCAGGTGGCCTATGACTAATGCGTAGTGGCAGAAACTTGTTAGTAAGAAAAGGTTATAAAAGCAGTCGTTGGACTGGCTGTTGCATAGTTGACGTTGAGCCGCGGTAGTGTTAGTT
Organism: Dryas iulia moderata; assembly: GCA_019049465.1. Classification (NCBI taxonomy): domain Eukaryota; kingdom Metazoa; phylum Arthropoda; class Insecta; order Lepidoptera; family Nymphalidae; genus Dryas; species Dryas iulia. The sequence continues at coordinate 1,683,014 of CM032414.1, read as the reverse complement.
ACTAGGCGGGACGCCCTGTCCCTGTGTGTTTCTAATATAACGTGATTAAGTGTTAGTTCGGTGGTGAGAGGAACTCGGGCAGTGGAGGTGAGTGTTTATGCATTATAAAGGGTTCCCTTAAGCCTGCACTTGGGTCACAAGCCCCAGGCACTGCTTTAGAGTTCCTCTCTCTATAGTCGTGATGGGTTCGGTGCCCCCGTAGTCTCTATTACGTATAGTGTGTAATGTTATAATACGCTCTTGGCCCGTTGCCTACGCCCAAGAACCATTCCTGACGTTTATCGATGTACATACGTATTCGTTATGTGTTACTTATATCTTAAGTGAGTTATATCATCATTCATCTTTAGATATTCTACATCAGAAGTGACATATATTATTATTATCATTTTTATCCTTTCACATCTTACATCAGAAGTGGGATCGAAGGGCCTAAAAGTTGTGTAATATATCGTGTAAAGCTTAAAATATCGCGGTGTGTTAAGTGTTGTAATTAGCAGAAGGTTTAAAGAAGCTGAAGTGATGGTCCACATCACGTTTGGCACTCGACCGCTGCCAATACTGCGAGAAGTATAATCATCATCATCGGGTGAGCTCGTTCTATTTTCTATTAATTGTTCATGTCACTTTTGAATTTGTGTTATAGAAGGTAGATAAAGAAACTTTATGAGACACGGTTTAGTAATAGAAATACATAATTTAGGCGGTGTCACGGTATACAAATGAGATACTTTGCCTCATTAGTCTTGTAGAAAAAGGTATTCTGTTTTATAGGATTGTAATAAAGAGGGTAACATTGAAATAATCCTAACGCGACGGTAGTTGTTGAAATAGGTAGTTGCGGAGCGGTATGTTGAAAAGTAGATGCTAATAAATGTAAGATAATACGATTTAAAGAAAGTAGGAAGTTTTATGTGCTTTGGTTTTATAAAATTGTATTAGTAAAAAAAAAGGGTATTATTGAAATAAATCTATTACGGCGATAGTTATTCAAATAATCAGGTGTATAATGATGTAAATCCGAATATTGAGAAAAGTAGGATTCTATGAAGCGTAAGAAAAAGTGATATTAAGAAAGTAGGAAAAAATAAGTTTTGTTAGTTCTAGCCCGTTGGAAGGACAGGTAAAAAGAAGAAATGTTTAAATAAATGGTTTGATGTAATAGGTACTGTCAATTTTTATGATAAAATCGTAGAGAGAAAAAAAAAGTATGTAAGTAATAAACGTATTACAAAAGGTTTAAAAGTAAGAATAATTGATACCTTCATTTTTAAGAATTTACTGCCACTATTTAGTAATTAACAGTTTTATAATTTGTTAAAGTTAGAAGTTCAACAAGATTTGATGTACTCTCGAGTTCTTTATTTTACCCATGCTGCGTGCAACAGTTCTTTTACAGAGTTAATGCTTGATGCGACATTTGTTTTAGTAAGGTTGGGATCTTAGCTCGAGATTACTTCAAATTATGTAGTGGTTAGTGGCTGACCGTGTCGGCGGGTATCTATGATAAGAGTAAAGTCGGTTAAAGCGAGTAAAAGAACGTAATAAAAGAAAAAAAAGAAAAACAAAGCAAAAAAGCGAAGTACTATAAAAAAAATGTAGGAAACAGTCATTGAAGGGAATCCGGTCCAATTACTCGGCTAAAGGGATTTACGATCTAGCTGAAGGGTTTACCGGACCAGTGAATTGTTGTTACGCTGAAGGGTTTACCGGACCAGTAAATTGTTATGTTACGCTGAAGGGTTTACCGGGCCAGTTAACTATTGTGTTACGCTGAAGGGTTTACTGGACCAGCAAATTATTGTGATATGCAGAAGGGCTTTGCCGGACCAGCAGATGATTGTGATATGCTGAAGGGTTTTGCCGGACCTGCAGACGATTGTGATATGCTGAAGGTTTAGCCAGTCCAGCGGATCATTGTGACCTAAAAACACGAGTTATAGATTTATGAGTATCAGGATGATCGAACGGGTTGTTACCTTGTTCCTTGATGCTCGGAAGACGCTCGAGGACGAGCGTACGTCAGCATGGCCGTGTCGGCGCAAGGCGTAGCGCCATCTGTTATACTTGTATAGTCGTGTCTATGACTCGACTTGTCAGGTGTCAGATGGCCTATGACTAACTAATGCGTAGTGGCAGAAACTTGTTAGTAAGAAAAGGTTATAAAAGCAGTCGTCGGCCTGGCTGTTGGATAGTTGACGTTGAGCTGCGGAAGTGTTAGTTACTAGGCGGGACGCCCTGTCCCTGTGTGTTTCTAATATAACGTGATTAAGTGTAAGTTCGGTGGTGAGAGGAACTCGGGCAGTGGAGGTGAGTGTTTATGCATTATAAAGGGTACCCTTAAGCCTGCACTTGGGTCACAAGCCCCAGGCACTGCTTTAGAGTTCCTCTCCCTGTAATCGCGAGGGGTTCGGTGCCCCGTAGTCTCTATTACGTATAGTGTGTAATGTTATAATACGCTCTTGGCCCGTTGCCTACGCCCAAGAACCATTCCTGACGTTTATCAATGTACATACGTATTCGTTATGTGTTACTTATATCATAAGTGAGTTATACCATCATTCATCTTTAGATATTCTACATCAGAAGTGACATATATTATTATTATCATTTTTATCATCTTTCACATCTTACATCAGAAGTGGGATCGAAGGGCCTAAAAGTTGTGTAATATATCGTGTAAAGTTTAAAATATCGCGGAGTGTTAAGTGTTGTAATCAGCAGAAGGTTTAAAGAAGCTGAAGTGATGGTCCACATCACGTTTGGCACTCGACCGCTGCCAATACTGCGAGAAGTATAATCATCATCGGGTGAGCTCGTTCTATTTTCTATTAATTGTTCATGTCACTTTTGAATTTGTGTTATAGAAGGTAGATAAAGAAACTTTATGAGACACGGTTTAGTAATAGAAATACATAATTTAGGCCGTGTCACGGTATACAAATGAGATACTTTGCCTCATTAGTCATGTAGAAAAAGGTATTCTGTTTTATAGGATTGTAATAAAGAGGGTAACATTGAAATAATCCTAACGCGACGATAGTTGTTGAAATAGGTAGTTGCGGAGCGGTATGTTGAAAAAGTAGATGCCAATAAATGTAAGATAATACGATTGTAAGAAAGTAGGAAATTTTATGTGCTTTGGTTTTATAAAATTGTATTAGTAAAAAAAAAGGGTAGTATTGAAATAAATCTATTACGGCGATAGTTATTCAAATAATCAGGTGTATAATGATGTAAATCCGAATATTGAGAAAAGTAGGATTCTATGAAGCGTAAGAAAAAGTGATATTAAGAAAGTAGGAAAAAATAAGTTTTGTTAGTTCTAGCCCGTTGGAAGGACAAGTAAAAAGAAGAAATGTTTAAATAAATGGTTTGATGTAATAGGTACTGTCAATTTTTATGATAAAATTGTAGAGAGAAAAAAAAAAGTATGTAAGTAATAAACGTATTATAAAAGGTTTAAAAGTAAGAATCATTGATACCTTCATTTTTAAGAATTTACTGCCACTATTTAGTAATTAACAGTTTTATAATTTGTTAAAGTTAGAAGTTCAACAAGATTTGATGTACTCTCGAGTTCTTTATTTTACCCATGTTGCGTGCAACAGTTCTTTTGCAGAGTTAATGCTTAATGCGACATTTGTTTTAGTATGGTTGGGATCTTGGCTCGAGATTACTTCAAATTATGTAGTGGTTAGTGGCTGACCGTGTCGGCGGGTATCTATGATAAGAGTAAAGTCGGTTAAAGCGAGTAAAAGAACGTAATAAAAGAAAAAAAAAAAAAAAAGATTAAAAAAGCGAAGTACTATAAAAAAAATGTAGGAAACAGTCATTGAAGGGAATCCGGTCCAATGACGCGGCTAAAGGGATTTCCAGTCTAGCTGAAGGGTTTACCGGACCAGTGAATTGTTGTGTTACGCTGAAGGGTTTACCGGACCAGTAAATTGTTGTGTTACGCTGAAGGGTTTACCGGGCCAGTTAACTATTGTGTTCCGCTGAAGGGTTTACTGGACCAGCAAATTATAGTGATATGCAGAAGGGCTTTGCCGGGCCAGCAGATGATTGTGATATGCTGAAGGGTTTTGCCGGACCTGCAAACGATTGTGATATGCTGAAGGTTTTGCCGGACCAGCGGATCATTGTAACCTAAAAACACGAGTTATAGATTTATGAGTATCAGGATGATCGAACGGGTTGTTACCTTGTTCCTTGATGCTCGGAAGACGCTCGAGGACGAGCGTACGTCATCATGGCCGTGTCGGCGCAAGGCGTAGCGCCATCTGTTATAGTTGTTTAGTCGTGTCTATGACTCGACTTGTCAGGTGTCAGATGGCCTATGACTAATGCGTAGTGGCAGAAACCTGTTAGTAAGAAAAGGTTATAAAAGCAGTCGTCGGCCTGGCTGTTGGATAGTTGACGTTGAGCTGCGGAAGTGTTAGTTACTAGGCGGGACGCCCTGTCCCTGTGTGTTTCTAATATAACGTGATTAAGTGTTAGTTACGTGGTGAGAGGAACTCGGGCAGTGGAGGTGAGTGTTTATGCATTATAAAGGGTACCCTTAAGCCTGCACTTGGGTCACAAGCCCCAGGCACTGCTTTAGAGTTCCTCTCCCTGTAATCGCGAGGGGGTTCGGTGCCCCCGTAGTCTCTATTACGTATAGTGTGTAATGTTATAATACGCTCTTGGCCCGTTGCCTACGCCCAAGAACCATTCCTGACGTTTATCAATGTACATACGTATTCGTTATGTGTTACTTATATCTTAAGTGAGTTATATCATCATTCATCTTTAGATATTCTACATCAGAAGTGACATATATTACATTATCATTTTATATATATATATATATATATAGATATATATATATATATATATATATATATATATATATATAGATAGATATATATATATATATATATATATATATATATATATATATATATATATATATATATATATATATATATATATATCTATATATATATATATATGAAGATGAATGATGATATAACACACAACGATGATATAACACACACACAAATGAAATGTAAATATATACAAGTATACAGTAAACATGACATGGTAGGATCATAAGTACTGTTCTAGATAGTAGTTTTTAAGCCTACGTTTAAAAATCCCTACTGACGGTGATCGCCTTATTTCACCAGGCAAAGCGTTCCATAGTTGTACTATTTTAATGGTGAACATGACATGGTAGGATCATAAGTACTGTTCTAGATAGTAGTTTTTAAGCCTACGTTTGAAAATCCCTACTGACGGTGATCGCCTTATTTCACCAGGCAAAGCGTTCCATAGTTGTACTATTTTAATGGTGAAAGAATTTCCATAGGTCTTAGTGCGAAACAGAGGAACTTCCAGTATATTGTTCTTCCGAGAACGGAGGAGCTGGGAGTGAAGGGAGCTCGACCCCAAGAACTTAAATCGTTCTTTCAGGTACACAGGAGTGACAGGATGGTAAAGGATTGTGTAAAGAAGGGTAAGGGAGTTTAAGTGTCGCCGGTCTCTTACATTTAGCCATTTGAGCTGCCTACGGTACTGTGAGATATGATCATATTTTCTCAGCCCAAAGATGAACCGAATTATAAGGTTTTGCATCCGTTCAAGTTTATTAAGTAGTTGTTGATCAAGGTAGCACGAGTCTGCATAATCAAGTATAGGGAGGAGAAGAGTTTGAGCCAGGGATATTTTAGTTTTTAATGGCAGGAGGTTCTTCCATCTCCTCAAATTTCCTACGGCGCCAAAGATCTTACGACTGAGTTCAGCAATTTGAGGAGACCAGGAAAATGTACTGTCCATTCTGATTCCCAAATTCTTAACATTATCACTGAGTTCTAGGCAAACATTATCAAATAAGATTGGAGGGAGTGGTAACTGTATTTTGGATAATTGTTTCGAGTGACCAAACATACACACTTTAGACTTACTGGGGTTAACAGATAGTCCAAACGCTTTACTCCAGTTACTAATTGATTGTAGGTCAATATTAATGTTATTAATCGCACTGGGCAAATCATGTACATTGACAGTCTAATAGATCTGTAGATCATCGGCGTATATTACGCTTAGCCATAAGTAGCTTAATATCATGAGTCAACCATGGAGCAGGGAGATGTTTTATTTTTACACGTCTAAGAGGCGCATGAACATCAAATAATTCAATCAAAATAGAATTAAAGATGTTTAATTTGTCATTTATAGTCTCAGCACTAAATATACAATCCCAGTCAATGGAATTAAGATCACGCATAAAACTATCGCTGTCCATGTTCTTAAAGCATCTACGCATCACGACTGTGGGTTTGACTTTTGGTGGTCGGATTTTATATGAAAGGTAAAGGAGGTCGTGATACGAGAAAGCTTCTGCTGACATTTGTCCAAATGCAGCAACATGCTCCGATGAGGAAACTATCATAAGATCTAACAAGGATGGCGCACAGCCAGGGGACAGGTGGGTTGCGTTGGTAGGAAGTATATCCAGGCGGGAGGAATTAATTATAGTTCTTAACCGATTTGCTCGTGCATCTTTTCTAATGAGGCATGTATTGAAATCACCCATTATAATGGTGTGATCAGCGTCGGGTACATATTTCTCTAGCAGTTCCTCAAACGTGTCAAAATAATTAATATGAAGGTTAGGACTATAAAACACCCCGAGCAAAAGTTTTAGGGAGCCAAAAAGAACTTGAATAAGGATATGTTCAGAGGAGTTGGAATAAGCTGAAGGTGATTTGTGTAATATAGAGAAGGGTATGTGACTGCGAAGGTAGATAGCAACCCCCCCACCACCCTTTTCCGTCCTATCATTCCTTATTAGGTGAAAGCCCGGCAAGGCATACGCCGTTGAGGGCAAGCACGGTTTCAGAAATGTTTCGGAAACAAGCAGAGCGTGGACGTGCTTAACATCAAATGAGTCAAGCAGATCTGAGTAGTGGGCGGGAATGCTTTGCGCATTAATGTGAACGATATAAAAATTTTTAGGAAAGGAACTGAATTTGGTGTTTAAGGAAGAATTAAGGGGTTCAGAGATGCTGTAAAAACTATCATCCGATGCTGTAGAATCACATTGGTAAAAAATATCACTAAATTTACTGTCACTGCTAATACTATTAATAATAGACATGTTTATAATACAAAAAAAAAATAAAAAGAAAAAAAAATAAATAAATATATATAAAAAATGTATATATGTCGGCGCAAGGCGCAGCGCCATCTGTTATAGTTGTATAGTCGTGTCTATGACTCGACTTGTCAGGTGTCAGATGGCCTATGACTAATGCGTAGTGGCAGAAACTTGTTAGTAAGAAAAGGTTATAAAAGCAGTCGTCGGCCTGGCTGTTGGATAGTTGACGTTGAGCTGCGGAAGTGTTAGTTACTAGGCGGGACGCCCTGTCCCTGTGTGTTTCTAATATAACGTGATTAAGTGTTAGTTCGGTGGTGAGAGGAACTCGGGCAGTGGAGGTGAGTGTTTATGCATTTTAAAGGACGTCCTTAAGCCTGCACTTGGGTCACAAGCCCCAGGCACTGCTTTAGAGTTCCTCTCCCTGTAATCGTGATGGGTTCGGTGCCCCGTAGTCTCTATTACGTATAGTGTGTAATGTTATAATACGCTCTTGGCCCGTTGCCTACGCCCAAGAACCATTCCTGACGTGTATCAATCTACATACGTATTCGTTATGTGTTACTTATATCATAAGTGAGCTATATCATCATTCTTTAGATATTCTACATCAGAAGTGGGATATATTATGATCATTTTTATCCTTTCACATCTTACATCAGAAGTGGGATCGAAGGGCCTAAAAGTAGCGTAATATACCGTGTAATGTTTAAAATATCGCGGAGTGTTAAGTGTTGTAAGGAATAGAAGGTTTAAAGAAGCTGAAGTGATGGTCCACATCACGTTTGGCACTCGACTGCTGCCAATACTGCGAGAAGTATAATCGTAATCGGGTGAGCTCGTTCTATTTTTTATAATTGTTCACGTCACTTTTGAATTTGTGCTATAGGAGGGAGATAAAGAAACTTTATGAGACACGGTTTAGTAATAGAAACAGATAATTTAAGCGGTGGTACGGTATATAAATGAGATACTTTGCCTCATAAGATCATTAGTCATGTAAAAAAAGGTATTCTATTTTATAGTATTGTAATAAAGAGGGTAACATTGAAATAAGTCTAAAGCGGCGATAGTTGTTGAAATAGGTAGTTAACGTAATGGTATAAAGGCGTACGTTGATAAAAGTAGATGCTAATAAGTGTAAGAAAGTAGAAAGATTTACGTGCTTTGGTTTTATAAAATTGTAATAGTAAGAAAAGGGTAGTGTTGAAATAAATGTAATGCAGTGATAATTGTTGAAATAAATAGATGTGTAATGATATAAGTGCCGTAAGTGTAATAAAAAGTGAAATAGAATTAAATAAAGAAAAAAAGTAGTAAATTTATTATAAAAGGTTTAAACGTAAGAATCATTGATACCTTCATTTTTATAAAACCGCCACTGTTTAGTAATTAACAGTTTTATGATTTGTTAAAGTTAGAAGTTCAACAAGATTTAATGTACTCTCGAGTTCTTTATTTTACCCATATTGCATTGCCATAACAATAGTTCTTTTGCAGAGTTAATGCTTGATGCGACGTTTGTTTTAGTAAGGATGGGATCTTATCTCGAGATTACTTCAAATTATGTAGTGGTTAGTGGCTGACCGTGTCGGCGGGTATCTATGATAAGAGTATAGTCGGTTAAAGGAAGCAAAAAGATTAAAAAAGCGAAGTACTATAAAAAAAATGTAGGAAACAGTCATTGAAGGGAATCCGGTCCAATGACTCGGCTAAAGGGATTTCCAGTCTAGCTGAAGGGTTTACCGGACCAGTGAATTGTTGTGTTACGCTGAAGGGTTTACCGGACCAGTAAATTGTTGTGTCACGCTGAAGGGTTTACCGGGCCAGTTAACTATTGTGTTACGCTGAAGGGTTTACTGGACCAGCAAATTATTGTGATGTGCAGAAGGGCTTTGCCGGGCCAGCAGATGATTGTGATATGCTGAAGGGTTTTGCCGGACCTGCAAACGATTGTGATATGCTGAAGGTTTAGCCGGACCAGCGGATCATTATGACCTAAAAACACGAGTTATAGATTTATGAGTATCAGGATGATCGAACGGGTTGTTACCTTGTTCCTTGATGCTCGGAAGACGCTCGAGGACGAGCGTACGTCAGCATGGCCGTGTCGGCGCAAGGCGTAGCGCCATCTGTTATAGTTGTATAGTCGTGTCTATGACTCGACTTGTCAGGTGTCAGATGGCCTATGACTAATGCATAGTGGCAGAAACTTGTTAGTAAGAAAAGGTTATAAAAGCAGTCGTCGGCCTGGCTGTTGGATAGTTGACGTTGAGCCGCGGTAGTGTACTAACACTACTAGGCGGGACGCCCTGTCCCTGTGTGTTTCTAATATAACGTGATTAAGTATTAGTTCGGTGGTGAGAGGAACTCGGGCAGTGGAGGTGAGTGTTTATGCATTTTAAAGGACGTCCTTAAGCCTGCACTTGGGTCACAAGCCCCAGGCACTGCTTTAGAGTTCCTCTCCCTGTAATCGTGATGGGTTCGGTGCCCCGTAGTCTCTATTACGTATAGTGTGTAATGTTATAATACGCTCTTGGCCCGTTGCCTACGCCCAAGAACCATTCCTGACGTGTATCAATCTACATACGTATTCGTTATGTGTTACTTATATCATAAGTGAGCTATATCATCATTCTTTAGATATTCTACATATATATAAATATTGATAAAAATAAGACAAAAAATAATAATAATAATAATAATAATAAACCCGCAGGGCAGCTTGTGGCGAGCTGTTGGGGAGTGGCGACCCCACGGACCTGAGACCTCCAGAGGGGAATTGATATTTATCCCCCGCCTCTGGCTTGCCTTCGTTGGCTGGCAGAGTGGAGCGCAAGAGCTATATGCTCGGAAGGGTGGAAGTGCTCAATCTGCGTAATAGCGGGGAAACCCGCTCTCGAGCTTGCTCGTGATGGTGAAACCGGTGCACACCTCTCGACACCCTTAGCCGACCACGCCGATGTTGCGCCCGAGGCATTACGCCGCTTTGTGGGGGCCCATCTAGTGGGAGGCGAGTCACCGTCCGTCAACCATTCAATTTGAGACTGTTGAAATGGCGGACGTCCGGTAGTCTCACACAATAGCCCAGTATTCAGTCCATCCAAACTCCATTCCATAGCCCCAGTTCAGTTTTCCACATTTTTCATAGTTCCTACGCATTAGCCGGTGACCATCTCTGAGCAATTACCTATGGTTACTCAGAGATGGATCCCGGCTGATGCGTCACAGTAAAACATTTTATTATCTCTAAGGGGCCTCTACGTGTTGGACCTGTGTCCCCACGCAAGCCTTCCAAAGGACCGGGTTCTTTTGACCCGAGATATCCTTAAGGAGATACATAATAATAATAATAAACCCGCAGGGCAGCTTGTGGCGAGCTGTTGGGGAGTGGCGACCCCACGGACCTGAGACCTCCAGAGGGGAATTGATATTTATCCCCCGCCTCTGGCTTGCCTTCATTGGCTGGCAGAGTGGAGCGCAAGAGCTATATGCTCGGAAGGGTGGAAGTGCTCAATCTGCGTAATAGCGGGGAAACCCGCTCTCGAGCTCGCTCGTGATGGTGAAACCGGTGCACACCTCTCTACACCCTTAGCCGACCACGCCGGTGTTGCGCCCGAGGCATTACGCCGCTTTGTGGGGGCCCATCTAGTGGGAGGCGAGTCACCGTCCGTCAACTATTCAATTTGAGACTGTTGAAATGGCGGACGTCCGGTAGTCTCATACAATAGCCCAGTATTCAGTCCATCCAAACTCCATTCCATAGCCCCAGTTTAGTTTTCCACATTTTTCATAGTTCCTACGCATTAACCGGTGACCATCTCTGAGCAATTACCTATGGTTACTCAGAGATGGATCCCGGCTGATGCGTCACAGTAAAACATTTTATTATCTCTAAGGGGCCTCTACGTGTTGGACCTGTGTCCCCACGCAAGCCTTCCAAAGGGCCGGGTTCTTTTGAACCCGAGTTATCCTAAAGGAGATACATAATAATAAACCCGCAGGGCAGCTTGTGGCGAGCTGTTGGGGAGTGGCGACCCCACGGACCTGAGACCTCCAGAGGGGAATTGATATTTATCCCCCGCCTCTGGCTTGCCTTCGTTGGCTGGCAGAGTGGAGCGCAAGAGCTATATGCTCGGAAGGGTGGAAGTGCTCAATCTGCGTAATAGCGGGGAAACCCGCTCTCGAGCTCGCTCTTGATGGTGAAACCGGTGCACACCTCTCTACACCCTTAGCCGACCACGCCGGTGTTGCGCCCGAGGCATTATGCCGCTTTTTTGGGGGCCCATCTAGTGGGAGGCGAGTCACCGTCCGTCAATCACTCAATTTGAGACTGTTGAAATGGCGGACGTCCGGTAGTCTCACTCAATAGCCCAGTACCCAGTCCATCCAAACTCCATTCCATAGCCCCATATTAGTTTTACATATTTTCTATAGTTCCTACGCATAAGACGGTGACCATCTTTGGGCAATTTACTGTAGTTACTCAGAGATGGATCCCGGCTGATGCGTCACAGTAAAACATTTTATTATTCTCTAAGGGGCCTCTACGTGTTGGACCTGTGTCCCCACGCAAGCCTTCCAAAGGACCGGGTTCCTATGAACCCGAGAATTCCAAAGAGAAACATAATAATAATAATAATAAACCCGCAGGGCAGCTTGTGGCGAGCTGTTGGGGAGTGGCGACCCCCACGGACCTGAGACCTCCAGAGGGGAATTGATATTTATCCCCCGCCTCTGGCTTGCCTTCGTTGGCTGGCAGAGTGGAGCGCAAGAGCTATATGCTCGGAAGGGTGGAAGTGCTCAATCTGCGTAATAGCGGGGAAACCCGCTCACGAGCGCACTCGTGCGTTCGCGATGGTGAAACCGGTGCACACCTCTCTACACCCTTAGCCGACCACGCCGGTGTTGCGCCCGAGGCATTACGCCGCTTTGTGGGGGCCCATCTAGTGGGAGGCGAGTCACCGTCCGTCAACCATTCAATTTGAGACTGTTGAAATGGCGGACGTCCGGTAGTCTCATACAATAGCCCAGTATTCAGTCCATCCAAACTTCATTCCATAGCCCCAGTTTAGTTTTCCACATTTTTCATAGTTCCTACGCATTAACCGGTGACCATCTCTGAGTAACCATAGGTAATTGCTCAGAGATGGTCACCGGTTAATGCGTCACAGTAAAACATTTTATTATCTCTAAGGGGCCTCTACGTGTTGGACCTGTGTCCCCACGCAAGCCTTCCAAAGGGCCGGGTTCTTTTGAACCCGAGTTATCCTAAAGGAGATACATAATAATAATAATAAACCCGCAGGGCAGCTTGTGGCGAGCTGTTGGGGAGTGGCGACCCCACGGACCTGAGACCTCCAGAGGGGAATTGATATTTATCCCCCGCCTCTGGCTTGCCTTCGTTGGCTGGCAGAGTGGAGCGCAAGAGCTATATGCTCGGAAGGGTGGAAGTGCTCAAACTGCGTAATAGCGGGGAAACCCGCTCTCGAGCTTGCTCGTGATGGTGAAACCGGTGCACACCTCTCGACACCCTTAGCCGACCACGCCGGTGTTGCGCCCGAGGCATTACGCCGCTTTTTGGGGGCCCATCTAGTGGGAGGCGAGTCACCGTCCGTCAACTATTCAATTTGAGACTGTTGAAATGGCGGACGTCCGGTAGTCTCATACAATAGCCCAGTCTTCAGTCCATCCAAACTCCATTCCATAGCCCCAGTTTAGTTTTACACATTTTTCATAGTTCCTACGCATTAACCGGTGACCATCTCTGGGCAATTTACTGTAGTTACTCAGAGATGGATCCCGGCTGATGCGTCACAGTAAAATGTTTTATTGTCTCTAAGGGGCCTCTACGTGTTGGACCTGTGTCCCCACGCAAGCCTTCCAAAGGACCGGGTTCTTCTGAACCCGAGATATCCTAACGGAGATACATAATAATAATAATAATAAACCCGCAGGGCAGCTTGTGGCGAGCTGTTGGGGAGTGGCGACCCCACGGACCTGAGACATCCAGAGGGGAATTGATATTTATCCCCCGCCTCTGGCTTGCCTTCGTTGGCTGGCAGAGTGGAGCGCAAGAGCTATATGCTCGGAAGGGTGGAAGTGCTCAATCTGCGTAATAGCGGGGAAACCCGCTCTCGAGCTTGCTCGTGATGGTGAAACCGGTGCACACCTCTCTACACCCTTAGCCGACCACGCCGGTGTTGCGCCCGAGGCATTACGCCGCTTTGTGGGGGCCCATCTAGTGGGAGGCGAGTTACCGTCCGTTAACCATTCAATTTGAGACTGTTGAAATGGCGGACGTCCGTTAGTCTCACTCAATAGCCCAGTACCCAGTCCATCCAAACTCCATTCCATAGCCCCATATTAGTTTTCCACATTTTTTATAGTTCCTACGCATTAACCGGTGACCATCTCTGACCAATTACCTATGGTTACTCAGAGATGGATCCCGGCTGATGCGTCACAGTAAAACATTTTATTATCTCTAAGGGGCCTCTACGTGTTGGACCTGTGTCCCCACGCAAGCCTTCCAAAGGGCCGGGTTCTTTTGAACCCGAGTTATCCTAAAGGAAATACATAATAATAATAATAAACCCGCAGGGCAGCTTGTGGCGAGCTGTTGGGGAGTGGCGACCCCACGGACCTGAGACCTCCAGAGGGGAATTGATATTTATCCCCCGCCTCTAGCTTGCCTTCATTGGCTGGCAGAGTGGAGCGCAAGAGCTATATGCTCGGAAGGGTGGAAGTGCACAAACTGCGTAATAGCGGGGAAACCCGCTCTCGAGCTTGCTCGTGATGGTGAAACCGGTGCACACCTCTCGACACCCTTAGCCGACCACGCCGGTGTTGCGCCCGAGGCATTACGCCGCTTTTTGGGGGCCCATCTAGTGGGAGGCGAGTCACCGTCCGTCAACTATTCAATTTGAGACTGTTGAAATGGCGGACGTCCGGTAGTCTCATACAATAGCCCAGTCTTCAGTCCATCCAAACTCCATTCCATAGCCCCCAGTTTAGTTTTACACATTTTTCATAGTTCCTACGCATTAACCGGTGACCATCTCTGGGCAATTTACTGTAGTTACTCAGAGATGGATCCCGGCTGATGCGTCACAGTAAAATGTTTTATTGTCTCTAAGGGGCCTCTACGTGTTGGACCTGTGTCCCCACGCAAGCCTTCCAAAGGACCGGGTTCTTCTGAACCCGAGATATCCTAACGGAGATACATAATAATAATAATAATAAACCCGCAGGGCAGCTTGTGGCGAGCTGTTGGGGAGTGGCGACCCCACGGACCTGAGACATCCAGAGGGGAATTGATATTTATCCCCCGCCTCTGGCTTGCCTTCGTTGGCTGGCAGAGTGGAGCGCAAGAGCTATATGCTCGGAAGGGTGGAAGTGCTCAATTTGCGTAATAGCGGGGAAACCCGCTCTCGAGCTTGCTCGTGATGGTGAAACCGGTGCACACCTCTCTACACCCTTAGCTGACCACGCCGGTGTTGCGTCCGAGGCATTACGCCGCTTTTTGGGTGCCCATCTAGTGGGAGGCGAGTCACCGTCCGTCAACCATTCAATTTGAGACTGTTGAAATGGCGGACGTCCGGTAGTCTCACTCAATAGCCCAGTACCCAGTCCATCCAAACTCCATTCCATAGCCCCAGTTTAGTTTTCCACATTTTTCATAGTTCCTACGCATTAACCGGTGACCATCTCTGTGCAATTACCTATGGTTACTCAGAGATGGATCCCGGCTGATGCGTTACAGTAAAACATTTTATTATCTCTAAGGGGCCTCTACGTGTTGGACCTGTGTCCCCACGCAAGCCTTCCAAAGGGCCGGGTTCTTTTGAACCCGAGTTATCCTTAAGGAGATACATAATAATAATAATAAACCCGCAGGGCAGCTTGTGGCGAGCTGTTGGGGAGTGGCGACCCCACGGACCTGAGACCTCCAGAGGGGAATTGATATTTATCCCCCGCCTCTAGCTTGCCTTCGTTGGCTGGCAGAGTGGAGCGCAAGAGCTATATGCTCGGAAGGGTGGAAGTGCTCAAACTGCGTAATAGCGGGGAAACCCGCTCTCGAGCTTGCTCGTGATGGTGAAACCGGTGCACACCTCTCGACACCCTTAGCCGACCACGCCGGTGTTGCGCCCGAGGCATTACGCCGCTTTTTGGGGGCCCATCTAGTGGGAGGCGAGTCACCGTCCGTCAACTATTCAATTTGAGACTGTTGAAATGGCGGACGTCCGGTAGTCTCATACAATAGCCCAGTCTTCAGTCCATCCAAACTCCATTCCATAGCCCCAGTTTAGTTTTACACATTTTTCATAGTTCCTACGCATTAACCGGTGACCATCTCTGGGCAATTTACTGTAGTTACTCAGAGATGGATCCCGGCTGATGCGTCACAGTAAAATGTTTTATTGTCTCTAAGGGGCCTCTACGTGTTGGACCTGTGTCCCCACGCAAGCCTTCCAAAGGACCGGGTTCTTCTGAACCCGAGATATCCTAACGGAGATACATAATAATAATAATAATAAACCCGCAGGGCAGCTTGTGGCGAGCTGTTGGGGAGTGGCGACCCCACGGACCTGAGACATCCAGAGGGGAATTGATATTTATCCCCCGCCTCTGGCTTGCCTTCGTTGGCTGGCAGAGTGGAGCGCAAGAGCTATATGCTCGGAAGGGTGGAAGTGCTCAATTTGCGTAATAGCGGGGAAACCCGCTCTCGAGCTTGCTCGTGATGGTGAAACCGGTGCACACCTCTCTACACCCTTAGCTGACCACGCCGGTGTTGCGCCCGAGGCATTACGCCGCTTTGTGGGGGCCCATCTAGTGGGAGGCGAGTCACCGTCCGTCAACCATTCAATTTGAGACTGTTGAAATGGCGGACGTCCGTTAGTCTCACTCAATAGCCCAGTACCCAGTCCATCCAAACTCCATTCCATAGCCCCAGTTTAGTTTTTCACATTTTTCATAGTTCCTACGCATTAACCGGTGACCATCTCTGAGCAATTACCTATGGCTATTCAGAGATGGATCCCGGCTGATGCGTCACAGTAAAACATTTTATTGTCTCTAAGGGGCCTCTACGTGTTGGACCTGTGTCCCCACGCAAGCCTTCCAAAGGACCGGGTTCTTCTGAACCCGAGATATCCTAACGGAGATACATAATAATAATAATAAACCCGCAGGGCAGCTTGTGGCGAGCTGTTGGGGAGTGGCGACCCCACGGACCTGAGACCTCCAGAGGGGAATTGATATTTATCCCCCGCCTCTGGCTTGCCTTCGTTGGCTGGCAGAGTGGAGCGCAAGAGCTATTTGCTCGGAAGGGTGGAAGTGCTCAATCTGCGTAATAGCGGGGAAACCCGCTCTCGAGCTCGCTCGTGATGGTGAAACCGGTGCACACCTCTCGACACCCTTAGCCGACCACGCCGATGTTGCGCCCGAGGCATTACGCCGCTTTGTGGGGGCCCATCTAGTGGGAGGCGAGTCACCGTCCGTCAACCACTCAATTTGAGACTGTTGAAATGGCGGACGTCCGGTAGTCTCACTCAATAGCCCAGTACCCAGTCCATCCAAACTCCATTCCATAGCCCCAGTGTAGTTTTTCACATTTTTCATAGTTCCTACGCATTAACCGGTGACCATCTCTGAGCAATTACCTATGGTTATTCAGAGATGGATCCCGGCTGATGCGTCACAGTAAAACATTTTATTGTCTCTAAGGGGCCTCTACGTGTTGGACCTGTGTCCCCACGCAAGCCTTCCAAAGGACCGGGTTCTTCTGAACCCGAGATATCCTAGAGGAGATACATAATAATAATAATAATAAACCCGCAGGGCAGCTTGTGGCGAGCTGTTGGGGAGTGGCGACCCCACGGACCTGAGACCTCCAGAGGGGAATTGATATTTATCCCCCGCCTCTGGCTTGCCTTCGTTGGCTGGCAGAGTGGAGCGCAAGAGCTATATGCTCGGAAGGGTGGAAGTGCTCAATCTGCGTAATAGCGGGGAAACCCGCTCTCGAGCTCGCTCGTGATGGTGAAACCGGTGCACACCTCTCTACACCCTTAGCTGACCACGCCGGTGTTGCGCCCGAGGCATTACGCCGCTTTGTGGGGGCCCATCTAGTGGGAGGCGAGTCACCGTCCGTCAACCATTCAATTTGAGACTGTTGAAATGGTGGACGTCCGTTAGTCTCACTCAATAGCCCAGTACCCAGTCCATCCGAACTCCATTCCATAGCCCCAGTTTAGTTTTTCACATTTTTCATAGTTCCTACGCATTAGCCGGCGACCATCTCTGAGCAATTACCTATGGTTACTCAGAGATGGATCCCGGCTGATGCGTCACAGTAAAACATTTTATTGTCTCTAAGGGGCCTCTACGTGTTGGACCTGTGTCCCACGCAAGCCTTCCAAAGGGCCGGGTTCTTCTGAACCCGAGATATCCTAACGGAGATACATAATAATAATAATAAAATATGTGTATAAATTTAAAATAAATAAATATGTAAATAATAGTAGTAAATGTATAATAGTAAATATTATTAAATTAAAATATTAAATATAACGTCAATAAACTTGTGTCACACGTCTGCCAGCAATAAAAAGTACATTTACAAAAATAAACTAATTTACAGAAAATATAATCAGATACACTAAACAGATTTAAAATAAATTCAAAGCAATATATATATATATATATATATATATATATATATATATATATATATATATATATATATATATATATATATATATAGATATATATATTTATATATAACTATATTACGGTAAATATTATTTGCTTGTATATAATATAATATTACTAAGTTATATATATAAAAATACAAATATCGTGATTATTCTAATATTACATATACACTATAATGCGTTGCGTGTTATATTTGTCTTAAAAAGTAACTTATATACGTCTATAAAAATTCATTATGTATATGTGGTTTACAAATTTACATATAGATTTGTGAATGTGATTGTATATGTATGTGTGTATATATATTTAGATATATAGGATGTGATGATTAAGATACGTTGTGTTAAAGTTGGTTTTTTGAATCCTGGTTCACTAGGGACGAAACACGACGGTGGTTTCTGGTGGCTATGGTTCGCCATAATGTAGATATTATGGCCATAAACGAAACTTGGCTTAAAGAAGGTGAGGATGAACGTGCTCCGACTGTACCAGGCTATCGTTTGCGGCACATACCGCGTCCGCCGGCTATACGTAATCGAGGCGGAGGTGTTGGATTTTATTTTAAGAAAGACCTAGCGTTACAAATATTGTCAAACGTGAACTGCTCAAAAGTTGAGCAAATGTGGATTCGCGTCAAAATTAATACTACGTTCGTTATTGTAGGCACTGCTTATCGACCTCCCTGGCTTAGGCCGGAAATATTCTTTAACGCCCTAACGGAAACGATCGCCTCCCTTACTCCCAGTGACGTAATTATACTTCTTGGAGACTTCAACATAAATATTCTTAATAAAAATGATAGTGCCACACAATTATTATACGACTTTCTAAATATCCATAATTTGACTCAATTTGTAAATGAGCCAACGCACTTTTCGAATAGCGGTGGGACACTGATCGATCTTGTTTGCTCAAATGTAAATATTATTCGAGTCAGTGTTGACCACATACCAGATCTTTGTCTTCTTTAACGCCGTGAAAGAGGAGAAGTGTTCTCCGGGACTGGGTTTCTATGCGGTCCTAGCCAAGAGCAACCAGTTCCACCTGAGACTTGAGCAAACTTAGTGATTTCCATACAAACGATTTAAATGTATAGAAATCGGATCGGATGCCAACGCCTTCACAGTGGGGTTTGGGGCAGCAGCACCAGGTTGTGGCAGGTTTTTTTCAAACTCGCCCATTCGGCTGTTAAACACGGAAGACAGCTCCTCCATACTTTTAATAAGTTGTTCAACTGGAGTGTCCATTATAATTGTAGGAAAGTGGGTCAGAAAAGGTGTTTAAAGTCAACTTATACAGGCACTTATAGCACTTAAACATATGTTTTTAGTAAAATTATAGAAACGAAACAGCTGAGCACATAAATAAACGTCTTTACGCTTTTACGTCTACCCGCAAAAAAATATATAGAAATTTTATTATTTCTAAAAGGGGGCAAACTAATAGGAGGACCGCCGGATCGTAAGGTTTTGTCTTCGCTCATGGACATCTACAACATTAGAGGAATTGTGGATGCATTAGCGACCTTGAGGATGAAGAAGAGAGAAGGATGAGATAGAGAGATCTGGCTTACATATCATTGAACCGGAACTCATCATTAGATATTGGGCGGTTAATTTTAGACGTGATAGTGAAATCCCGTATCTAAGAGTAACTTTTAATATGTATAATCTTAGCTAGTTGTTTGGGTCTATTCAAATGGCTCGCGACCACTATTGTAGGGAACTATTTAATTATTGTTTATTTAGTACATTTTATTTGTACGTTTATTTATTTACTACAAATTATAATACCTTATTTATTTATCGTTTACATTTTATTATTTACTTATTACCTATATTAATATACTACACATAAAACATTGCCAATACATAATTTACACAGTTACATATTCAAACAATAAATAAGTTGACTGAAATAATAATTGCGGCGACACGGCCATTCTGATGAGCAACGCGTGCTCAGCGTCCCCTCCTCATTTATAAAAATAGAATAAACATGTTTTAGCAGGACAATTCACAAACTTAGGTTTGTAATAATCTACGATTTCAAATAAGATAAGTACTGACAATTCGTAAGAATACAATATCTATTAATTTTATAAGGAAAGATTCGTAAGAACACAATAAGATAAGTACTAATCATTCCACATAAAATTAGCATAATAAACAATTGTAATAATAAACTTATTGTTCATTACATATGAAAACAGTAGGAATAAATAATTGTAATTATGAATGTCTTGCTCACTTCACATGACGATATTAAGAATAAATAATTGTACTTATGAATTTACTGCTCACTCCACATGACAACAGTAAGAATAAATAATTGTAATTACTAATTTACTGCTCATTCCACATGACAACAGTAATAATACACAACAGTAATAGGATAGGAAAAATGGCTTATTGGTTGCTTTATGCACCAATAGCATCTTTTAAATACTTGGCTTATTGAACTACTCCACGCGTCAACAGCACTTTTCTTTTTATTTCATTATTTTATAAGTTTTTTTTTTAACTCTCTGACGTAACAAATGCAATGGAAAAGTAAAGCAAGACAAGCATAATGAAATATCCTCACCTTATTTGTTTCACTACTAGTACTCTACATGTACTGTGCCGGGCGCGACGAGTGGTTGTACAATTGCGTCGACACCGGACACCTGGTTGACCCTCTGGAGGCGACAAGGCCACCGGAGTGGCAGTCCGGGTTGACAGGCTCGTCCCAGTTGATTATGTGCGACCGCGACGAGTGACCTACTCATGATGACGAACTACTTTTTTTTATCATTTTGAGAACCTGTGAACTTCATAAGGAACATTAAACTTTAAAGAAGTCGCTCTAGTGAATCACAATCTATTGAATCACTATTTACAAGAATTTTTACGTCTTATCCCAAGCGAGTTAGTCAGAAGGACATGTCTCGGTAACTCTAGTGTACGATAGTTTTAGCGACAGGTTTCCTGAGCAGCGTGAGCGGTGCTACGCCTATTATTGTATGAATAGGGCAATTAATAGCCAGCAGAGGCCTTTTTGGTACGGTATGCCATTTGGGAATCTGAAAATTCTAATCACGATAAGTTGTTCAATTTGTCTATTACTACTGCTTACAAAAATATGAAAAACTTGTTATAGTGCTGCCAGAGCGCTATGTTGGCTAATTTTTTTTTTATCATATGTAAAGCAGAGTGAAATAAACTTAGTAAAGGCATTTATAATCTGTACCGAGGACTCGTCACCGGGATTACCTAATTTATTGATGATGTCTGTTCGATACTCGAACATCGGCTGGCGCCGGCGGCGGCCGGCGGCGGTCGGCAGCGGGTGCGGGCGCGGGAGGAAGGCGACTCGGCGCGCGGATAGAAGGTCGTGACGGTCACTTGCGCTTCAAACGGCCGCACAATCATACATATTAAATTAGTAAACCGATAAATATTATACAGCTATACGAGTACAGTCCAGCCTTCAATTAGTTCCCTGCGAGAACCCGAACATTGGTCCTTCGACGCCTTTTTTTAAGAAGACTCGCCGTTGGAAGCAGAACATTCAAAGAGAATAAGAACTGACGGTTAAAAATTTGAACGGGTCGAGTCGGAAAGTGCCGTGTCATCGATTGAAGCCAAGTCACATTTCAAGAAGTTCACTTGGGGCCTGTTTGACGAGGAAGCGATGGTTTTGTGAGTTCGTTCCATTTTTTCATTCCTTTTTCTCTTCCTTCCCAAGATATATACATATTTTTTTTTCTCTTTTTTCCTTGAAAGTTAATATTGACCGTTTTTTTTACACCTTTGTCTATTTGTAATTGCTGCATGTAAAGCTTATCGCTGTTGTTGATTTTTATTGCAAGAAAATAAAATACCGGTTCGTCAGCTGAGCGGCCGATCGAGCGATAACGCTACGTCATCGGGTCATTAGCCTTTGTATAGGCTTTGTATTATTACTGCATTTGCTATCGCAATATTTTTACAATTATTAATTTCTATAAATTTTATTTTTCAATTTTAATTTTGTTTTATCTTTGCTTCTTGCTACAATGTCTTGTGAAGAAGCTTTAATAAGAAAACGAAGCAGCTTAAAGGCTAAGCTAACTAATTTTAGTAATCACATTAGTGTCCTTCTGAGTTGCGATAAAATATCTGATTTGCAACGTTTCGAGTTGGAGGGCCGCTTAACTAAATTTGATGCTTTATATGAGGATTTTGATAGTTTACAGTTGGAGATTGAAATGGTTTCGGACAAGCCCGACGAAGCGTATGCGGAACGAGCAAAATTTGAAGAAAGATACTATGCTCTAGGAGCACAAGCTCGCGTATTAATATCGAAGAATCTTATTCGTGATGAGGAATCTTTGGCAAGCTCCGCTCAAAAGCAAACAGGTGTATCTTTTCAAAATAATTTTATTCGCTTACCAAAAATTAATTTGCCTTACTTTAATGGTAGCTATGAGTACTGGCTTGAGTATAGAGATACATTTTCGTCACTTATACATAGCAGTAGTTGCATCGATGACATAAGTAAATTCCACTATCTTCGTGCGTCCTTAAAGGGAAGTGCGCAAGAAATTATAAAAAATATCGATTTTAAAGGAGATAATTATCAAATGGCGTGGAAGTTACTTTGTGATCGTTATGATAATAGTCGGCTTTTAGTGAATAACCACGTGCAGGCTTTGTTTAATGTTGAACCTGTTTCGAAAGAATCAAGCAGTTCTTTACGTTTTCTATTAGATACAATAAATAAGAATATAAGAGCATTAAAAACATTAAACGAGCCTACCGAGTACTGGGATACGCTTATAGTTTATATGATGTCTAGCAAATTAGATTCTATTACTAGTAGAAATTGGGAAGAGTATCGTAATACATTGCCTAAATCACCTAGTTTATCTCAGTTTTGCACTTTTGTAAATAATAAAGCTGATTTATTGGAAACAATAGAAAATAAAAGATTTGATAAATTTAAAAATAATAAATTAGAACCTAGGTCAAAGAGTTTTCTTATAGATACGAATTGTAATAATAATATTTCTAGTAATGCAGAGAAGAATCAAAATAAATATAGTAATAATAAAATAAATTGCCCTTTGTGTAGCAATGATCATCTTTTATATACATGTCAGTCTTTTAGAAGTTTACCTGTTGAAATGAGAATTTCTAAAGTAAAAGAATTAAAAGTGTGTTTCAATTGTTTATGTTCTGGACACTTAACAAAGCGGTGTAGATTATCGCGGTGTAAATATTGTAAAGGCCGTCATAATACCCTTTTGCATATGGATAATTCAGAAAATACAGAATTTCTAAATCCTATGCCTAGTTCAACTAGTAGTGTTGCTTTACCTATTAAAATTGCTTCTAGTTCTTTACCTACTCACACACAAAACAATGTTGTACTATCAAGTAACACACCTATACATACGACTACTTCTTCTTGTGTTTTACTGTCCACAGCATTAGTGAGGGTGGTGAGCGACAAAGGTGAGAAATGGGAAGCCAGAGTTCTACTCGACAACGGTAGTACAGCCAATTTTATTACCGAAGATTTGTTTACTAAATTGGGTTTACCTCGACGTAGCACAAACTCCGTGATAACAGGTATTAATTGTCAAACCTCTACTAGTACACAATCTTGTAATTTAAGAATAGAGTCGCTTAATGGTCAATACAGGTCGAATATAAATTGCTTCATATTACCTGAAATTACCAAAACCTTACCTACTAGCTTAATAGACATTAGTGAACTTAATTTACCTCCAAATGTACAATTGGCTGACCCATCTTTTTATATACCGTCACCAATTGATATTTTGGTAGGCGCTGAGGTATTTTGGAATGTTCTATGTAACGGAACTATAAATTTAGGTAAAAATAGGCCAAAAATGTATGCGTCTAAGTTAGGGTGGATAGTGTCAGGCTACATAGCTCTTCAATCACATTCACCCCCTATACAACAATGTAATGTTACTATAAATGAATTAAATTCCAATATAAATAAATTTTGGGAATTAGATTCCGTCTCTTCCAAAAGTTCCTTATCTAAAGAAGAGCAATATTGCGAAAATAGTTTTCGTCTTAATACCGAACGTGATGAAAATGGTAGGTTTGTTGTCACAATGCCTCTAAAGGAGAATCCTTGTGTTCTAGGTAAATCTTATGAATTGACGTTTAGCCAATTCATATCTTTAGAGCGTCGATTTCAGCGAGACCCTGTCTTCAAAGAAAGATATATATCTTTTATGCAGGAGTACGAGCGTTTAGGTCATATGACCGAGAATAGTACAGTGCACAAGCCCCATACACGGAACTATGTAGAATATTTTTTGCCCCATCATGGGGTCATGAGAGAATCTAGTTCAACTACTAAGCTTAGGGCAGTCTTCGATGCCTCAGCGGCAACCAGTTCTGGAATTTCCCTTAACAACATTCAGATGGTGGGTCCAACTGTCCAAGATGATTTAATGTCAATCTTGCTTCGATTTCGTCAACATAAATATGTAATATGCGGAGACATAGAAAAAATGTATAGAGCAATTAATATAAATCCTTCGCAACGATGTTTGCAACAGATTATTTTTAGATCAGATCCTAAATTACCGTTAAAAATATATAGTCTAAATACTCTCACTTACGGAACGGCTTCGGCACCCTATTTAGCGACTAAATGTTTGGTAAGTTTGGCAAGTAGCATTTATAAAGATAAAATCAAAAAATCTATTGAACATGATTTTTACGTTGACGATTACCTCAGTGGCGGTAATTCGATTGCTGAAGTGGTAGAGTTAGCTACTGAAGTTAGAACAATTTTAAGTTCGGCACATTTTCACTTAAGAAAGTGGCAATCAAACAGTAGAGAAGTTTTAGAGCAGATTTCAGATACTTTTCAAAGAACAAATAGTTTAGATTTATCTGAAAATAAAAATGTATCGTCAAAGACATTAGGCCTGCTTTGGTTTTGTGATTTAAGGTTTAAAGATCTTTATTCTCAACAAGACAATACAAAGTCACTTATTTGAGAACATAATTAACTTAAAAATATAAAATTGTTAACATTCGTCACACCAAGTTTTATTTAATTTTTAGTACTTATTTAATAAGATTAGAAAAGACATGAAAAGAAAAACGCACTCACTGTTTGCGTTAGTTGGTAAGATATTGCGCGAGTTGCGTTTTAAATGCGCTAAGTGAATGCGTCTTCCTTATACAAGAAGGTATTTTATTATAAAGCTGTGCTCCTTCAAATGTGATCATTTTTTTTCCATAATTAGTTCTGGTTTTTGGCAGAACTAAAAGGCTAACTCGTCGGTTGCTACGTTTACTATTGCGCTTGGTAAATGTTATATTACTGTAAATGCTTTTGTTAAGTGATTTTTGAATAAAAATACAAACGTTATAAGTATATAATTGAATGATGTTCATTATTTTTGTATCTTTATATATACTTTTAGTGGCCGTTAGATATGGATAGTTAAAAAGTAGCTTGATAAGTTTATTTTGCGCAATTTGTAAGTTAGCAAGTTTTGTTTTTGCGGCACTTCCCCAAACCTCGATTAAGTATGAGAGATGCGGTTTTACTAATGTGTTGTAAATTGTGTACCGGAGTTTATGAGGAATACAGCGGACAATGTTACGAAGTGATCCGAGTAGCGATGAAAGCTTATTTTTAATGTACTCGATATGAGTGTTCCACGTTAATGAACTGTCAATTCTCAAACCCAAGTATTTCTCGCTATTTTTTTGCTGAATCGGTGTATTATTAATTTTTAGTGGTTCGTGTGGTGGTATGACCTTATTTTTAGCTTTAAATAAAATATAGCATGTCTTAGAGATATTAATGGTTAGAAGATTGGGCTGAAACCATGAAAATACAATGTTAAGATCGTCTTGAGCTTGTGATACAATATCATGTACGGAGGAACCGAAGTAAAATAAACAAGTGTCGTCAGCATATAGGGTTAAATGTCCGTGTAGTCCGATATCTTGTATATTATTAATATATATTAAAAATAGTAATGGGCCTAAAATAGATCCCTGTGGGACTCCATATGATATAGGTAATGCGTCGCTTTTATAACTATCTATTTTAACCACTTGTGTTCTGTTTTTTAAATAAGACTCAAACATTTTTAGAGCTGAACCGGTGATATTTATATTTTCTAATTTTTTCAGCAATAATTTATGGCTTACTGTATCGAAAGCCTTTTTTAAATCAATAAAGACTCCTAAAACAATATTTTTGCAATCTATATTATGTTTGACTTTATTGACGAGATCTACTGTTGCTGTGAGAGTGTTACGTTTTGGTCTAAACCCATATTGCCTTTCAGTAATAAAGTTAATCGATTCTAAGTATTCGTCTAATCTATAGTATAAAACTTTTTCTAAAATTTTAGATAATATGGGCAGTACAGAGATGGGTCGATAGTTTCCTGGATCAGTTTTAGGGCCAGATTTATATATAGGAGTAACTTTTGCTGTTTTTAGTGAGTCAGGAAACTCCCCTTTAATAATTAGCTTGTTGAAACATTTACTCAAACTATCTGAAACTAAATATTTTATACATTTTATTATTTTAGTGCTGATACCATCTATACCTGTGCTGCAATTCAAATTGAGTTTATCAATGATTTTAATTATTTCATCAGATGTACATGGCCTAAGAGTAGACAGCTCAAGAACGTGTGAAGACTCTGGTTTAGGTAAGGTGTGGCTAAAATCATCGTGATATCGCTTAGGGATTTCATTTGCTAATAGTGACCCAATTGTGGCAAAATATCTGTTGAATATTTGACAGACTTCTTTGGGATCGGTAAAAGTTATCGAATCTACAATTAATTTTGGAGGAGCATAGCTGTGTTGAATTTTATTATTAGCTAAAATATTTACTAAACTCCACATTTTTTTTGGTTTACTCAGACATTTATTAAATTCGTTAAAATAGTAGAGATCTTTTGTGTTTTGGATTGATTTAGCAACCTGATCTCTTTTTTCATAGAAATCTTTTTTTATGTCGCAACTATTAGGATTCCTTTTCATTTCAATCCAGCAGGAGTTTCTATGATTTATTTCGGCCAAAATATGATTATTTATCCAGTCGCTCTGAGGTGGATTGAGAATCTTACTTTTTAATATTTTATTTTGTTCAATACATAATTTTATTTTATTTTCTAAAGTTGAATAATCATATGGTTCGTTACGGAGATCATGTTTTTCTAAAGATGCCTGCAGGTTCTTATAATTTATTGCTTCATATTGTACTGTAACTTTCGGAGGTGGTTTAGTTTTTTTAATTTCGACGTAGATTTGTTTGTGATCTGACATGGGAGAATTGATTATAGCCATATGAAAGGTATAATTTCTTAAGTTAGTACTAACGTGATCAAGAATGGAGTTTCGGGTATTAGATTCTCTTGTACAATAATTTTTGTGGATTTTATTCAGAAAGAAATATCCAGATTCGTGTATAAGTTGTTTATAGTTTTTGTATTTTTTATCTTTTGTCAAAAGATCAATGTTAAAATCTCCAAAGACGATTGCTCTCTTCCTTTTTTGCAGTTGTAAGTCGTATATTTCGAGAAAATCTTTATTGTTGGTGTCGCCAGGTTTATATATAATGCCTACTTCAAGCGCATATCTGTCTAGATGTATCCATAAAAAATTGTTGCCCGATAAATAAATTGATTCTGAAAGATGATGTTTCAAATCGTTATGGATATATGCTGATACTCCGCCGCCTTTAGAGTCAATTCTATAGTTGTAGTAATGGGTGTAGTTATTTATATGTAGTTCTAAAGCTTGTTCTTCCGATCGGATCCAGGTTTCTGATAATAAAATAACATGTATAGTAGTCGGTAATAATTGTAAGATACATTTTAATTCATCAAATTTTCCTTTTTTTCTTATACTTCGAGCATTAAGGTAAAAGAATGTAAGGCGTGATTTGCTAGTTTGAAGACTATGATAATCATTGAGAATTTGATATGTATTAGGTACTTTGTGTGTTTGTTGTTATTTGTGTATCGTTTGTTGATGTCAGTTTTTTGGAGTAGATTTAACTATTGTGGGTGTGCCATTTATATATTTTATAGTGAGTTCATTCTCTCCGTTGTTTTGACGACGGGAAAGTTCATCTCTTAAGTTGCTAAGATATTTTTGTTGAGCTGGTGTTTGATCGCAGTATATTTTTATATTTTGCGGTAGTTTGTTTTGGTTACGCAGAAGTTGTTTAGCGGGCCCAGATGTCTCGTAGCATATTTTGATTTTACGATTCTTCCCTGGTGAATATTTACCAATCCTGAAGATTCGAGCCGGTTTTGGGATATCTTTACCTATTGAAGATGTAATTTTCCAAATATCAGATTCGTCTTTTGATATCCTTTCACCTGCGCTTGGACAGCTTTGTTCCGGTATACCTATGAGTATAACATTCTTCTCCCTATTACTGCGTTCCTGTATTTCCTTAAATATTTGTTCATTTAGGTAAAGATCGTTTTCCATTTTCCGCGTCGGTAATTGAGAATTTATTTTAAGGGAAATGAGTTCGGATTCTAGAGACTTCATTTTATTCTCGCCCTCAGTAATTTGATTATCTAATCGTGAAACAGAAATTTTGAGATTATTCTGTTCAGTCGCAATGTTATTCGTGTAAGATTTAATCTCATTAATTTGTTTGACATTTTCGCTAATCAGACGTAATGTGTGTTCATTTGATGACTTTAGTTCAGTTATTTGTGTTTTAACCTGTTCAATACTTCCCTGCATTTTATTCATTATTTGTTCGTTGGATCCCGCATACTTTTCTAATAATAAGCCGATACGAGCCAATTCGGACCGAACTTCTTTAATTTCATCGGAACATCCACAGTTTTGATCAGACGGTTGTTTTCTTTTTCGGAAGGTAATTTGTGAATCCGTTAAACTAGTCAGTGCGCTTAGTTTGGATAATTCGGGGTGCGATCCGCCGCCGGCGCTCGCTCCAGCAGCCGCCGGCCGTTGAGGTGATTTTGGTTTATTCATAATGTCGCAGCAGACAAATATATGCAAAAATAGCTTTTACAATGTAAGCGCGATGTTATTATCAAAGGCGAACTTGTTTTGCACAGCTTACCAGCGGATCGGTGTGCGAGGGAATAAAAAATAGCAACCGACTTGTTCTCGCGGGGGTGAGGCACGCAGTTGTGAGCGATGCAGCGGGGCACGTTCTTATGTTAGTTTCTTACAAAGCACAGAGTTGAAATGGAACAATTAAACGACACTATTTATGCACTTTAAGTTCTATTAATTATTTCACTAAGATTTATTTTTGAGGAGCTAGATTTAATATATTTTTAATAAAGATTTACACACGTCTGTTCTGGGCGACGAACGAACGACGATCGACGACGACGATTTAGATTCGTTAACCTTTACTGTTGGTCTTAATAAAAAAGATTCGGTTAATAACAATAAAATAACCAAACGCAGAATACTTTCTATAATTAGTCAAATTTTCGATCCATTGGGTCTAGTAGGTCCCTGTATAATTGAAGCAAAAATAATTATGCAAAAATTATGGACTTCCAAAATTGGCTGGGATGATCCAGTAACACCTGATATACATAGTTTATGGCAATCTTTCGAAAACGGTATATCATATTTAAATACATTAAGGATACCTAGATGGGCGATAGGTGACAATTCTATAAATAATGAAATTCACGTTTTTACAGATGCTTCTGAAAAGGCGTATGGCGCTTGCGTCTACATTCGATCTGTAGACAATAATGGTTGTATTAAAGTTACCTTATTAACCTCTAAAAATCGCGTAGCACCGTTAAAGCCTACTACAATCCCAAGGCTTGAACTGTGTGGTGCTTTTTTAGGATCAAGATTGTGTACTAAGGTTTTAGACTCTCTTACAATACCTATTAGCAGTTGCAAGTTTTGGTGCGATTCTACAATAGTTTTAAGTTGGCTCTCGATGGAACCAAATCTTTTAAAACCTTTTTTACGAAACCGTATAATTGAAATACAAGAATTAACTGCAGGTTACAAGTGGAGCTATGTGCCGTCTAAGGATAACCCGGCGGATCTTGTTTCTCGTGGGGTGAAGGCTGATAATATCAGCGATTGCTTCATGTGGTGGTCAGGTCCTTCTTTTTTGTATAAAGATAAACACAACTGGCCAAAAATGCCAGGTAAAATTGAGAAACAGGATTTGCCAGAAGTAGTGTCATCTCATTTAACCAATCATTCATCCATCTCATCAAACACCTCATGCTCACTCAATTCATTAGAATATCAATCATGTATTATTAAATCATTAGTTCATAAGCATTCCAATTTTAATAGTTTGCAAAGAGTAGTAGCTTACGTGCTTAGATTTAAAAATAATTTAAAGAATAAAAATAACCAAATAAAGAATTCTCTATCTATCGAGGAATTAGACAATTCATTTAAGTTTATTATTAATCATTCACAAAAGTATATGTTTCCTGAGGTATATAAATTATTAAAACTAGGAAAATCTCTGCCAAGTAAAAATAGACTTTTATCATTAAGTGTTTTTATAGACAGCGATGATATTATTCGTGTAGGTGGTAGGCTTGACAACTCGCCCTACGACTATAACGTTAAGCATCCCATTTTATTGTGTGCAAAATATCACGTAACTGAAATTATTTTCCGTAAATACCACGTAGAATTATTACATGCTGGGCCTCAGTTACTTTTAGCAAATATAAGACAATTATTTTGGGTCTTAGGGGGTAGAAATTTGTCTAAAAAGATATGCAAACAGTGTATTAAATGTTTTAAATACAAATGTCAAAACGTGCAACCCATAATGGGACAGTTGCCTATTTCAAGAACGCATTTAGAGTTTCCATTTCTTCATTCCAGTGTCGACTATGCTGGGCCAGTATTGATAGCTGACCGAAAAGGGCGAGGTTGTAAGCTTTTAAAATCCTACTTATGTATTTTTGTTTGCCTCGCAGTTAAAGCTGTTCACTTAGAGCTTGTCACAGATCTCACTAAGGAAGCATATATGGCTGCTTTAAACCGATTCATCGCTCGTCGTGGCAAGCCCAAAACCATCTTATCAGATAACGCCACTAATTTCATTGGCACATGTAACGAGTTATCTGATTTTTTAACTGAGTCTAATATATCTCATGATGTTGCACAACAAGGTATTGAATTTACTTTTGCTCCTCCTTACTCTCCTCATTTTAACGGCATCGCAGAGGCAGCAGTTAAATCCACGAAATACCACTTAAAGAGAATCCTTAAAAGTAATTTAACTTACGAAGAACTTGTAACCTTATTGGTTCAGGTTGAGGCAATATTAAATTCCCGTCCGCTTACTCCCATGTCATCAGATCCTTTAGACCTCACATCTCTCACTCCATCCCATTTTTTAATAGGACGATCACTCACGTCAATTCCTCGTCCTCAGGTTCTTGGTAACCTGAGCTGCTTGGATCGGTTCCAAAAGGTGGAAGCCATGAAGCAACACTTTTGGAACCGTTTTTCAAAAGAATATGTTTCTCAGCTCCAGCAAAGAACAAAATGGTGTTGCTCAACCGGAGACCTTGCTGAAGGGGCGCTCGTGCTTGTCAGGGACAAGGGACAGCCGCCGCTACTGTGGCCCTTAGGACGGGTCGTGAAGGTGTTCCCTGGACCTGATGGAGCTTCACGGGTAGCTGAAGTGAAGACCAGGAAGGGGATCGTGCTCAGAGGCTTTAACAACATTTGCCCACTTCCTTTAAGTTGAAGATTCAACGCGGGGAGTATGTTCGATATTCGAACATCGGCTGGCGCCGGCGGCGGCCGGCGGCGGTCGGCAGCGGGTGCGGGCGCGGGAGGAAGGCGACTCGGCGCGCGGATAGAAGGTCGTGACGGTCACTTGCGCTTCAAACGGCCGCACAATCATACATATTAAATTAGTAAACCGATAAATATTATACAGCTATACGAGTACAGTCCAGCCTTTAATTAGTTCCCTGCGAGAACCCGAACAATGTCCACGTGTACAAATGACAACTACAACTTCAAATAATATGGTGCAATTTCACATAATTCTGGCTCCCGATGATTGCTCCTATGCGCGATATTTGCACACGATTGAGTTGTCAACAAAATTGCGAATAATAGTGCTCATTCTTGCAAGTTTCTCTTACTTTCTTTCTGAGAGATTTTTCCTATTCTAGATGTTCAAGAGCTCAATTTCACTGATCTCAAGGACATTCCCTTGTAGGCGGGAAACTTTCACCCTAACATGTCTATTATGTGCAGAGTGCATCTATTATGAGCCGCAACTGATCATCACATCTTTATTCGATGTGAAACTAGTCTATATTTTCAGCCAAAGCATAAACAGTTAGGGGATTTGAATGTACGGTGTATCCGCTCGCCCTTCCTGTATTTTATTAAAATTTTATAAACACGTCCACCGTCTATGAATTTAAGGCAATGAGTCGTTTAGTTGCGTTAAAGCTTTTTTTTTAAACAAAAACGACAGGCAACGTCTCGAGTTTGTATCAGTGATATTTATTTATTTTTACACTCATATGCCCTCTATAATAAACTGCCATATATTGATCTTTCAAATGGTTCCCCTTTCTTAAAAATGAGTGTTAAGACTAACAAGTTATCTTTTCTCTTAAATGCGAGTCTATTGCCACTTAGTACGTTGTTTCGTTAATTGATAAAGGCGGACTATGACGCATTAGTCGCTACTCCACGACAGCAATATGCATTAGCCGTGACCGGCGCCTTCAGTAAGGCTTTTACATTGCTAGGGCTCAGTTGAATTTTCTATTACAATTAAAGTAATTTATTAAAAATGTTCACCGAAAATCAAATGTTCACTAAATTCAATACGACACGAAAAATTAAAGCAATTGCCTAAAACGACGTTATGTCATATAAATAAATCTTTACATTTAAATTGTTAACACATTGCCGGGACTATATTTGTTGACATTACGAAAAAGTGATCTGTCCTGCAAAAATAACTTGCTACTAATCCGCGATTATTCAGTAGTTTACTAGCGATACTTTAGCAAAGTCAAAGCCAAATAATTTACCACCGGTGCACGAACATTAGTGCCTCTGAAATAATAAAAATGGGCAGAAAAACTCAACGATTTTTTTTTATCTAATCAATAGTTAACAGATTAATAAAATAATTAATTAAGTAATAGAAATTAGCACGTAAACGTGATTTTACATTTATTTATTTTTTAAATTTATTTATTACCTTCTCTAGTGAAAGCAATAATACAACCTTTTGTCTTGTAATTCTATATTTCTATTCACAATATAACACACTTTCAGAACTTCAACAACAATTACTACTTCAGTTTCCAGCAACGATATGGCGCGTTCGTGTCAGTACCATCGTAACTATACAACGATTCTGACTTATTTACTATCTGTGCCAAAAGATGGCGACACGAATGCGACTTGCGTTTTTAACTCTTTAACATGTCTAATCAATAATAAATATTTTAAAATTAATTTATTAATAATTACAATGATTAATTAACAAATAAAAATAACAACATCTCTTAATATAAATAATCAATAACCAGAGATACTAACAATATATAGCGGAAGTTATAAAATCAAGGTGGATGTACATAAATAAATCATAGAATTTCTTACAGTCGGCCTTTCCTGGCTTTTTCACGTCTCGTGAAAGAAAAAAAAATATCATATTAATAGCAGTTACAAAATTCATATTCAATATGTAAAACTGAACAAACAACTTCAAACTATAGTCCGTTCCAAATCTTAATGCACACAATAATAACAAACTTTTCGGTCTAAAATTACCACATGATCACTCATTATACGTCGCAAGTAACACTTTCACAGATATTTCACATATCTTAACTTGGTATATTAACACTTATTATGCCATTTTTACGAAGATTAATATTAAAAAATCTTATTTAAAAAATCTTCGACTCAAAATCGACGAAACCTGTCAAATGACAACTGACAGTTCTATTGTTAAAATTAGAGACGTGCGAATGCTGACGAGTTATGAAGTTTAGTAATCGATTTATATAATCGGTAAAACATAAATATTAAAATAAACATTTGTTTCCTAATCAGGTTTATCCCATACACAAATAATATAAAAATTAATATTATTTTATAAAAATATCATTTGTGTAAGGGCAAAATTTGATTTGTAAACCAATATTTATTTTAGTATTAAAAATAAACATATAAAATAATTTCCTATTGATAAGTAGGCATTGACCAGTCAGGATGTTGTGTGATCACCGCCGTATCTACTGCCTCTCCACAACACTCACCGCTTCTCAACAAGCACATCGTTGAAACAAAAGGAATAATAAATTAACGAGAATGCCAAGTAATGGAAGAGTAGTAGGAATAGAGGCTCTATGTTTTGTCACTCATCGCACGCAATGCATCTATTCTAGATATTTTATTGGAAAGCTATCTTTCTGTGCTACTTTAATAGGAATTTATGATCATACATTAAATAAAGCGAAAATTGTAAGATATATAATTTAATACCACAATAAATATATAAAAATATATCACGA
Source organism: Dryas iulia moderata (assembly GCA_019049465.1). Classification (NCBI taxonomy): domain Eukaryota; kingdom Metazoa; phylum Arthropoda; class Insecta; order Lepidoptera; family Nymphalidae; genus Dryas; species Dryas iulia. Next base: position 1,648,593 of record CM032414.1, on the reverse strand, counting down.
TCAATAAATGTTGAATAGATTGTAGAATGATTACACTGGTGTATTACACGTTTGATTGTTACTTTTAATTAATAAACGTTTAATAATTAAAAATGTTTTATTTAATTTATATAGTGTTTATGAAGAGGTGTTTTATAAATCGTAAGAATGTAATAACAAAAAGAAAAAGAAATAATCGGTAAATTCGATACTGTTCAGATTGATTCGAATTTGAACTGTAACTGCACATCACTAAACTGTCAGTCGTGAGGTGAATGAACTTTGTGTTTTGGTTTTGTGCATAAGGATTTGGAACGGACTATACTTACGTAATAATTAAATAGTAACATATATAATGAATATTGAATCCTCTTAATGTTTTTAATTTTCACCTAAGTAAGACCCCTTCATGTTCTTATTCAGGTCAAAATACATTTATTGCTATATATATTATATATTTCATATTTTACATTTAATATAACTCTATTAAACAGTGCACTATATAAATATGCCAACGAAGTATGGAGAGAAGTATGCTAAACATCACCAGGAGAGATAAGTGGCGGATCACTAAGATCAGGAAAAAAAAACGAAAGTGCATGATGTATTGTGCAAAATCCGCTCACGAAAATGGTAATGGACATGACATATGATGAGAACTAAAATAGACAAATGGACAAGAGATATTACGGAGTGGTATCCTCGAGATGGAAAGCGGAAATGAGGAAGACAAATGAAAAGATGGGAAGACGATTTTTATTTTACCTAAATATTGGAGGAGGCTAGCACGTGAAAGAGATACTTGGAGGGAGTTGGAGGAGGCCTATGTCACAGTTTTCAACTAGCAATAATCGCACCTCGGATTAACCTCATTGGTTACGATATTGCCTCTGCGCAATGCGCTCTGCTGGAGTTTTCGGGGCCACTTCTCCATCTTGGCTCCGAAACTTCTGAGGACAGCGGCGGCTCTGGCGCGCCTTTTGCCCAACGTCAGTGGGCCGTGCGTGTCGAGCCGTCGGCTGTACACCGGAGTAGTCAGGTCGATGGCGCTCTACGGTGCCCCCGTTTGGGCGGACGCCCTGGATCGGCAGAACGTCACCCTGCTGCGGCGTGCGCAGAGGGTGATGGCCATCCGGGTGATTCGGGGGTACCGGACTATCTCCGGTGAGGCGGCGTGCGTGCTGGCTGGAGTCCTGCCGTGGGATCTGGACGCTGTGGCTCTTGCGTCGGTCTATTGCCGGCGTAGGGAAGGTCTGGCTGAAGGGCCCGCGGCAGTGTCAGCACTGCATGAGGAGGAGCGCAGGAGGGCGCTGGAAGTGTGGGAGTCCCGGCTGGCAACGCCAACCGCCGGCCGGTTGACAATCGAGGCAGTTCGTCCGGTGTTCCGCCAGTGGTTAGCGCGGCGTCACGGCGTCCTAACCTTCCGCACCACGCAGGTACTCTCGGGGCATGGATGCTTCGGGAAATACCTGTGTGGGATCGCTGGGAGGGAGCCCGACGCTCGCTGCCACCACTGCGACGACTGCCTCGAGGAGACGGCCCAGCACACGCTGGAGGTGTGTCCAGCCTGGGCGTCTCAACGCCGCGCTTTGCGCGGCGTCGTTGGGGACGATCTCTCGCTGCCTGCCGTGTTGAAAGCCATGGTGGGCAGCGAGGCGTCGTGGGACTCGGTCGTATCCTTCTGCGATGCAGTAATGCTCGCGAAGGAGGCGGCGGAGCGGGCGAGGGAGGAATCTTCCGAACTCGCCATCCGTCGCAAACGGCCGGGTCGCCGGAGGGCGGCACACGACCGTCGCCTTCCGCCCTAACATCGGCCAGAGGGCGGTCAGAGTGGGGCTTTCTGATCGCCTACTCCCCTGGCCCGAGTAGGTGCGCGTGGTAGCTCCGCGCGCTACTCAGAGCAGGCCGTCGGGGGTGCCCACCACCCCTTGACTCCAACGGCGAGCCTTGCTGGCACCCGCCGCCCAGGTCCGCGGACGATTGGGGCAGTGCCCGAGACCTGGGCTAGTGGCGGGTAAGGAGCACCGTCAGGTTTTTAGTGGGTAAACGGAGGAACGATCCGGAGTCCCACATAACCGCGTCCGGGTCCCCACCCCGGGCGGGTATCCGTAACGGATTTTCCTGACGATAAAAAAAAAAAAAAAAAAAAAAGGCCTATGTCACAGTTTTCAACTAGCAATAATCGCACCTCGGATTAACCTCATTGGTTACGATATTGCCTCTGCGCAATGCGCTCTGCTGGAGTTTTCGGGGCCACTTCTCTATCTTGGCTCCGAAACTTCTGAGGACATCGGCGGCTCTGGCGCGCCTTTTGCCCAACGTCAGTGGGCCGTGCGTGTCGAGCTGTCGGCTGTACACCGGAGTGGTCAGGTCGATGGCGCTCTACGGTGCCCCCGTTTGGGCGGACGCCCTGGATCGGCAGAACGTCACCCTGCTGCGGCGTGCGCAGAGGGTGATGGCCATCCGGGTGATACGGGGGTACCGGACCATCTCCAGTGAGGCGGCGTGCGTGCTGGCTGGAGTCCTGTCGTGGGACCTAGACGCTGTGGCTCTTGCGTCGGTCTATTGCCGGCGCAGGGAAGGTCTGGCTGAGGGGCTCGCGGCAGAGCCAGCACTGCAGGAGGAGGAGTGCAGTAGGGCGCTGGAAGTGTGGGAGTCCCGGCTGGCAACACCAACCGCCGGCCGGTCGATGATCGAGGCAGTTCGTCCGGTGTTCCGCCAGTGGTTAGCGCGACGTCACGGCGTCCTAACCTTCCGCACCACGCAGGTACTCTCGGGGCATGGATGCTTCGGGAAATACCTGTGTGGGATCGCTGGGAGGCAGCCCGACGCTCGCTGCCACCACTGCGACGACTGCCTCGAGGAGACATAACTAATATATAGATAAATAAAAAAAAAATATGTACGATTATAAGTAGATTTTAGTCAGTTATTTTTATCTGTTTAGTTGTAAATTTTCATGTATTTTTTTTTTTATGTATTGACTTCTTTAAGTTCATATTAATAATAAAAATGCTGTATATGTAGTATTAGGATACTATTATAATTGATCAGAGAATAAAGGCTATTTTTATTTTATATAATGAATATTGAATATTGAAGCCCCTTCATGTCTTCAATACTCACCTAAGTAAGACCCCTTCATGTTCTTACTCAGGTCAAAATACATAACATTAAACTTAATTATGAATATTAAAGCCCCTTCATGTCTTCAATACTCACCTAAGTAAGACCCCTTCATGTTCTTACTCAGGTCAAAATACATAACATTAAACTTAATTATGAATATTGAAGCCCCTTCATGTCTTCAATACTCAGCTAAGTAAGACCCCTTCATGTTCTTACTCAGCTCAAAATACATTTATTGTTAGTTATATTAAAGAGTACATTACATAAATAAAACGAATAAATATTGCATCACCTTCATGTAATGTAGCTTATTATTTTTTTATGAGTAATCACCATCTAAGTTAACGACTACTACGACTATGAACCAGCCAAGACAATTTCGAGTCTCTACAGCACTTTGTAGAAGTCTATATTATCGCGTTAGCGTTTATGAAATACCGACTTTAAATAGATTTTTTTTACTTCAGTTATCAAGTTATCAACTTAACTCATAATATTTTTAAATATGTGAAAAAAAAACGTTGCTGTTAACAAAGTAATGTATGCAATATCTCTTTATATTTCCAAAATATGTACCTATATATACGATTTTGATATCCTAACACAAACTTATAAAATATCTATTGACCAAGCTCCACTCGGTATTCCCATCAAGAAAACGTTATTTTGAAATAATGATTATGATGCAAAAATTAAAAAAAAATTTAATAAGTTAAAACAAAAAAAAAAATTATAATAAACTGACGGACTGATTTCTGTTTTGTAAATTGCTGAAAGCTAAGCTAAAAAAAAAAAATATTACAACGTTGTCCAATAATGCGAAATCGACAGTCGTGTACCGATTATATTTTAGCTGTTGTTATTATATTCCTTAAAATAAAAAAAAGAACATTTTCTTGAAAATGAAACCTAGCTATACCAATTTTCTCCACCGAAAGGTAAAGGCTTGGTAAGGGTAGGGCCCTTACCAATTTTGATGAAAGTCGTTGAAGCTGCTTCCGAAATCCGAATATACAAGAATTGCTCGTTTAAATATGTATATAAAATTGGATATACCTATATAATTTTTCAAACACATATTATATGACTAATAAAATCACTTATAGATACTGTATATAGGTTAAATAAGTCGCATTGTAATTCATTCTTTTTAATCTAAGATTCTAAAAATAAAATTCACTTATATGAGAAATCGATCGTACTTGTGAGATTTATACATATGGATATGCTCTTAAAATTTGTTATATAATTGTAGTATATAGTTTTGTTTTATCATCTACAGTTGTACGCAACGCTTGGAATTAAAGATTTTATTATCATTTTTTCAACATATGTTACTTTGTTCAATTTTTAGTAAGAATTTCTATTTATGGAAATAAATATAACTCAATGAAAATGTAGTTTTCAAATATGGAAAGAAGTATTAAAACCAATCTAGTTTTTATCGATTATATATAAAAGAACTTGTTCTAGCTATAAAAACACATAATTTCCATAAATACTTTCATAGACTTTTCTACCTTTTTACAGTTCCTTCATATTAAAACGTTTTTCAACAATAGACCACATACACACTATAAAACAAGTCATCCAAAAATGTAACGAATACAGTATAACTTTCTACCTTGCATTCGTTGATTATAATAAGGCTTTTGACACACTAAACCACTCGAATATATGGGAGACTCTAAAAGTACAAGGAATTGCCAAAAAATATCTACGTATTATTATGAACATCTATAATATGAAGGGAAAAATACGAACGGAAAGAACCGGAAAATATTTTCCGATACAAAGAGGAGTAAGACAAGGAGACCCCTTGTCACCTAAACTTTTCTCAGCCGTTCTCGAACAGGTGTTTAGGCACCTTGAATGGGACAAATATGGATTAAATGTTAATGGAGTTCAACTACATCATCTAAGATTTGGAGACGATTTGATACTGTTGGCTGAGGATCCAAAGAGCTTACAAGAAATGTTAGAACAATTGGTACGCGAAAGTAATAAAGTGGGACTGTCAATAAACACCGCAAAAACAAAACTAATGACAAACCTGGTAAGTAGTCCCATAACTATCAACGGTAATATTATAGATTATGTAGAAGATTATACGTATCTCGGACAGATTATTTCCCCACTTGAGTTTTACAAACAAAGAAATTAGTAATAGAATAAACCTGGCATCGAAGAGGTTCTGGTCCCTTAAGGAAATTATGAAAAACCCACTCGTGCCACTGAAAGCTAAAAGCAAAATTTTTAACTCATGTATTCTACCAATTATGACGTATGGGTCCCAAACCTGGAGCCTAACTAGCCGGAATATATGTAAATTAGAAACCTGCCAACACAGCATGGAACGAAGTGTACTACAGATAAAATTAAAAGATAAGGTAAAATTAAATGTTATACGGAAAAACACTAAATTCAATGATGTCAATACTGTATTAAAAAACTAAAATGGAAGTGGGCAGGACACATGATTAGGAGCAAGAAAAATAAATGGTCTAGGGAGGTGACAGAATGGTGTCCGAGATATAACAAGAGAAAGAAAGGAAGACAACGTCGCAGGTGGGAAGATGATATTAGGAAAATAGTAGGTATCACTTGGCATAGACAAGCAAACAATCGCAACCTGTGGCAAACTCTAGGAGAGGCCTATGCTGGAAAGCAAAACAGTCTTCAAGTACCGGTGTCAGATTGAAGTGAAAATAAATTTAATTGTATAAGCTATGTACTATGTAAGATTTGTTAAATAAAGGCTATTATTATTATTATTATATATGTCCTTCTTTAGCCTTTTTTTTCGCTCTACCAAGTTTAATTTAAATCAGTTCAATAATTTAGCCGTGATTAAGTATAGCACATTTTTTTGGTAACTGGCATTTAAGCCACAGGTGTTCTGCCTCACCACAATTGTAACACTTTGACTAGAAATTATTATGTAATACTTTTAACGATTTAAGCGATGGGTTGCCATTTTTCATCGAAATATATTGCGAGAGTAGCTTGATGTGAAGTGTGAGCGAGTAAGGTGGCGTCGGTTATGCTCTTCTTACACGCTTCAAAGGCTTGCGCTGCTTCTTCGGTCCATTGGATGATAGTTTTATCGCGTTTCTTAACGTTGTGTAAATATGAATTCAACGGAGCTTGTATTGTAGCGGCGTTCGGTATGTGGTCACGGTAGAAGTTAAGCATACCGAGGAATCTTCTTAGCTCTTCTATGGTTTTTGGTTTAGGATAGTCAACTATTGCTTTTACTTTTTCTTCAGGAGGTTTAATTCCTTCATTAGAAACGATGTGTGGTGTACTCTCATTCATGACATACACATACATACATAAAAGTATATTACATAAAAACATTTATATTGTTATTAACAAATAGTTATATGTAACATAGCATAGTGCGTGGTACGTATTCGAACCGGCAAGCACCCCGCGAGTTCAGTGGCGTAGCAGCCGCGCTCGCGCGCCTTTCACTTCGCGCCCGCGCGCCCCTCTTGCCGCTCGATGGCGTGAGGCGTATGACCGGTCACCAGTCGAGATCAATACGCTCCACGCATTACTCGCACTATCCTTTTGCTTACTTTGTTAATTTACTACTTTAATTTACGCTATTTTATATAAGACTTTTAATTGTTGCTTTTCTCTAATTATTTCTATACTGCCTATGTGCTCAATTCTCCTTCTGACTTTCTTGTGTGTGTTGTAATAAAAATTGTGAACCGTGAATCATCTATAATTTATCTCTATAGACATTTTCTCACCCGAGAAATTTGACTTGAGACTGGCCTAGGTTGCATTTGGCGGGGTTGATAGTGATTCCGTTCTCTTCGAGTCTTCGTAAAACGGTTCTGAGATGTTCTTTATGTTCGTTTTCATTTGATGAAGCAATGAGTACGTCGTCGATGAATGGAAATACGTAGTCTAGTCCTCGGAGAACTTGATGAATAAAGCGTTGGAATGTCTGTCCGGCATTTTTTAA